>QAOC01054391.1:124068-249272 GCA_003255005.1 Begonia fuchsioides | reverse complement strand
CATGTCTTTTCTATCTAATGGATTTCCATGTTTTTTTCTATCCAATGGAATTTGTATTTTTACATTTTTTGTTCACTGGGCGATGCTTGTAAAGTTTATTTTTCCATCATTAAGCTTTCTACTTCCAAAAGACGCAAACTTGTGCCCCTTTCTTCTTTTCTATGCATAAGCCGGGTTATGATGAGATTATTATCTTTAGTTTTGTGCCGACGTTCGGTTTCACATGAAGCAATTATCTATCTATTAGTTACACATTATAATTATTTTCATTTCTAATTTGTATTACTTGTTTGATGTAGACAAGAAATGCTATTTCTGGAACATACTCAGCACCACAGAGATCTGCTAGTTCAGCTGTTCTTTTGGTAGGTGATCCTACTACTTTGCGTGACAGAGGTGGAAATTTTGTTCTTCCCAGGGCAGATGTCATGAAACTGAGGGATCGTTTGAGAAATGAAGAGATTGTTGCTGGGTCTTTCTTCTCCATTATGAAATGCAGGAGGTCATGTAATGATATAGATTATAGAAGAGAAATGTGTTCTCATGCTCGAATTCTTGCCTTAGAAGAGGCTATTGATACTGAATGGGTCTATATGTGGGATAAATTTGGTGGTTATTTACTTCTTCTGCTGGGTTTGACTGCGCAAGCTGAACGCATACAGGTAACTTTTAGTGATTGAGCTGTCATAACTGATGGATTTGTGTGATTTTGGTTTCTGACATAGTTTCTTTATTTCTTGGCAGGATGAAGTCCGTTTAAAACTTTTTCTTGATAGCATAGGGTTTTCTGATCTTAGTGCTAAGAAAATAAAAAAATGGATGCCGGAGGACCGTAGGCAGTTTGAAATTGTTCAAGAAAGGTATACATCTGATGCCTATGACTGTGCTATTTGGACCAACTTATGTGTTTTTTCTACTAAATCATATTAAAAATATTGTAGTTATATGAGAGAAAAGGAAATGGAAGAAGAAATATTAATGCAAAGACGTGAAGAAGAGGGGAGAGGTAAAGAAAGAAGGAAAGCTCTGCTAGAAAAGGAGGAGCGAAAATGGAAGGAAATAGAAACTTCTCTCATATCCTCAATTCCGAATGCTGGCAATAGAGAGGCAGCAGCAATGGCAGCTGCAGTGCGTGCCATAGGAGGGGATTCTGTTCTTGAGGACTCTTTTGCAAGGGAGAGAGTTTCCAGTATTGCTAGAAGAATACGGACATCTCAGCTAGCTCGCCGAGCTCAGCAGGTGGATTGTATAATCTTTTTCCCATCTTGGTTTTGATGTGTCTTGATATGTCTAGCACCCTTAACTAGAGGGGTTTTGGGTATAGAAATAATAGTACTTCTCTTAACATTGTTTATCATTCTTTAACTGTGGAAGTGGTTCCATGTTAGAATTGTTATGGTTTATATTGTAATTTGTGATTATTAGTAGAAATTAGAGGAGGTTAATAGAAATTTAGGATAGTTTATAGTAATTAATGGAAGTTAATTGAGTGAGGGAGACTATTAAATAGTCTTGACTTCATTAAAAATAGTTATCATGGTAGAAGTGATCAAGTGTGATAGGTAGAACGCTCTCGAAATCTTTCAAAGTATATGTAGTTTTATATTTTAGTGTGAATAATTAAATATGATTCTTTCAAATTCCATCATTCTAGACCCTCACCTGTCACAAAAGTTACTCATTTCTCTTTCACAACTTCCAGTAAAATACTTATATTGGTGTGTGATACGGACTAGCTGCTATTTGGTGGGATATTTAAAATTGGTTTGTTGCTTTATTCCTTTCATCCAATTATATTTTCTAGTTTCATTTCTGTAAGTAATCATAACTTGGAGCTTGTTCATATTTTGCTTATTAACTTTGACGCCATGGTTCTACAATCTGATCATGGTATTTGTGGCGAGCCACTTTTTGCAGACCGGAATAGCTGGTGCTGTTTGTGTTCTTGACGATGAACCAATTACATTTGGCAAGCACTGTGGCCAGATAGATTCCACCATCTGTCATAGCCAAAAGGTTTGCTTTTCTATGGCTGCAATGATCCAACCCGAGTCGGGGCCAGTTTGTTTGTTGGGCACCGAGTTTCAAAAGAATGTTTGTTGGGAAATTCTGGTTGCTGGTTCTGAGCAAGGAATCGAGGCTGGTCAAGTTGGTCTGAGATTAATTACAAAAGGTGATAGGCAAACAACTGCAAAGGAGTGGAGTATCAGTGCAACCAGCGTTGCAGATGGAAGGTCTGAACTTATTTCTTGATTTTACCACTTTTTAGCTTAATCTTTTGCAATCTAGATTGAGCTTCAAGTATAAGAAGTTTTCCAAACCACACCTAAGCTTGTACCTTTCCTGTCTCTGAGCATCATCTAAAACTTATTGAGCCTCTAGCAACTCGAGTGACTGAATGTTATTTTTTATGTTAGCTTTCTCCACTCTCATACCACCAAAAGTAGACAAATTTCATTTTTGACAGTGGTCTTGAATTCTTTTTTTTTTCTTTTTCAGGTGGCACACTGTAACAATGACTATTGATGCTGATTTAGGCGAGGCAACTTGTTACTTAGATGGTGGGTTTGATGGTTATCAGACGGGATTACCATTAAGTGTGGGCAATAGCTTTTTGGAACAAGGAACTGAAGTTTGGGTTGGAGTTAGACCACCCATGGATATGGATGCATTTGGTAGATCTGATAGTGAGGGGGCTGAATCAAAGATGCATATAATGGATGTTTTTCTCTGGGGTTGTAGCTTAACCGAAGACGAGATTGCTTCGCTGCATGCGGCTACCAGCTCAGCTGAGTTTAGCATGATTGATTTCCCTGAAGATAATTGGCAGTGGGCTGACTCACCCCAAAGAGTATGTTACACTATTTATTAAGTTTTAGATGGCTTGTTTATTTCTTTAACTGGTTTTCTAATACCTTCCTCTTTTCTTTTGCTTAGGTTGATGGGTGGGACAGTGATCCTGCAGATGTAGATATATATGACAGAGATGATGTGGATTGGGATGGGCAGTATTCAAGTGGGAGGAAAAGAAGGCCAGAACGTGAAGGGGTGGTGGTTGATGTGGATTCTTTAGCCAGAAGGTTTAGAAAACCTCGAATAGAAACACAAGAAGAAATTAACCAACGTATTTTTTCAGTCGAGTTGGCGGTTAAAGAAGCCCTGTCTGCTAGAGGTGAAACACACTTTACTGATCAGGAGTTTCCTCCAAATGATCAGTCACTGTATGTTGATCCAGATAACCCACCATCAAAACTAAAGGTAATTTTTTAATTTGTTGTCTATTACTTGTATTTATCATTCTTGTTCTAATATTTGTTGACATTCCCAGGTTGTTTCTGAGTGGGTTAGACCTGCTGAAATAGTGAAAGAAAACATTCTCCATTCCCGGCCTTGCTTGTTTTCTGGTACTGCCAATCCCTCGGATGTTTGTCAGGTTGGTTTTAAATGGAATAACCTTCAATTATCTATTATACTTATTTTTAAAACATTTATTGATGTAATTTTTGTGTCAAATAGGGTCGATTGGGTGACTGTTGGTTTTTAAGTGCTGTTGCTGTTTTAACGGAGGTTTCGAGAATATCTGAAGTGATTATTACTCCAGAATATAATGAAGAAGGAATCTATACTGTTCGCTTCTGTATTCAGGTTGGCATTGAGCATATGATCAAGCATTAAAGACACATATTAGCATATCTTACTTAAGATTATTTTTGTAATTTAAACTTTTGTTCATATTTTTTCTGTCCTTGTTATGGTTTCTACTTTACACGGTTTGTCTTGAAGATAATATTAATGCTTTTATCCATTTCTTTATTATCCCTGAAAAATTAATAACTTTTCACTAAAATTGTTTCTTCTTTTATCTTCAAAATAATCTCCTCTTGGTTTTTGTATTTTCAAGTCAATTACTTTGTAGAGTCAGCTTAATCGCTGCGCGTGGATAAGCTCCTTATGATAAGAAATTGAAGATAAAGAATGTGCATGTCCACTATATTATCCCTTGCTAATTATAATGTAAATTTGCATGATGGAACTTAAAAAATGACGCAAGGAGATGAAAATTGTTTCTTTTTTTTTTCTTGTTAATTTTGACTTCTGTTCTTTCTTTAGGGTGAATGGGTCCCTGTTGTTGTTGATGACTGGATTCCTTGTGAATCGCCTGGAAAACCTGCATTTGCAACTAGTAAAAAAAGTAATGAGCTCTGGGTCTCTATATTGGAGAAGGCGTATGCGAAATTGCATGGGTCTTATGAAGCTTTAGAAGGCGGGCTTGTTCAAGATGCTCTTGTAGACCTCACAGGTGGTGCCGGTGAGGAAATTGATATGAGAAGTGCCCAAGCTCAGATTGATCTGGCCAGTGGTCGGTTATGGTCTCAAATTTTGCGATTCAAGCATGAGGGATTTCTACTTGGTGCTGGTAGTCCATCTGGCTCAGACGTGCATATATCTTCTAGTGGTATTGTGCAAGGACATGCTTACTCGTTATTGCAGGTGAATACTATTAAGATAATATATGAATGATATAATTAGACTTCATTCAAAAGTTCAATTTTTAAGATAGTTAATAATTTATTTTGGTACGAGAGTTAGAAAATCTTAAGTTTGATTGTAAAAAAGAAACAAATAAAAAAAAAACTCATATATAAGAACAAAAAAAAAGATTTATATGTAAGAGATAATGTTAAGATAAAAATATAAATGATTAAATTATCTTTCACTTATGAGTGCGAACTTTTGCGACAGTTGATAATTTTTCATTAATAGTGATTTTTTTAATAATTTGACTTGAGAAATTCAGTATAATTAGTAACTTTCACTTTGCGGAATGATTAGGTGAGAGAGGTGGATGGACACAAGCTTATTCAGATTCGAAATCCATGGGCCAATGAAGTAGAGTGGAATGGGCCTTGGTCAGACTCTTCTCCTGAATGGACTGATAGAATGAAACACAAGCTGAAGCATGTTCCTCAGGTTTATATTTTTTTTTCTGCTGTACTAAATATGTTAGATTTTACTAAAACGGCCTCGTATTTATGTCTGCTCATCAGTCAAAAGATGGCATATTCTGGATGTCATGGCAAGATTTTCAAATCCACTTCCGGTCGATATATGTTTGTCGAATCTACCCCATAGAGATGCGCTATTCCCTCCATGGTCAATGGCGAAGCTATAGTGCAGGAGGCTGCCAAGATTATGAAACATGGCATCAAAATCCGCAGTTTCGGTTGAGAGCTACTGGACCAGATTCATCATTTCCGATACATGTGTTCATAACCTTAACCCAGGTAATACGAATTTGGTTTGTGTTTGATGACTCTATCCGTTTAAAATTACCACACCGGGTCGCCCATGAAGCATATGAGCTAAAATCATTTGCATATAATATGACGATAAACTCTTTAGCATTCTTGAAAGATCCTCTGTTACAATCAAACTGCGTATATCTAATGGTAATCATTTGAAAACAAAATTTTAGTTAGGATTGTTAACAATGAAAGCATCTAGAATGCAACTCATTGAACTCCTAAATCAATCTGAAAACAAAAAAATAATTTTTTCGTAGCGAGAAAATACGTGGGAAGAATAAGATCTTCCACGGGTGTTCGATTAATACTCCATACAGAAGTAATAAATGGACATGCACTTCAAGTATTTATCAATGGTGAAGAATGCTTCTAGTGTTTGGAAGGATACTCTTGTAATTTCAATTCTTTAAACTACCAAACAAAATCAACCTTCCATTGTATCTATGTTAAATATAGAAATGTGATATGATGTTATTTTCTTTTTTTCGATTTTAGGGCGTAAGCTTCTCCAGAACAGCAGCCGGTTTCAGAAATTATCAGTCTAGTCACGACTCAATGATGTTCTACATTGGACTGAGGATATTGAAAACCCGCGGCCGTCGAGCTGCGTACAACATTTACTTGCACGAATCAGTTGGTGGGACGGATTATGTAAATTCCCGAGAAATATCTTGTGAAATGGTTTTAGATCCTGACCCCAAGGGTTACACTATCGTGCCTACGACTATACATCCCGGTGAAGAAGCGCCATTTGTTCTTTCTGTTTTCACAAAAGCATCCATAACACTGGAAGTCTTGTAACATTCTTTGATGGTCTCTCGAGCGGATTTAATTTCCACGCCAAATGTGCAAATTTGAGCTGCTTCGGCTATTCTAGAGCCGCCCACAGCCCGGATGCGAATAGTCGTTGATCCGCACAAAGTAGTGCACATGTAGAGCCAGTAAGTTTTCTGTCCCTTTTCAGTTCTTTTTTGTTTATTGGTGGGTGATATTCATACAAAATATTTTAGTAGTTACTTTCATTAGTTATAAACTAAATGTGGGTGCATCAATAAAATCCGAGTTGATATTTTTTTCATTTATTTTGCATGCAACCATCACAGAAGATTTTTAGCACAGCAGGTTCTCATTGCGGAATCCGGGTTGCTTTGCTGCGCGTTTTGCAAGCTGGTATCGATAAACTATGGGACTCCAATTATTGATCTTTTGTGAGCTGAAATTGCAGACAAATTAGGCTGCTCGGAATGGAGGCGGAAGCCATTTTCAGTGCCATGGAGCAGAGAACGAAGATCGAGATATTTCGAGTATGCGGAGTTATGATTTGTATATAGTTAGTTTTGTACCGAATATAGGAAATGTTTGTGTAAATTGAAAGAAATAGGAAATTTAGGTGTTAACTGTATTAGTAGAGATGGGGAATAGCCAAAAAAGACAAGTCAAGGCAAATGAGGCTTCTTTAGTTGCAATTTAAGCAGTGCCCACACATTGATAATTTATAAATTTATAGTTGATCAAAATCTGAGCTCTTAGATTTGAATTTATTCTCTGGAGTTATTATGTGTAATTTTGCTCTGGACGTATTTTAACGACGTATTTTATATTTCATATAATATAATTATAAAACAAAGTTGTCAGTTTTGCATAATTGATCAAATCAAATTAATTATCTAACAAAATAAATAATATATTTTAAGCATAAATAAAACGACAGCGTTTTGCGGAGTCAAAAAATATAAATTGAACAATGCGTACATGAGTTTTGCAGATCTTGCGAAATCTGCAACGTGAAAATGATCTTTAAACAAGAATACCGACCGACCTTGTAGCGCTAGCCAAATCTTGTGTTCTTGGAACTATCTGTTCGTCGTTCAGTCCGAATCGCTATCCATGCTTCCCATGGCCTTCAACCCTCTTGGTCTCTGCATCACACACAACCCTCTGTCACTTCCAAGTTATTCAGGCATGGCAATGCAGGCAATATATCCCTTCTTATCTTTATATAAAATGGGTTTTAAACAAAAAAAAATTTACTTTTTTAGTGCAAAGTAGTGGGGTCTGGGTCATAGTTTAGTGGATTTTGTAGATTATTGAAACTCAAGCATTTCTGTATCCTGCAGACCCAACAGTTCAACACTAACTAACAAATGGTTTTGTCTGGACGACACTTTACTATGGGATGGTTTGTTTCTTTTTGGGGGTTATGACCATCGGGTTTAGTATTCTTCCAATTTGGCTTTCCTCCACTCCTAAATTTGCTCATTTAATAAAAAAAAAACTAACAAGAATAGGATGAAAACAAGACTCTGATTATGTTTTGGGCATTCCTAAACTGGCTCATTTCAAAAAAGAAAGCACTAACAAGAATAGGGAAAAACGAAACTCTGATTGTGATTACCTTCTTTGAAACTTTCTTCTCTCTCACTTCATACCTCTCCTGGCATAAGTCTGACAGCCATGTACCCGGCATCACCAGCTGCAAAAAATAAATTCAGTAAGAGGATTAGATCCACGTAAATATTGGAAAAAACTAAGAGTCAATCATTGAGCTGCTTTAATCTAGCTGAGCTCATGCTACATCAACACAAATGAAATTCATATGAACTATAGTGAGACCCACAGGCTTTGATGTTCGTATCTTGAATTGGTGAGATGAGATCAAATCATAGAGAAACTCACAAGCAAACTCTTTTGAAGCAATTTGGGTCTCTTCTTAGGTCTTTGAGAAGGCTTACAGCCTTTCATGGCCATGAAATCCTGCTCCTTTTCTCTGTTAGACAAAGAAATGAAAAGTTTTGGCCAAAGATGCTGCCCTTTGTCATCCCCCCCATTTTGATCGACCATCACTTTCTCATCGATACCCAATGAACCTCTTGTCATGTAATATCGATCTTCCTTATCTGGCGACATTACTGATGATTTACGGTTACTCGTTGGCAAAGTTGTGCTCCTGCAGACACTTAAAATATCAAAATAAAATCAAATACCAACCCCTTAGAAATCAGTGATTGGCGTATCAGATTTTGCGAAACCAAAAATAAGAAAGATATGAACTATCAGCTATATAAAACTCAAATTGCATTGTTATCCTTGATTTTTCGCATCCCAGTAAAACATTCTTTAACCAGTCTAGACATGTAAACGAAACTCATTGCAAATCTAAGAACATAACTGAATCCATCTATGACAAAAAATTTTCAGCCTCGATAACAAGCTGCAATCTTCACTTTAAACAATGAAATGTAGTAGAATTCCTACTATTACACAAAAAAAAAACTCTTCATCTGTTTGATTGCTTACTCATGTCCTTGATAAGGATGTGGAGGAGGTGAATGTTTCTCTTTCTCAGCAGTGACAACTTGGCGATCAACACGAGAAGTAATTTTCTTCTTCCCCAAACTATTTGACTTGTTCGTCAAATTCTCAGGTTCATTGATCTTAACACATCTCAACCTCTTTCTGTTCCCCCATTGTATAAGAAAATCAGATTCGTTGATTTTTTCACTTCTTTGAAACTTTCCTTCTTCCATTTGTCTGCAACATAAGTCATAGTGCATATCAGTGATTATCTTGCTAAGTCTGCAAAACACCAGAGTAAAACAAAAGAAAAACAAAACAGGTAAACGGAAAGTGAGTGATTCAATTGGTCGAGATGGAACAGGAACGGACCTGGATATAGAATGAAAAGCCAAACAAATCCGATAGAATCCAATCCAACAATCTTGCAGTTTAAGAAATTGAGACCGAAACACTCTCCAGATTGCCAAAAACAATCTATTAAAATAAATCTAAAAAGCAGAAAGCATTACAATGCTCTGAAAGATCAACAGAAGCGCAATCAACCTCAGAAACAGACGCTGAAATAACAAAACCAACCATTCAGTCCACGTCAAAACCTCGCAACTCTAATAAAACCGAATGAAACACAGATACAAGAGAAAGGAAAGGGACTTTACAAGAATGGCGGTTCATCGCACGCAAACCGCAGCAGCAACAGTGACTATATCCAAGGGAGAGAAAATTAACCGCTCAAAGAGACTAACAATGCAGAAGAACCTACAAAAATCAGAAGTCGAAGAATCGAGAGAATTTCAATTAAGAAAGAAAATGTCAAAAGAAGGAGGAAATCGGCGGATCAGTTCATGAGGCTTTGAGCAGCAACGCTCTCTCCTCTCTCCTCTCTCCTCTCTCGCTCTCTCTCTCTTCACTTCTACTAACCTACTTGCCTTATTACATTCACCCTAACCTTGTTTTACACCATTATATATACATGTAATTTAAATATAATGATAATTATTAACAGTGTCCAAAATCAAATCATAGCAAACTCGAACGAAAATTCTAATTTCAATTCGGTTCGTTCTAATTTTAATTCGGTTCGTTCTAATTTTTAAAAATTGTGACTTATTGGCTGGTTTAGATTTTAAGAGTAAAAAATTATAAAATCAAAACCGATACCGTTGGTCAAAAAAGTTCTTAAAATCGAGTAAAATCTGATTCAAACCGAACCAGTCGGGCTGGACCAATTAAAAAACCGGCATAAACCCCCGACCCAGCCCATGTTCACCGCTACATAAATCAACTCATGTCAGGATCTTCGAACATCATTTAATCTGACCTAAATTCTCGTTTTCAATATGAAATAATAGCTATGCTCGAGAAAATTATATATTTTTTATTTTTTATTAAATCTATAACAAAACCAAGAACCGGCCCGTGTTTCAACCTACTCAAACAAACCAAGAGCATCGGACATCGTTTAGCCACATTTAAATTCTCGTTTCAATACAAAATAGTCAATATTATACGAGGGAAATAATTCAAAAAAGACAGAAAATACATGTCTATGAAAAATGAGACAGGTCAATTAATGTACACATGTACATTTTAACTACATATGTTAGATCAAATTGTTGCTTCCTACCCAATTAAAAACGAGAAACTCGAGCGGGCAACACTGATAATCGAATATGATGACCAAACCGAATCATTTTCCGAATCATTGTTCGAAATAAATTTCACCTTGCTTTCTTAGTCGCTGGACTCAACAAAGCTACGGTTTTTCGACCCTTCGAGAAATCTCCTTGTCGGCAAAATGCAGAAGTCTACAAAGCCTCAACACCATATCACAATGAAAAGGCAAAGCTGTGCGTCGATCCAAGTACGCCGGACTACATGTCATCCACGAGAGTGCGTGGAGTTCCGCTGCAATAGGCTCGAGAACCAAATGAGTCTCGATTTCAAAATCTCTACTCTCGGCGCTCGAATTCCGTCCTCCGTTCTTGCCAAGCGCTCTTGCGTTATTACCGCCATAATGGTCGACGAGACCGATCGAAAGAATTGAGGGCCATTCTTCTTTTGTGTTGCTCTTCGAGTCTTTCCTCATGGAGGGTACGGCTTTCGAAACGACGAAACCGGTCGAGAGAGGAATGGCCGAGCCCTTGCTATGGAGGAGATGGGCCAATGGAGGGGACTCGGCGGTCAAGCACGTTGGGAGTTGGAGAGGCATCGGGGGGAGGAAACGCATGCTCGGGGACGGAATAAGAATGAATGTAGCAGATGTTGAACCAAGAGATTTGACTGGGGTGAAGCCTTCCAAATAGCCCGATGAACCCACACTAACTCCACTTTGAGTTCCTCCTATGCAAATAAATCACAAAAAAAATAAAAACAAAACATAACAAAATAGATTGTGTAAGAATCAAAACTGGAAAAGACAAAAAATGAAATTATCTATCAAGGTTAGAGAAATGATAGCACACAGAATTGTACACTAATGCATATTCTTAGTTTTTACAACACCCAATGTCAAAATAAAGTTGAAAAGTGTTAGAACTATATTGTAATTAACGAGTAATTAATAAAAGTTCGGAGAGGTTAATCGCAATAGAAATTAGTGGAGATTAATGTTCGTTTAGTAGTTGATAAAGTGAGACTATTATATTGGCAAGATGTTGAATAAATAGGAGAAAATATAGCGGATTATGATAGAGGTGGGAGAGTCCACAAAGTCTCGGTGTGTGTGCATTTGATACGTTTACCAATCAATAATACAAAAGATCGTTCTCGATAGTAGAAACTTACCGGAAGGTGGAGAATCCGCTTGGCAAACTAGCTGTAAAGAATGGTCGATTGAAATAGAGACAAAAGTAATACTTTGAACCCACTGAAGCATACTTTTCGAGCTATCAACCGTTGGATGGCCGCCCATCAGCGGTTTTCTTGCATTAGATTGTCCACTGCCACCTTTAATGAAGCCCGAAGATTTCGAATGAGGATACAATGGAATAGGGGATGAAGGTAACGCTCTTTCTTGGATCAAACTCATCTCTTGTTGCTGTAAAGAAGCACCATTGTTACTCTGAGGCATCCCGTCGGGCATGCAGCGCCGCAGTTGCAGGGGCCATTTTTTCACATCGGAGCCCCACAAAGAGTAAATGGCTTTGTGCCATTCTGTTCACACCAAATTACAAAATGAAAAAAATCAACTAATTAGATAGACCTTGTGCTTCGAACAATTTTCGATGTCTAATCATGAGACCAGATAATACAAAGACAGACAGATTGCATGAAAATCGGATACAGCCAGCACCATCTAAAGCAAAAGATGAACTTATGAAATAAATAAAACATTATGTTAATGTCAAAAAGAAACACAATTGTACATTCTTGAGTCATATCAATAGCAAAAAGAAAGAATTGGAATTGATTGATATATTTCTCGAAACAAACGAAAAGGACACGAAAGACGAAACATAAATCATGGATCCACTAAGCCCTCTCGGTGACTTGCTTAAGAATAAGAAGAAGAATCTCATGGAAATACCATGGAATAAGGTTTAATCATATTCATGGGGATTCCATAAATGTTCCATTCCAAAAAGCAAAAGTTCGAAACAATTGGGATTTTTTTAGAGATTGGATACAACTATTAATTCATGATATGAGTTTTTATGAAAGTCTTTCATTTGCTTCTCTTTGATGGAAGTTTTATTTGCCCAGAATGTGAATTGGATAACAGTATAAACGTGTCATTTCAAAGCAAAATTTGAACAAGAGAAAGAATTAGAAAATAGATAAAAACGTACCTAAATATTCGAGTTCAAAAAAATTTCCAATTCTTGAAATGACAAAATCTCTCGACTTAGGAACACCGGTTTCGGGAGAAGCACAAAACTGAAGAATCTGACAGCCTTGCTGTAACACCTGAACAAAAAGACATTCGAGACCTTTCGTGTCCTGCCTACTGCTAATCCCGCCAAACGGGAATATATGACTGTCAAGCAATTCTCCCCTCGAATCGCTCCAGATGCAAACAAGCCATCGCCAATCTTCAGTCCAACCATAGCAACAATGTAGGCTTGGATTCTTTGAATGGCCTAATCCATCTATCTCATTTCCCTCAATTTGAGCACTAGTTCCTGATTCTATATTTCCTGCATTGCCATCATCACCAGATGTTCTCGATGATTCCACTGTGATATTTCCTAAAATCGATGGAGAAACTCCATGTTCAATGGAACCAGGATCTGCTAGAATAAAAAGTGGTTCAAACATAAATCGAGTCTCTTCTTGAACATAATTATCCCCAATTCTACTGGGATCATAGCTAAAAGCTCCTCCCCTTGTTTGCCAAGAATTATCCCAGTTTCCAGTTCTCAGACTAGAATCAATTTCACCCTCTCTTGGAAGTGAATGTCCAGATATTCGGGGACCAACACAGTCTTTCCACATTCCTTGAATGGAAGACGATAATGGTGCCATGGAAGAATGAGATCTACTCGACAATGAAGACGATTGCATTATATCATTAGTGAAACCTCTTGATATTCGTCGAGCCTTGTTATAAACAGTAAATGCTGTTTCCTTTAGAATGATAAGCTCACTTAATGAAGGACTAGTAACTCTAAATATGACATCAACTGTAACAATCTGTAACACTAGTTTAGGAAGACTAAACCCTGGTAGAACAAGAACATTTGAAACTAAAGCCTCATCAACAGCCGCTGAGCAGCTTAAAGCTTTTGCCACCTGACTCTGTAATATCGCCCGTCTATCTCTATCTAACAATTGGGAGGCGGACCCCACAGCGATAGATGATTCTATCACAGTTTGTAGAACAGCCATTGGATCAGGAAAAGGGCATACGACATATAGTACCTGGATTGAAAGCAGTCAAGCTCAGAATCCTTGTTCAAGAAACAAATCTAACATCATGTTCACTAATTTCATTATTCAATTAAAATAGGACTCAAGATCGCTAGAAGATTATTTGAAACCATAACTTTTCAAATTTGATTCGAAGGGATAAATTAACATTATGAAATCCTTTGTTCTAAAAATGCACTATCAAATTTCAATGACAAGATTAATTGGAAGTAAGATTAACGTTAATTCAAAGGATACATTAACATAAGAGGTAGTTGGACATAACACTTCCACTTTGGATTGTTTTGACTAGGAAAAAATTAAGGAATATTTCATGAAAAATATTGAGAAACGTAAAGAAGTAAATAAAAACAAAGAATTGAGTTCATTTTCATAACAAATCTCTTTTTTGTTAGTGAGTTTCTTTATTTAGTTTCCTAATCGTGATTTTTCAAACAGTTGGATTCAATAGAAAATTTACAGTATTTAAAATAAACATGATTTAATTACATTAAAAGGTTGAGAAGACAAACAAAATATCACAGTTATTTTCAAAACAAAAGTAGATATTTTTTACAGTTATTATTTTTACAATTTGTAATTTGAAACAAGTAATTTTCAAGATAGCCAAACAAGTTTGACTAATGTCACATCAATCTCTTACATTTAAATTGTTTTTGGGAATTTTTTTAGTTTCAATAGCATGAACAGTAACACTACATGACAACATATACCAACCTCAGAATCAGGATGAACTTACAATCGAGAAATATCATGGCAAACAAATGCATCTAATAATTAGAAAAACAATATTTCTACTTACCACACACGAACCCATACTTCCCTCTTTAGGGTTTGTAGGCAGGGATGGCGAGAGTTTCAAGGCTCTCAAAGCTTTTGAGAGAGATCTAAGATAGCTCGTCATATCCCAACCATTAAACAAAGAAAGCAAATAGTCACTGAGAGAGCCAACAAGAGACGCATTGTTGCTTTCAATCTTCATTGACTGAGGGCAGTCAAGTAGAACAAAGCCAGAAGATGACCACTTGCCAGAGTCTATAGCCATTTGATTCCCTAAACTGTAGGGGTAATGAGTTCCTAGTTTGCATGTCTCATAAACTGCAGAGAAACGAAACGCAGAAGACAAGTCAACAAAATTCATGGTTGTGGTTATGAGGTTAAACGAGGGCAAGAAAACAGTGGAAAATGATTTGTGTCTTCTGAAAGATTGAGAAGATAGTTCTACACAACTTTAGTTTTAAATATGATAAACAACACTAAGGTCAATAAACATCACGGAAGAAATGAACTAAAAAATGACTATAAAAGTGGAATTATTGCCAAGTTCTTGTCTCCACATCAATGTCAGGGCAAGTGTTTCTGTCCCGCTCAACTTTGAATCAGAATATAAAACTAAGATCCACACCGATAACTACACTCACCAGTTCCTAGTTGTTGAAAAAAATCAGCAGCAGCAGATGTAAGTGGATCAATGTCCGGACATATGACATAATAATTCACCTGCAGCAAATAATAAAATGCAATTATAGAATCATTGACAAATATGAGCTACATTAGAAGAAACGAAAAGAAAAGAAATAAAATGATAGCTGTTGTAATTGGTTGAAGAGTTAAGATAAAAATTACAGGTTTTTGAAGCGCATATGGTTCAAGAGGAGCCTTTTCCCAGAGTTGCAGAGAGCTGACAGATGTCTTAAGCCAATCATCCTGATACCTGATAAATGACCCAGTATCAAAAGGGATTAGTAACAAAAATCACAAGCGATCCAGACCCTCCCACAAGAATTTTAACTGACCATAAGAAATTAAATATAATCAACTTCATCATGTTATTAATTACCATATGTTGTCAATGCTTTCAATGTTTAGATTAAAAAGAAATCAATATAGTGTGTACATCCCTCTACCATAAAATTTGACATCAGCAGGACATAAATACAGTCATCTTCAAAAGTTATGAAAACAGTGCATGCATCCAATGCTAAAATTACATTTCTATGTTCTTTTTTAGCATCAAAATTTTCCAAGAGAGACTGCGGCTGAGTGTTTGCCTTCCAAAAATAATGACGCAACCATAGATTTTTCTAACTACTTCGACTAAAGCATCTCATACCTTATAAAGTAGAAAACAATGAATTCACATAGCATGACTCAGCAATATAGTGCAAATATAAATTCAATACTTTACGACTGTCATTCTTGGAGTATATGCTTTCATCTTCTCTATTGGGTTTCTTGTCTTAGGATTGTTTAGCAAAGACAAAGGAGAGACTAGAAAAGCGAGTTCGTTTTCTTCACTTGGATTGTTAAATCAATCAACATATTAAAAAGCCAAACAATGTTGCAGGTTTATTGATTAGAAATGTAATCTCACATTCAACTGCAATAAAATGCCACAAATGATGCATCTAGGATTGAGAAAACTGTTTTCCTACTCTAAGCATGGATTCACCGCCATTCCTAATCTGTTTCCATTGCTTTATTTATCAACAGAGAAGTGAAAACACGAGATATATATCATAAACTTTGAAGATGTATTCACAAGAATGCAGACCCGACAAGTATTGCAGGTGATGGAAGAACAACAACTGTTGGTTTTAACTGAGAGGACAGCTGCTCTGATTCTGAACTGAAAGTTTCAAGATTTGATCTTCTTTGGCACGTGTCATCTACTTTCGTTCCATCCATTGCACTGCTAACTGTAAAACAGATATCTCTTATTCTCTTCTAATATCTCAGATTCAATCAAGTAATTACCTTTGAAGCAAGATGGTCCGCTAGTAGACGACTGAGATGGGCTAACTGGTTCTCCTATTGGTGTTACCACATTAATTGATGAATCTTTATTATCATGGACAGTAGACTCCGCAGAAAATCCATCACCTGTAATTCCTGTATCGCCTGATTGAGTACGACCTTTGCACCAATCAGTGACAAATAAAGGCCCATCTAAAATCCCAAATGCAGATTTCAAAGCAGCTTTAATGTCAGACTGGAATAAGCTAATTACAGATGGGGCATAAACCTGTCAAACAGACCTTCCTTAAAGATCGAATGATCAAGCCTCAAAAAATATACAATATAAGTATGTGAAATCAAAACTTCGTTTAAAACAGAAAAAAATATAGGCACTTTCTCGCTTGAAAGATATAAAGAACAGTGAAGTCAGCTGTGAAGCCACTGCTTTAAAGTCTCTGATACACAACTAAAAGTATAACATTGCAAAATAGAAAAAAAATGCACGAACTTTTTTTTATATCTACCATATGTTAATAGCATTTACATGCATAAATAAACCTTTTATGTCTACCATATGTAAATAGTATTTATAAATCACCAAAATATGAAGTAAAAAATTTCATGTTTGTCAATTGACATTGCAAAGCAAGTATCGGACTTCAGAAGTACACCTAATTACATAGAAAAACAAAATGTTATCTCCAAAAGGTTCTCCAAAAATCAATTTTTATCTCTTTGCATCTTTCATGCAAAATAAACTTACAATGGCCGTTGGAAAAAATTGCAATAACAAATTAATAACACAAGGCACATAAAATAAAAGCTCACATTAGCAGCAAGTGGATCAACTAACTCCACACCAGCAATATCTAGAGAATGACACGACGCCAAGGTCCCTCCACAGCCAGCATGTACCATAGAGGGCCCACAAGAAAATCCCCTCCGCCATTGCTCATGCAATGCAAGCCAACCATAGGGACCATCACCACATTCTGCATCCAAGACCAAATCAACAAAAGAAGTGGCCTGTTGAACAAGTAATGGTATGCCATCAAGAAGCTCCTGAAGTGGCTGTCTTTGCCTGTAAGAAAGAACTCCCTCATCATGGAAAGAGTTTTGTGGCAAGGGTGAGCTAACTTCCATATTAGAATAATTACTTGGCCTTGAAATTTTAGGAGCTACAACAGACCGCCAAATGCCAACAGGTGCATTAACATGTCCATCTAGCTTACCTCCTTCGATGTCACCTGCTATTCTTAAAGGTATAGATTCTTTCTTCTTTATATTGTATTTACTAGAAATGTTGTCTGTCAAAGTATTTGGATCATTGGGCATCGGGTTATGAATATTGTTTAGAGTTAACCTACTTAAACTCAAAGCAAATGGACTGCTTGAAGATATTTGCATGTGCCGAAGTCTGCACATAGAAGCTTGAAACATTAGGCATTCAATTTCAGTTGCAAGCACATTTTTTTTAGATACTAAGAGGGGATCAGCTTCAAAAATGCCATCTTCCATATTACCATGCACAGAACTGATGGTCTTTGAAGTACTAAGATTTGCAAGCTGAGCTCTTGTAACACCATCACAAGCAGATACGTTACTATTCATAACAAGAGGTTTCCTCTCATGTGGCTCTTTCAAACTATTAGTAAAAACGTAATAGTTTTTCGACTGTCCAGCGGACGCTTTTGAATTCAAGGACAAACCGGTCTTCTCACTTAATCCATCAACGCCAGGAGAAGATGGTGGAGTTGCTCCATAAATGTAATTCCTTGGGCTTAATTTTGAATCCTCCACCATTCGAGATTTAGGAATATATGGAGTTTTAAAAACCGAAGAAGAAAACTCACTCGTAGAGGTTTCAACTGCACCATATTCAGAAGCAAATGTCATCAAAGCTTCAGCTTTTGTTATTTGATCAAACTCCCCTGTAGAAGTAACTGGGGTATGGTTTGCTGTCCCAGAGGACAATGCAGTATTTATAATTTCATGACTTTTGCTTAGACTCTCCTCTGCTGCTGTTGGAAGAAGTGGATTAAAGCTATCAAAAGATTGAAAACCGACAGGCAAAATAATCTGATCCGTTGAAACATCCATCATCCCCACTGGACTGTTGCCTCCGTCACCATAATTTGGTGTAGAAAACATAAGACCTTGGAGCTCAGTTGTTCCTGGGGGCTTCATAAAAAATAACTGATCATTGATTTTGTTCTTAAAAACTTGTTCATTCAAACAAATTACAGGGGGAAAAAAGAAGAGAAAGTAAACAAAAAAGAACAAATCGTGAGAAAAATGAAATGAAAATTTAAATAAAGGAGAAAAAAGACCCAAGGGAAAATTTTCATAGCTTGAATACAGTGCATGTACACAACCATTTAGAAACTTATACCCTACAATGAATTAAATAAGATTTGTTTTCTTAACCTAGAAAATAAACTAAAAATAATGAAATATGCTCCATAAAGCATGTTAAGACAAAACCCCTGCAACTCACTCGTATAATAAGAAATTTGCAACACATTCCTAAAGCAATGCCCACACAACATGCATTGAAACTAATTTTACTTTGACTCCGAATAAATTACTATGTCTAGGAGAACAAAAGGCAATACCTCGCCAAAAGGCAAGACATCATTCTCAAAGAAGTCTCCAAAATCTCCATACTCAGAATGAAGAGCTTGGATATCCATTTCCATACCCCTCTCATCATCATCCCAATCCCAAAGAGAACCAATCGGCTCATTTGAAATTCCACTAATGGATAAATCGTTCACTTCCAAGGAACCAAAATCAGATTTAAAGGCCTCTTGTCCAGGCGCATTAGCAGCTATACCCACATGATCAAATGCATCCACCATCCCCACTCGAGGACGCTTAGAACCCTGCACAATTAAGTATAAGAGATATTGAGCATCACACTCATTTCAGAGATTATCCACTCATATGGCACTACATATATATTCCAGCACTGAATAACTAGTTAGCACTCTAATTTAGAGGCGGTGACAATTCTATTATTTTAAATTTTAACCAAAAGATGACTGAATCTAATTTTTTTTCTTAGCAAGAAAAACAAACAAACAAAAATGAGAGAAAGGCAACTAAACTGAACAAATGTTTCGATAAGATTTAGTTAGATTCTGCTGAGGCATATCAACAATTGGATTGGACTAACGTTTGCTCTATTTTACTAGAAACAAGAATGCTGGGAAATAAAGGAAAAGTTAATATGTTTGAGCAATTAAAAAGCTAGACAGCATAAAAAAATACAAAAAGTTTAGTCTACCCTAGTAACAAAATAAATCAATCTTTCAAGTTCTAGAAACAAGAGAATTCAAAACCACTAGTTAAAATATTTGAATCAGACTCATATTAGCAGTTTGGTACAATTTGACAAACTCCTTGACCACTACTACAATATTTGAATCAGGCTGATACCAGCAGTTTGGTACAATTTGACAAAGTCAACGACAATACTTACTACTTTACTAAACATAATCTTATCTATTTTTTTCTTAATATATTGTTTCATCGTTCATTGTAATAACACAAATTTTCATATCTCGCATATCTTATATATTTAAATCTCAACTTGAATTGGTTCTTTATAATCCTCTTTTCTAAGAAACTCAGTAGGAGTTTGACGAATGAATATATTATTGAGTGGGGTCAGAAAACCACATACTTATTGATCTCTACGGAAATTATAATAATCCATCACCAAAAAGATACACAGAGATTACCAATTTAGGGACAGTGTTTCCCAAATGATCACTTGAAGATAACCCAGACTCTCTGCAAGACATAGAATCAGCATCAGCTTCAAGTTCATTGGCTCCGGAGAACATCTTAGTGTCACTGTCACTAGAACTACTACTGAGGCTGTTGTTACTGCTACTATTACTGTTACTGCTACTATCATAATCATGCTGTCCAGACATTCCATCACTTCCCATATAATCCATTCCACCAGCACTGTGTAAAACCAAAATGACAACCATAAGAGATAAACTGAAAAAATAACAGTTATTACACCAAAAGGTAATGATTTTAATGTTCAAATTAGGCAATAAGCTCTCACACATCAAACCAAATAACTAACAACACACGCATAAGAAAACATTTAGAGACAAAGAATAAAGTTTGGGTATAGCCACAGCAAACCAGTTAGTATGATGTTATAAAAATTGAGGAAGTGCTATTGATGGTTTTAAAATAATTACTTTCTTTTCTAAAACAAAATATGAAAGTAGAGTATAAGCCTCGTGTACAATCATTTGAAGAAATTGGTATTTCTAGAAGTAATGCAGTGACCATTTCAAACCATCATTTGAAGAATAAGTTTAATGGCACTAAGAGAATCATTTGCAGAAGAGCTTTAATAAGCCAGGCTCCAGAAGTGCGTTCCTGAATTAATTCAGGACCAATAAGCATTAAATAATTAGGTGTGTATCCCATTAGCTGCATTTCTTGCTACAAGTAATAGCAAATTATCACATCATCCTGGCAAAATGCAACAAAGGGATAATCACTTGAGGGTTTTTTTTGATAAGGGTCCCTTTTCATTGNTTTTTTTTTATAAGGGACCCTTTTCATTGTCTTCTCTCTATTAATATTTCATTATAAAAAAAATTATTAGAAGTTGAGCAATGCCTGATCAGATCCCAATAATACCTTTGATTTGATTGAAGGTATTCCATCCATTTGTTTCTCTCTTTTCAGCTATTTTTTTTAATAATAATAGATTGCTGATACAAAAAAAAAATCGCTTGGCCCTAGCATAATAATATGATTCTTTTTTATCGATGAATAAAATAAACAAGATGTTACACATTCGTTGAATTAAAAAAAGATAATGCAAAAAGAAAAAATAGGCCAACCAGTTCATAAAGAAAGATAAACCAGGCAATGATGGTCCTACCCAATTTTGAAGCCAAAATCTGTAAAAATCAAATAATGGAGTTAGTTTGATCAATAAGCAATAAGTGAAACAACGAAATATGGGTAAATAAAATCATTAACAAGTCTGAGTAGTTTTTGGCCACCTTGGATTCACGAGAATGAGCTGCACATAAGAAATTGCACTGGTGACCCAATATTACATTTTTTTCTTCTAAAAAATTACATAATCCCACGATAACAGAATTGAAAATGTCTTTTTCATCAAGGGTGAAAATAATTAATACCTTAATTTTATGACAATGAAGGTATTGATGAATAAATCAACAAAAGTAAAATAAATGAAGAAAAAGAAAATTTCTCATAGGAGCATTGAAGAGATATTGAACAGAAGTATGTCTAGAGCTAATACACTGAAGTTCTGAACTGAAGTAAAAAAAATGAATTAAAATTTAAACATATATGTGATACAATTTAAATTGAAATTAATGGCTTCAGCTTATAAAATTAGCAATATAATAATCTGAATTATAATAAGTAATCATGGACTAAACTTAGGCACATCCCAACCCTTTCTAAAATCAAGTGTGTCGTCATGGATGAACCATCAACTTAACTAATCAAAGTAACATTCACCTAACACAAAGTTCTTGACAAGTAGTAATCCAATGATAGCATAAATTATAAAATTGAAAATAAAATAAAAAGAGGATCGTACACGTGCTTAGAACTCTATTTCAATAAATGCAGCATTAATAGTTTTTTAATGGTTAACAAAAAAAATTCATCATGCCCTCTTTTTTTTGCGGAGAAGTAACTATTGACCACCAGATACGTTTACACTTGATACATGAAAAAAATACCAATGCATGATGATTGAAATATCACTAAATTAATCCAACTGCACTCACCAACCAACCTTAACTAAGCTCATGAATAATTGGACTCGGTTACCTTTTCAGTGAAGACCTAGCAAATGATGTCTGCAAAACTGGGACTATCAGTGCTTCAGCCGGATATACAAAAGCTTTTTCATGAGCTGATAAATGCTCCGGTAATTTCTTATTAGCAGCTTCCCCCATAAGAGTTTCAGAAACTTGGCGCTTTTCAAACTTCCCGTTGAAATTTGTGTCAGATTGTGGAGGTTTTTCGCTTCCCGATTTGTAGCAACCAAGTGTAACTTCAACATAACAATTCTGCCCTCTCAACTGAAAACTAGAACCTTGAGAAACATGATGTGGCAGGCCAACAAACCCATTTGAAGCCCTGGACTTTCCAGAACTATTTAAAGAGCGAATAATGAAGTTAAAACGTTAAGTATGGCAATATGTATCTAATGACATTTCTAAACACGAAAGTTACTAACAAAATAATTATAACTAACAATTAAAATATATATATAAACCAATGAAGACATAAACCAGGTGAAAATAGTATGAAATCACCTTAAATATATTTGTTTGACAAGATCACTGGCACAATATCCACTAAGTCTACCGCGAATCCCATGGGGAGAAACAATCACTGAGTAGTAAAAATATATAGTATCAGAAATAAAATTATTAATATACAAAGAAGGAGCAATTTCGATTTGTAGTCTTGGAATCAAATCAAGAAATAAAGAAGGCTACATTGCAGACATTAAAAAAACCAGCATTGAAAGAGCCTAACCCGGAAGTCTGAATGATGGATCATGGGAAGAACCCAGCAACACTCTCTCAATATCAGCACTTGAAAGTGCTCGAATATGCCTTCAAACAATTTAACCATTGGTACATAAATTTAAATGAAGAAAAAAAAACTCAATGGCAAAAAAAAGGCTCAGAGCTTTAAGTACTTTGCAGATATAATCACATGGACAAAAATTGCCTCTTCAGTGGCAGCAAAAATGAACTCCACAATGGGCTGCCCTCTCCTGCAAAAACTTCCATTATTCATCAGCCAAGTTCAAACTTCAATGCATACAGTAACTCCCTTTTAAGAGAAAGAAATTATTAGGATTCTCTAAGAAGATAATATCCTTCACGTGTTTACTGACATATATCGTAAAATCTTATCTACAACAAAATCATTGAATTGGCAATAAGCAGGGGGGAGTCAACATATTATTTTGATTCGAACTCCTAGAGATTTATTATATGGAGAACAGTATATTTTAACTAGGACCAATATGACCGTAAAACTCCGATGGCATATTCCTCATGAAGGGAGATGAATGCCAAATTTGATCATTCTTACACTAAAGAGTTCTTGAATCCATCATGAACCGCAACATCATCACCATCTACAATTACACTTGAATAATAACCACTTTAAAACTAGTACTACAGATGGGCAGCACAAGAAACCTTTTTGTAAAAAAATAATTAAGCAATTGCAATTCTTTAGGACCACGGAAAGATCAAATACTTCGAAATTGACATATGAAAGGGATTTTTGTGAATTTAAACTTGATGAAACCACAGATGGTCCTGAAAAGATTCTTCTACGGTTGGTGATAGAATAATTGTAACTGTTTTATGGATATATTTGAATCACATCATACCTAACGATGAACATTCATATCATTTCATTTATTCTTTACTTTTATTCTCGTAATTTGAATTATATACAATTCTAATGAGGTAACTGTCATAAATTAAATGCAAAAACCAAACTATTAAACTGTACTGTGATAAGCACCTGAAAAACTCTTCACTCTGGGATTGGTGATACTTTGAAAAGACGTCTCCAAACCTCACATAAGAAAGTGCTACTAAAGCTCTGTGCACCATAGAAGGAAATTCAAAAATGAACATCAATTTTGTTAAGGGTGAAGATATTTAACTCGACGAAAAAAAGACCTTTCAATACAATTTCTTAAAGCCTGAGAAATGGCAGCGGCAATTTCCTCAGAATCTCCTGGAGCCATCCAAAACCCACTTGCAGCAACTACCATTCAAAATTTAGACAGAAAAACATGCTAAGTAACAAAATAAAGAAAGAAAAATGCAATAATCTTTACATAATAAAGTTTAAAAATATAAAGTTGATAATAGGATCTTGCATGTCCAATTCAAATTATCTGCATAAACAGCTCTACAATACTGTAAATCAACGTTTAAAAATACACAAAATCAGAAAAACCATTACCTCGCAACTTAGAGACAGCAGGTTGAGCAGTCTCAACAACAGATGAATGGCGACCAGGAAGAAAAAGCCAGAGTTTAATTTTCTCATCTGTGCATTACATATGAGCCCAAGTGAGATACTAACTAACTATAGTGTGAAGTGGATTTTTATTTAGGATAACAGAAAATGAAGCATTAGTCACATTTATACACAAGTGAAGTACTAGTATATTGTTACATAAAACACATAATCAGCAATCAATCTGGTGTAATTTTCTTTACCAGGATTATGTAAACCCTGAGATGGATCCCAGGGCCCTACAAATGAATTAGTCCATGTGCTGAGAAATCCTTCTTTCTGCAGCAAGATGTGCGATGAAAGAACCAAGAACGTAGCAGCATCATGCTCTCCCTTCACACTTCAACCAATTAAAAAAAGGTCGATTCAAGATTTACCAAAAAATTATCTCATTTGCCAGTTAAAACAAATTGGAAGTGATTATCAAACAATTAGAAAAAAGGGCCTAGAACCAAACCAAAAATGATCCACTAATCAAACCTTTTATCAATTAGCAGGTCAGATTCGTGAGGAAGAAACTGAAACCATGATAAATTGTGTAGGCCTCCCTGAAGCAGTATTCAACCATATTGGATCAAGACAGTGATGTCAGTTAAAGAAATAACTTCAAAATTAATTACACAGTAAATTTCTGGAATTTTTCCTCCTAAATTAATCATTGGCACTCATCTTTTAAACAAATTTGTGTTGATGAGCGCAATAAGTAAAAAATGTGGGCAAGCTTCAAAAACATGCTAGAACTCTTCAAACAAAAGGAACAGGTCCAGGATCTACCTCTTCTTCGTCATCTAATGTATTACAAATTACAATGATTAACAAATAGGCTTCTTGTTCAATGACTTCACTCCAGATACTTGCAAAAACAGATGTATACTGCATGTCGTAGATTATATAACTTACAATTTTGAAAACGTTAGTCCACATCACTTCAATAATAGAATGTTGAACAGATTCCACCACTCCGAATACAACCCAGGATCAAACAATCCAAGTAGAACTCTTCACCATTTTTCATCCTGTGCAGTTACAGAAAAAAAAATTAAGCGATCAAAACCAACTCATTCAGCACGAAAGCCTCCCCAACGTGTACACCAGTACCATTTCCATTTCGAACAGCAGTGACTGTACAGCTCTTTTTTATTAGAAGAGATTTCATCATCGCTTGTTTTAAAAAAAATCGCCCTTAATCATTCCAAAGCTATGAATTTGAGTCTACAACAACGAGATTATTAACTTACTTGGACAAAAGAAGTGAATATCAGCTGGAAAGAACTTCAAGAATAAAAATAAAAAAATGAAATGAGAGGTGCAAATGAGACAGATACATCGGAGCAAAACGTAGAACGTCAAAACCCTAGCCAATTGAAGATTAAAGCAGAATAAATCAAAGGCTGCGTCGATTAAAAAGAAACGGAACTTAACTGAAAAGAGAGATCAAAATAGAAGAATTACTCCACTTATACACTCTTGAAAGCAAGATTTCACGGCAGTCAAACATATTCCGCAGTGAAGATGAATCAATCGGCGAAGAAACTGTCGCGACGGTGTACTTAACTCGTCTTTACGCTTCTGGTCTTCAGACCAGCAATGGAATTGCGGAGCGTGAAACGGCGGAGTCTCATCACGCGCTCAACATCGATCTATTTCACGCGCGCATGAATATTCCGTGTATATCAAATTTTTTAATTATAAATATTTTAATATAATTAATATTAAAAAATAAATCTAACATTATTCTTAATAAAAAAATTAATTTTAAAATAAATACTATCTGACCGTAAATTATATTATTGTTATTAAACGTTAAATTTTATCATAATTTTAATAAATAAGATATCTTTATTATGTTATATAATTTAACGATAACATCAATTTAAATAACATATTTAATAAAAAAAATGTAATAAAATATTTATAAATATTACATATTTATGAAAATATCTTTTTCAAAGGTTAACAAATATTGAAAAAATATATAACTTTTTTTTCTCTTCAAATTATTATAACATCAAATTGCTGAAAATATTAGCTAAATTAACAAATCGAGTGGTACCATAATGCAAGAGTAACATGAAAATCATGTTAAAATCCAAAACATACATTTAAGATTTGGTAACTTTTAAGCTCGCACGGGCATAGTTCAGTTGGTTCAGAGATGGTAGATTGGGTACAAGAGCCTAGGTTTCACGTATGCGTTGTCCTAGTGTAGGAGTTGTTACCCCCAATATTGGAGTAACTCCTTGGGATATCAGGTAAAAGCCTCTTATCTCTGGGTCGCTGAGTTACCGTGATTTAACTCTCTCACAAACTGTCGGGCCCGGGGTGTGGAGACCCTAGAGGCGAGAGATTTCGACTTTTGGGTACAAGATTTGGTAACTTTTAAAGTTCACTTATTCAGTTATATCAAGTCATTTTCAAATTATCAAACTACATATAACTAAGGGTGTTGTAATGGTCCAGGTTAGTTTGATTTTCTTAAAAATTAAGGCTGAACCATAACATTTTGATTTTGAATCTGTCAAACCAAATTTGAACTATCAAACCGCTAAAATTAGACCAGAATTCAATTGTAAATTTAATTTTGATTTTGGTCTGGTCATCATCATTCTATAAAATAATAAAAAAACAATTTATTTAAATTTAGAGTAATAAATTTTCAAGAGTAAAAAAATAGACATCAAGGGTCTTTCTCTTTTGCCCGATCCTTGATTTACAATAAATAGATTTTTTCAAAGTAACATAAAATCCAAAAACATCGATCATTCTAGGATTAAATAAGGTAGAATTATAATTCAGTCTAATTTTTATGGATTTACATTATTAAACCAGTAAACCGACCACAAAATATCAATTTTATGGTCCGGTCCGGTTTGAACCTACTAGACATATATCGTTATTTTTCAAATAAAACTTTGTTCAATTAAATTCAGAGAAAATAGAAAATAAATAAACCGAATCACCTCAAATAATACACAACCAAAATCACACAAGGAATACATAAAATTGAGCCCTTTATAAAAAAAAGAATAAGCATTACAGATAAGCTTGTTTTGTTTTCCTTTTCCCAACCCCAAAAAAGGACCAAAAACGAAAACACAAATGGGACCAAAACTGGAACAAGAGTTGCCTCCATTGACAACCCTTTAAAAGCTCACCTCCACTCCAACTCCAACCATTGCAACAAACCGAAAACAAGACTCGTAATCTCCAATGCCTTCTAATTTTACACAATAATAACAGACTTGGGTTCAATCCGTCCGAGACTCGGGACTCGAGATTCGAAAGCAAGCATGCAGGAAGACGGCGTATGAAATTTAATCGTAAATAACGATTCACAAAGAAGCCATTTTAATGGAAAAAGAATGGGAGAAGATACACCTTACGCGAATACAAAGGAACGGGATCCGGCCAAAGCATCAAGCCGGCAGATTCGGATTCTAGGCCGAGAGTATTGATTGTAATGCGAGCTGTTGCTGGGGTTGTAAGGAGGACCAAGTTGAAGCCAAGGTCGATGGAGGTAAAGTCTGCTGAAGCTGTCTTAGCAGATTGATCATTCGCCTAGCCGTTTGTTCTGTAGCGAGATCCTTTCCGGCGCATAGAACCTTCACAAACATTTTATTAATCGCCACGAATCGTGCATCAAAGAATAATGGAAAGTTTCAAATAATCATGAACTTACCTCGGCAAATACGGCAACTATTTTAGGAAGATTTTGATTGTTTGGTCCCAAAACCTCTCTGTCTGATCTGTGCATTGAAAATATGAAGAAATTCAATCACGGGTATCAAAGAACACTAATTCAAAGAGCTTATAATAAGGAAGGAGATATAATCTCCTCGTCAAAAATTGGCCAAACAAAGGACAAAACGAGGGTAACTTTGGTCATAAAAGCTCTTACCTCTCCACCATCGAACAAAGTTGGTCGTGGACGACTTTGGCTTCTACCAAATCACCTTTTATTGGCAAGCAGTTTAACCACGCACCAACAACCTGCCATGGTCCAAGCTATCAATTATTGCTAAATTAACAAGAGTAGAAGAGAAAGAAACGCAAAGACTTTCGGGCGGACTGATATCATAATGTGTTCATCTACCAAGTCGCAAAGAATCAACAACACTAAAACGGGAAGGCACGTTATAATCCATATAAAAATTTTGGTTAAAAAAACTCCACACTAAATACTAGTCTCCAAAAGTCAAGAACACACCACAAAAGAGGTTAGATAATGCAAGTCTTTGCTATCCCCGGTTACTATTTTGACCTAAAATGTGGCGTTTTGCTTGTCAATTACGAAAAAAATCAATATTATCAAAATCGAAACTCAATATGATCAAAATCAAGATCGAGTGTAAGAGTTTTTAACACCTGAGCGGAATCAATACGATCACGATGAAATTGGCATATCTTTCCCAAAGCAGAAACAGCGTTATCATATGCCATAACATTTTCAGGTTGTAGAGCATTAGGATGGCGTATCACAACATTTAATCTTGAAAGAGCTTCTGCATAAATGGATAACAAATTATTTTAAAAAATTTGGCAATTCAAGTCTGTTATTAGTTTGAAATAAAATACAGTTACCTCCAATTAGAGGCTTAAATACGGATCCACCAAACTCAACGCAAACACCAAGCCCATATACAGCCGCCTGAAGGGCGAGGAAGAACAAGGTTAGAATCTGAAGACTAGTATAGCCGAGAGGATTTTGGTCAAAGCATACCTGTCGAACATCTGGATTTTCATCATTACAAGCCTCCAAAAGGAAGGGAAGAAATGAATCATAGTATCTGTCAAATGCACAATTAGATTGTGAAAATTAGAATGTAACAAAAACTAGAGAAAATTACTAGGAACGAAAAAACTCACTTGAGAGCTGCTTCACGACACTGCTCCACAACATCGTCAAATATGCAAATAGCTATTCGTCTTTCTTCAGGGGTCTTGTCCTTTCCCTGTACTCACAAATAGTTGAGAAATGTTCAAAGATGAAAGCCTGACTCAAATTGTTTTTCAAAGAAAAACCAAACTAATATGAAATGACAAAGAGAACAGTATGCTAAGCATTAGAAGCTTCTTCAAGCTTATCCATCCAACCACGCTCTATATTCACTGGACGTCATTAACTGAATATAGGTAATCATAAAAACTAAACTTCATTAGATAGACTTACCCACATAGGCGTCAAATATGATGAAAGCCCGTCAAAAAATGGCAAGAAAGAGGCTTTAAATGTCTTTATCAGTGTTCCCAATATTTCACCAACCTGAAGAAGAAAAAATTTCATTGGCTAACCAAACAGGATATTCAAACCTAAACTCCTTTTTAATTTAATGAAAATTTGTTGATGAAGAAAAAAACAAACTTGATCAAAAACTTCTTCCTCTTGCTCGTTTTCCTCTTTAATCAATTCACCCTCCTCTGCGTCAAAATCTTCAGCTTTAGCCCTCTCAGATCTTTCACTCTTTCTGCTTGAACTTGCAGTTATCACATTTTTAATCTCATCGACAATGGATCTGACCTGATTTTCATCCAAAAGTGGTCCAGATATCTGAAGTGTAATTTTTTTCCACAGGGATGAAAGAGAATAGATGATAATTAAGAGTCAGTTTCTACATATTTTACAGATAAAAAGTTCAAAAAAAAATAACACCAAACGTCCTATCCAAATGAACATGCTGGCGTTATTAGAAACAAATATACTAGCAAACAACAGGAAAAACTATCATTGCTGACCTGTAGACATTCATTTAGAGCGTCCAGCATACTAGCACAGATCTCAGTATCAGGCTCCTGTAAGAAATTTTAAAAATTGCAGTTCAAAACATTCACCGTGCAACACAGAATATTAACAGAAACTTATTTTTTTCAATCCATAATCTAGACTGACAGATAAAGAAATTCCAGAAACAAAAGATTAAATATAGAAAACCTTGTGCAATGCTTCCACAAGAGCAGGAACTATGTAGTCAGATAGCTGTTTGACATAACTCTCATTGCGGCCGTGAGCCTGTCCTTTTTCTACCGCTAATTTTGCAGAACGCAACAGTTCCGGCATGGCTAAAAATAGAAGTATCGAGAATAAATAGAAGTATTCCATCATAAAAATAGAACTTAAGAAGAAGAACTTAAGAAGAGGTCCAATAATCTTTTTACCTGAAACAGCTGCTTTCCTCACTTCTTCATGAAAATAGAACTTAAGAAGAGGAACTAATGTTGGAGCAACCTGTGCAATGAGGAAAGCACTTTGAAAGAGTCAGATTGGTCTTATTTTATTTATGAAACTTTGAACACTGTAGACGTAACAAACCTGATCAATCCATGGGTAAAATCCTTCTTTCAATTCATCAGCATAGCAACAAAGCATGTTGCAAGCAGTAGCTTTTTCCTCCAGCACACTCGTTTTGATACCAATTCGTTTGTCTCCGAGTGTAATGGTTTCCATGCTGTCAAGATACAGATATTATATAACTACTACACCATAAAATAACATACTTGAATGAACAAATACACAAATTTTCTAACAAAATCTTATCAATAGCAGCCGATGACAGTTTTTAAGATGAATAAATTAATAATTACCAATAGTATTATAAATATCTCTTCTTTATTTCAATTATAAATGATACAATCAGATAATATGTCATAGTTATGTCATAGTCTAACTTATAACAGATAAAGCAGAAACAAGTGCAATGCTAGATAAGGATTCTCTATGCATGTGAAATTGGAAGCACATAAGACATCAGAATGTATTATCCATGCTTAGCCTATAAAGTTTTACAGACAACAAATAAATGCATATGTAGGATTTCAAGATTTAGGGAAAATAAAAATAGCATCGTTGCACCTCTATCAGTGAGGGAAAAAATCCATTAAAACTAATGATGTAGGATCAAATAGGTATTCTCTTTTTTTTATAAATGATAGCTTCTACAAATTGGCATGAAGTTACTATTTGAAAAAAAAAAATTAAACCTTTCATCATCTGAGTCTTCAAGATCATTGTCTGAATCAGCAGATGTAATGGTTACATCAGGCTTGAGTTGTGCAGATTGAAGAAGTGGGGGCATGACAACACTCATATACGGAAGAAAATCTTGTCCCAAACACTTGCAAAGTCTGGCCCATGCCTGTAACATAATTAACATATAAAGATTGAAAACATGAGTATATATTGATATTCTTTGAACTCCTAAATCGTACATTACAATAACTAAATATCAAAGTTTTAACTATATTAGCATACTTGCAACATGTAACTTGTAGTAGGATCATCAGCCTCCATCTGAGATCCTTGCAAGGACATCAATACCTCCATAACCTGCAGTGAAATTACAAATTTTCAAAAACTGACGTAGCAGCATGTACCACATGCACCCCCAACTTGAAAACGCACATATTCCCCCAAAGTTAGCTATTCATAGAATAATATTTATTATCCATTACAAATCAAAAAACTTGAAACTCATCTACTTGAAATCCCTGCAACAAAAAACATTTCAATGACTAACAAACAAGTTTAAGAAACAAATCATTTCTAGAACTGTCAAATAAAAATGTATTCCAACTTATGAAAACGAAGATAAGTATATATCTGCATAAATTAAATCTTTTGAGATGGTGATGCCTGCCTGCTTAGCATCATCTCTGAACTTTTCTTTTCCAACTGCCATTCCGACCAAACTTATGCACTCCATGGACTTGGCACGAAGCATGCGATTGGATTTATCAGTAGCGTTCACCAATAGAGCTTTCAGGTATGGCATGACAGCATCATAATATTTTTGGAAGTGCTCCTGATAATCAACATTACATTAATATAACTGAATACCAACAAAAAAAGTTGGACAAATATACCTGAGATGAATCAGCAACTGAAGCCAAAGCTGTCAATGCTCCTTCTTGCACCATTTGCTTACCATTCTGCATTGGATATTTGTAGATTCCAGGTGATTGCGAGGGAAAGATTATATAACAAATAAGAATTATGACTCAGAGAATATCTACCTGTAGCAGTACAAGCAACTTGCTTACAATTCCATCTAAATAAGGGGTTAAAATATCAGGAGTACAATTCTCACTGAAGTTTAAAACCGCTGAAGCTGCATGAGCCTGCAAAAATACCATGTATAAAATCATAAATTCCAAGAGAGTCAGTTAAAACAAAATAACTGAAAGAAAATATCACAGCATGCAACCAGATAGCAACAAATTTTAAGAAAAAATTAACTTAGTGAAACACAATAAAAAAATTTGATCAATAATCCTAGACGAATAAAAGATTTTGCAGCATCAGTTGCAAGTAAACAGAAAGACCTAACAGATTAGTACATCTACTAAACCTGGACACGATGATGAGATCCTTAGGTATTTTTTGTAAATTATAAATTTATGCATGGATTTGGGTAGGAGCAGTAATAATAATGAAACCCATAGGAAGTGCACTAGGGAAAGAAAGCTAACTTTCTAAGTGAACTTTTTACGAAAGGCAGCAGACTATTTTTAAAAAGAAAGACAACTTCAGATATTTTTAGCTTGGTGTTGCATGTTTCGACAAAAGAGTGTTATGCTATATTTTTTTATGTTCTCTTATTCAGCAAGTCAACTTTCTTTTCCCAGTCCACTTCCTATGTGTTTCATTATTATTTTTCAGTTTGTTTGTATGGTCAAATCAGAGTCCCAGTTTCCGTACTGACGTTTCATAAGGTAAACTAGTAAAGAGAACTAACAAGTTGACTAATTCAAAATAATACTTGTTAAATTATAAACTCTAGATTGCCACATGGCACCTAACCTGTACTCGGGGATTCTGGAAGTCATCCATTGCACCAGCAAGTGCTGGTAGCACCCGCTGATGGTATTGAACTTGCAAATCTGGACCCAAGTCAGAAGATAATTGTCCAATTGCATTAATAGCAGCCCACCTCACACGTGGGTGTGGATCTTGAAATGAGTTCAAAACCATAGCCACCACTTGTTCCAAATTTTTTATCATCACCTGCCATTAAAGTAAAAGTAGTCACCTTAGAATTGATGGCATAAATTTTTAGCTAACTATGAGAAATATGATTCAACAATTTGAAAAACCAAATACATATTAAAAAACAAGCAGAAAAGCCATCGCAAACTGCAACAATGATATAAATTTATAAAAAGGAATTGAAATGATAAGGATTTGATCAAAATACGACAGCCTATAAAACTGTGATTAATATTGGAAACATTAAATGGTCAAAAGATCGGGACCATTTTACACATAAAATTGGTAGGCATATATTTACTTCTTCAAGAATAGAAGGTGTAAGTGTGATATCAAAAATGTAATATAACTCCAATGGACGAAGATGTATATTAACAGGAGATAAGGGAATCAATGAAAGTCATAAAGCTCTAGGGGAGTTTTCCGCCGTCAAATGAAATTTAAGGGAAAAAAAACAAGAGCTTTTTTTTGCTAAAAAGAAATAACTGGATTTCTTAAATACCAAGAGAAAAAAATAGCAGCAATAATTAGAATTTTGCTGCAAATGAAATATCATTTAAGATAATGATAAAAGATAAAAAAAACCTTCGAACAACCCTCTGCAATTTGGGCGAGCGCAATCAAGGCAGCATGATGTTTTTGCCATTCTGGTGCGGCCAAATATCCAGGCAACTGTTCTGATGCAACAGGGACAATAGTATTACCACCCAAGGAAATAGCGAGTCTATCCAAACATTCCTGTCCGACACTGTAATTGCTGGTTTCCCCTGCGTCTTCATCCTCACTCTCTGCAGTGTGCCACTTAGGGTCGTCCTCAATATCCAAAAGCATCTTCATCAAAATTGCAAACAACCTGCTTATAAACTGAGGCAACTTTCTCATCATTCCTGGGGCTCTCTCCCTAGCCTCTGCAAGGGTAATCACAAATTCAATCGCCAGATGCCTAGTCCCTTCGTCCAAAGATTCAGCTTCTGCAATTTGGAGCATGGAGCCGACAACATCAACCAATTGCCTCCTCAGAAATCTTGGCTCTGTCCCAGCCAATTCGATCAGCGATTCTAGAGCCTCCTGCGCCATAGTCTCTTGGCCTTGATTTAAAGCCTCGGTCAACGTGCTCATCATAGCAGGCAACAAGTCCTGAAACCTATCTCGATCGGAGGAGTTTGACAAGCACTGAATAAAATTGATCACAGCATTCAAAGCTGCAATTTTAACATCTGAACTGGATTCTCTTGATGTCAAACACTGCAGAAACACGCCATGCAAATGCTTAATATGTGGAACCAAAGAATCGCCGACAAACTGAGATAACTGGGCGAATATCAAGAACGCAGATTCCTGGAGCTTTGGTGAATCCGAAGACACGCATTGAAACATAAACGGCAATAATTCAGGCCATCCATTATCAGGCAAGATTCCGGAAGCGAGCTCAGAGACCGTATCGCACAATTTCTTTGAAATCGATTTAGATTCCTCCCGCTGAATACAAGACAACAGAATCGATTTTAAAGAGGACTGGGTGGAAGGATTCAAACGAGGCCAAACATATGAATCATCGCGAGTCAGCTGCTTCCGGAGAAGAATTGCGGACATAGCTCGAGCTTCTTCGTGGGGTGATACCTGAAGAACTTGGGCAAGCTTAAGAGACAACGAATCAGGATCGGTCTGCTTGCATAGATTGAAAAGAAACTCTGCCTGTGACCTCTGCTCGTTAGAAGATGACATGAGGTGTGAAACTAGGGTTTCGAAAGAGGAAAGGTCGGGGCCGAGAATCGCCGCCAGCTGAGCCTGCTGGAGCTGAGTTGCCTGAGGATCCATCGGAAGATTTAGAGGGAAAAAACAGGCAGGGGGATAGATACGGCGGAGCACGGCGGCGGTGGCGGCGGCTCTTCTCTCTCTTGGGAAGGAGTGATGTTAGGGTATTTATACCTCCGTGTGTCTGTGTGAGCGCGAGAGATGACGGATAATGAAGGCGGAGGCGCGGGAACAGGAAGTGAAACGGTGGAGGCTCTAGCTGGAGATTAGGGCTGAACGAAACTGAGAAATAACGGAAATTATTAATATTTTTTTTTTTTTTTAATTATTTTATAAATAATTAATATGTAATAAAATTTCGTACAGTGTGAAGGAATAAAAGTTACTTTTTCTAGTATTGAAATCGGGACTAATATTCGAACATAATCGACCATAGGTCTAATTCAACCTCTATAGAAATTCCATTAATGAAATTGACAAGTCACTTAATGAAAATCTCCACGATAAAATGTAAGGGTGGGTAAAATCAGATCGGGACCACAAACTGATCAGAACTGTCGGTTTAAATCTAGTTTTGGTCTCAATTTTTTAAAACTCATGATTTATAGGTCAGTTTTGGTCTTTAAGAACAAAAAATCGTGAAACTAGAACAGAGACTGTTGGTCAAAATTTTTAAAATCAATTAAAACTCGACTTAAATTCTAGTAAAATCTGATATAAATCCAAAAAATGATTATAAATCAATCTAATTACTTAAAATCTGACTTAAATACAATAAAAAAATTATTTTATTGTTATATTTTAATTTTTTTAAAATATAAATAAAACTAAGTTAAAACTAACTCGTACAATCATCGCATTTAGCCATAAATACTCGTCGTCGTAAAATTGTTTCGACATGAAATAATATCAATTTAATTAGAGAAATGCTAATTAAATTATTTTAAATTATTTAAAAAATGAAGAACAACTTTGAGTGGGCTCCCCCTCTTAATTGATTATTAGCTGTAATTTAGAAGCCAATGATTAAAAAAAAGGGTATTCTTTTTCTTCATTTTTTAGGGAAATTATTCAATGTATCATATATTATATTTAAAGCTATTCATGCCCTAGACAAAGCTACAACTACTTTGTCTTTCTTTTTCATATTCTAGTGGGATTGGAGCCACCTTGATTTTTCCCTCAATCAACCTACAAAAATTAAGACATGTTTATGAAATATAAAAATGAAATCTCCGACAACATTACTTGATTAGAGCGAAACTATGGTATTGTATCTTTTGCTATAGGTGCCGATACGATCCAATTTGGGGCCTGAATACCATGATCGGACTTGTTTTTCAGTATTCAATTCATGCCGCAAAATCAAACTAGAATTGTAGTATGAACCAAAACTGTTGATTTTGAATAAGTTATATGTCTTAATTTTTAAAAATCATGGAACTGGAAACCGGATCGTGGGTCAAAAAATAATCTAAAATCGAATAAAATCTTACCAAAAATCAAATAAACTCTAATATAAACTCAAAAATTGTGATTCGTGTCATACTTCTTTATCTTATTTTTCTAACCTAACTTCTGAATTGTCGTGTAATTAATATTATAAATAATTATTTTATTATAATACATTAAATATAATTTAAATAAATTAATCAAAACTCGTCTCATTAACATGTATAATAAAAAATATATATTAAAAATGTAAGCGTAATATTATTAAAAATAGAATAGATACGCAACATTAGCTGGCAGACTCTCCATGGGACCCTCTTTTATTCTATTTCTTTTTCTTTCTTTTTTTTCCTCTAGGTACCACTTAGTTTAGGGCTGTGAAGATATTTTAGGCAAAATCTAAGTCCAATTTTTGGGTCTAGAAGTTGAAACATGAATGCCAAATAAATTAATTTTTTCTAATTTTTTCCACTAATAGGACAGATACTCCATATTAGTGCATATCGCAGTTGGTTTATGAATGACAGACTGGGTACAATGGCCTAGGTTCGAATCATGCATTGTCCTAGTGTGAGAGTTGTTACCCCAAATGTTGGGGTAGCTCATTAGGACATCAAGTGAAGGCCTTTCATCTTTGGGCTGCTGAATCACCGTGATTAACCCCCTTACAAACTGTCGAACTAGGGTGTAAGGGGCTCTGGAGACGAGGAATTTCATCTTTGGATACAATGACACATACTTCCTGTGCTATTTTTTTGGACTTTGCAGGTCTCGTTACATTTATAGTTACATAGTAAAAACTATATTAAAAACAAAATCCAAGGAGTGAACATTATTGTAGGTGAATAATTGTGAGTAATTCAACAATTTATGAATCAATATTGTGTCCATTTATAGTTACATTTATTTATTATTGCATTAACAATAAATAAAATAAAATATGAATCTAATATTAAATTACTATAATAATATGTCTCCACTTTTAATAAGATGGTTAGAATTCGTATAATTTTATCTAATATTTAAGTAATTTTAAGCACATAGTAATCTTAGAGTAATTTAGATTTGCTTTGTTAACATATTTTTTTATTGTACACGCTGATGTCAGGCTGTTATTATATTTATTTAAAGTGTATTTAATGTATTATAATTAAAATAAATATTTATAATATTTATTACATAAATCACAATTTGATATGTTAGCGTGTACAATAAGAAAACATGTTAAAAAAGTAAGAGAAATATTAAGGGTGCGCAAAATCAGACAAGTAAACCAGACTGGAACTGTCGATTTTAATCCGATCTTGGTACTAATTTTTAAAAAACTGTGATTTATGGGCCGATGTCGATTTTTATGAGTAAAAAATCGTGAAACCGAAATTGGAACTATGAGTTAAAAAAATTCTAAAATTGTAAGTAAAATCCGACGCAAATCTTAATAAAATCCGAAGAATCCAGATCCGTGAGTTCTAATTTTATTTTGGGATGAAACTAATTCGAACCGGCTCGTGCACACCTTACGTAATATTACCTTGATTTTATATATTTTTCATTCATTAATTAAACTAAATAATTTAAAAAGGTGATCTATATCGTATTAACTCAAAATTACACGTGTCAATGACGATGATGCACATCAATGTCGCAATCGGGCAGGTTGGAAACGTGAGGAGCGAGCAATTATAGGGCACGGACAGGCATACGGACATTATTCTGCGACCGCACTTGATGATTGATCAGAGGGTGCAAATGCAAAGATTAGTACATGAGTTAACTACGTAGCCGTTTATGCTACTTTTTTTTATATTTTCTAATTTTATTTTTGATTCTACATTTATTACATCATTAATCAGCTAAACCCAAAACATTTAAAATTCGAGTGGGTTTCAGTTTCAGTTCAATTTCACATCAAGTTTCTACTTCCCCGTCTGGTTCACATTCAGCTTTGAAAAATAAATAACCAACACAATCCGACCCTAATAATCAGGTCGGTTTGGTTTGGTTTGGTTTTGTGGGTCAATACAAACCGGTTGCTACCCCTAAGAAACCTTATTTTCTTCTCAAGAACACACAGCAAAATCACAACTCTCTCCTCAGATGAAGATAAACCACAAAGATTACTTCATCTAACTAGACTTTTGCGAAAATGTAATTTTCAAATTCCAATTCGAGCAACTCGGTTCAAAATCTCGATCCAAAATCAAAAAGCAGTAAAAGAGTTGTTACTCAGATCCCAAAAAGACAACCTCAGTGGGAACAAGAGAAACCTGAATCTCCGGTAGTGGATGAAGCAAGAAGGTAGCTCGATTCCCAGGTATCGGCGGCAGGGGCCTGCGAATGAGGAAGATGACGTGGATGTTTCTCCTTCTTGTCTCCTTTTATCTGCTTCAATGCATGCTTGAGGGCAGGCAATATTGCCTCCATACACTCTGCTACTGCATTTGGATTTCCGGGCATGTTGATTATCTGAAAAATTCAAATTTATCGTGAAGAAAACACTAATTCTACGATCTAATATTCATTTCGGACCAGAAATTTACATGTCACTCGTTAATTGACGTAATAAATAAAATTTATTTATGCATGATTCAAATTATCTATTAATTGAACAAATTAACGAATGACACATCAAGTGCTAAAAATTAGAAAATAAATTCAGTATTACTCTTTTCTAAATAATTCAAGTTTTAGAATGTGCCCAGGATCAACACTAGAGAGTTAAAATCTAACCAAGGTTGAGCCTCTAATTCCGGCGGCAGCTCGAGAGAGCATGGCAAATGGTGTCACCTATACATGAATACCAAATAATAAATTTTATCATCCACTACAAATTAGAAATGGTCATGATGGAAATGACAACAGTAAAAAGGTAAAAATCTATATTTACTCTATTTTTCTACAATCTAATCCTTACTTCTTGGTGTTAAAAACAATGATTTGTTTAATTAATGTAATAAATTCCAAATAGTTAATGAAAAATAAGTCGTTAATTGTATTAATCAATATTAGTCACGCCATAAAGCAGTAATAAAGTCCAAGAATAGAAAGTAAACATAAAATTCCATGTCACTTTTTGGAATTTAACACTTCTTATAACACCACGATTTATAATGTTTAATCAGTACCTAAATTTCATTCAATTATATTATTTTAGCATGAGTATCGCATCGGCTATACTTTCTTTATTTTTTTACAACAAATAATAATCTCAAAGATTGAATTCGAAAAGGTTAGTTTCTAGATTTACTTGATCATTTATGATTAAAAAATCACGATTTATCATTTCACAAATCACTTTCAGTTTCTTGAAATAAATAAGAAAGTAAATTGATTGCGGAAAGAAAAATATTACAAGAACTACTACTGCTTTAGCTTAGGTGTAGTTTTTTGTTTTCTTGCATGAGGCAAATTATTTTTTATCAATTACCTCACGAAATTTTTCATTATCTACTACAAATTGTTTACTTCACATCAAAAAACTGTAAGATTTGAAAAACAATTATGAACATAGCTATATATTATAAAATTAGGATACCTTTAGACTTTCTTGCATCATGACATAAAGAAGACCAGGCGTTTCTCTCTCAATTATTCCTTTAGTTGCTTCAGGAGTAATATCTCTGGGAGTGAACCCAGTTCCACCTACATTAAAACAAACAAACAAGAAAAATCCTAAGACCAGAAGAGTGAACTATCTTACGTCATCACTGAAAACGTACCAACTGAATAAACATATAAGTTTAAAATATAAGATAATTCCCATTTGTTTCTTATTGAGAAAATAAAGAAAAACAAATGAATTTACCAAGAGTAAGAATGAGATCCACTTTGTCAACATCTGTCCATTTCTTCAAAACGGTTTGAATTTCACTCACATCATCAGAAACCACGGATGTAGCAAACACTTTTGCACCTCCTAACCTTTCTGAAGAAGAATTTACTACTGAAACCGCCCTTGGCCCACTTCAAAGTTAAACACATGCAAGGTTAAAATTTCTGTAAATATATAAACTTTACAAAGATAGAGGAAATAATGCTAGGAAGGGTGAGAATATTTTCTTATTAAGAAGCAATAGAGCAAATAATAGGTTAAACATGTAAATCAAAGAAGTGACTCCCATCGCCCTCCCAAGAATTCTCCTTTTTTGTGGTAAAAAACTTGGACTGTATACATGCAAAAGTATTTGTATTATACTTCGTGAACATTAGTTTCATGATTGCTAAATTAGCCTACTGTAACACCATCAGTCTTCCTACTATAATATTTTTGTTACGAGTTGAAACTTTCACACTATGTAAAGAGAAAATTTTAACTAATAAATCATTGGTTTTTCACCCCCCATAAGCGATGTGAATTATGCACCCTCACTGGCTTTCACATGGCAGACTATTGCATCCATAACTTTAGTGTGTGGTACACCATATTCGCTATGATATGAAAAATGTTTATCTTTGTTTTGTATTTGACAAGAGTTCTTCCCCTCTCTTTGTTTGTTCTTTCTATCAATAAACAACACTTCTCATAAAATTATCTGGCTATGAGGCATTCGGAATCATCCATGAAATTTTCAAGTATTAGCATTTCTAATGAGTTCAAAGTTATTTATCAATAATATTGCAAGAGATTGTGGTACTTCCGATGCTTCTTCTCAATTGCAAGAAAAATGCCAACTCTGCTATTTCCATTTGGCATCATTTAAGTGACCCCTCTGAAACAAACATTCAGAGAGGTGTATCAAGATGCAAGAAACACTAGTTTTATCATCAATAACATCCAGAACCGGAAAAGATTTAAAGGAAGTGTTTAAATCTTTAGAAATAAATAGTATTAACTCCCTGGACAAATTAGCTTACCTCCTATCAGGACCAGCCCCTGATGCAACAGTATCGCTCACAGTAAGGATCGCTACTTTATATTGATCATCAACTGACATTGGATGAGATGTAATAACTTGCGGAGATGAATTCAAACTTGACGACAATGGTTTGTCCGAAAGAGAAATTCCGTCAATATCAGAGATCACGAGAGCTGAAACAGAAGCGCCAGCAGATATTACCGAGCCCGATGCAGGCAACTCCAACAAAGCATTGGCAGACTTCATACTTAAAAGCCGGCTACTCATCNCATCATCAGAAACCACGGATGTAGCAAACACTTTTGCACCTCCTAACCTTTCTGAAGAAGAATTTACTACTGAAACCGCCCTTGGCCCACTTCAAAGTTAAACACATGCAAGGTTAAAATTTCTGTAAATATATAAACTTTACAAAGATAGAGGAAATAATGCTAGGAAGGGTGAGAATATTTTCTTATTAAGAAGCAATAGAGCAAATAACAGGTTAAACATAAATCAAAGAAGTGACTCCCATCGCCCTCCCAAGAATTCTCCTTTTTGTGGTAAAAAACTTGGACTGTATACATGCAAAAGTATTTGTATTAAACTTCGTGAACATTAGTTTTATGATTGCTAAATTAGCCTACTGTAACACCATCAGTCTTCCTACTATAATATTTTTGTTACGAGTTGAAACTTTCACACTACGTAAAGAGAAAGTTTTAACTAATAAATCATTGGTTTTTCACCCCCCATAAGCGATGTGAATTATGCACCCTCACTGGCTTTCACATGGCAGACTATTACATCCATAAATTTAGTGTGGTACACCATATTCGCTATGATATGAAAAATGTTTATCTTTGTTTTGTATTTGACAAGAGTTCTTCCCCTCTCTTTGTTAGTTCTTTCTATCAATAAACAACGCTGCTCATAAAATTATCTGGCTATGCGGCATTCGGAATCATCCATGAAATTTTCAAGTATTAGCATTTCTAATGAGTTTAAAGTTATTTATCAATAATATTGCAAGAGATTGTGGTACTTCCAATGCTTCTTCTCAGTTGCAAGAAAAATACCAACTCTGCTATTTCCATTTGGCATCATTTAAGTGACCCCTCTGAAACAAACATTCAGAGAGGTGTATCAAGATGCAAGAAACACTAGTTTTATCATCAATAACATCCAGAACCGGAAAAGATTTAAAGGAAGTGTTTAAATCTTTAGAAATAAATAGTATTAACTCCCTGGACAAATTAGCTTACCTCCTATCAGGACCAGCCCCTGATGCAACAGTATCGCTCACAGTAAGGATCGCTACTTTATATTGATCATCAACTGACATTGGATGAGATGTAATAACTTGCGGAGATGAATTCAAACTTGACGACAATGGTTTGTCCGAAAGAGAAATTCCGTCAATATCAGAGATCACGAGAGCTGAAACAGAAGCGCCAGCAGATATTACCGAGCCTGATGCAGGCAACTCCAACAAAGCATTGGCAGACTTCATACTTAAAAGCCGGCTACTCATCTGATGACCAGTGCTCTCAGCAACAAAACTGAAATCAACAGAGATTTCAGCAAGAAAAACTAACAAAAATCCTAGTTATTCGAAAAATAAAGATTACCCACATTCAGGGGACAAAGATAGAGTCCATTACACCAAAGTACTCACAGCAATCAAAAGTTTTGGGCATACTTACCCATGACCATAAGATCCATCGTCATCTTTCCATTTGATTACACCACGATGAAATTCCTGTCGAACTGGATCGGTCTTTATTGGCTTCTGAAGTCGAGCACGTACTCTTCACACATATGACTAAAAGATGAGCATTAATTATTCAAGATCAACAAATGATTAATATTCTTAATAGAAGAATACCCAGTGAGAGAAGAAGAAGGCTTAAAAGCTCAGCACCTTAAAAGATGAGGATTTTCCCATCCCCCGAGTTTACGAATGGCGGGCACAACGAATATTTGGAAACAGACAAGACAGCTAACAGGATTTCCTGGCATACCAAACACAAGGATTTTCTCCCCCTTCTCTTTTGTTGTGTTTGAATTGATTTCAGCAAAAGTCAAAGGTTTCCCTGGTTTCATGCAAACCTAAAAGGAGCATTTCAAGATCAAGAGAGGTCAGAATTTGACATCTCATTATCCAACATCAAACTATTGAACAGATGCAACCAAACTTGGAAATGGGATGAATTTTAGAAAAAAAATAGCTGAATCTACGGGTAAAAAATCACTGTACCTTGTTGAAATGCATGGTTCCTTTTCTTTCAAGTAATGGCTTGACGAAATCTTTATCACCCATGGAAACACCTCCAGAAGTTAGAACAATGTTGGCTCCAGATGAAATGGCATTGTCGAAGATACTCTCGAGTTCCTTCTCATCATCTCTAGCAATGCCAATGTCAAGAACCTTGCATTGATGTTGTAATGCAGCAGCTAGAATCATAGAGCGATTGGAGTCCCTGATCTATCAAGATATTACAGGTATAAGTAAAAAAAAGGGTCAGTTAATAACAAATTAAAATCTGTAAAAGTTAAATAAAATTTTATATTCTTAAATTTTCTTCATTTTTATCAAATACTTAAAATATTTCCAATCAAAGAATTGTTCCCAAAATATACTAAAATTTAATTTTGAGTAAAAAACTTTTATTACTTTTATGTTCTGATCATATAAAAAATGAAATATTTTCATTATTATTTTTATGCATTACAAAATTTTTTATTTATTGAACACGGTTTATAGGGAATACAAAAAAAGTGTATGAATTGTCCAAATAAATCCTTTCATTAATTCTTCATATCTACAGGTGCAGAATGATTATTGGATAACTAAATATGAAAAAACATTCATAACAACACCGTGATATAGCCAATCACCAGATGGTCCAAAAACTAGTTAAATGTCTAAATCTACATATTAACTTTCGCTTCATGAATTTTTCAGCTGTATTAAATGCATAAATAGATACATACAATATGATTTGGGACTTGGAAGTAAGCAATGCACAAAATACCTGGCCACGATTCAAACATCTAGTTGTTGGCTCAACAAGTTCATCACCTGTAGAAAGCACAGCAACCGTTGGTGTAGGATACACCTGTGTGATAACATCATGTATAGACTCAATATTGATTTATATTAATCATGCCAAAAAATGTCAACACTTTATACCTTCACATCCATGACACCAACAGTAGCAAGTAGGCCAATTTCTGGAGGTCCTAATTTATCTCCAGATCGTAAGACCATAGCATCTTTCTCAATATCATAACCCTTATTAGACATTGGTTTAGATCGTAATCAAGATTATTGTTAGTAAAGTAATAAATAAGAACTTCTTTAGCAAAAACAAACAACATTTCATACATCGAGAAAAAAAAGCAAGGACAAAAATGTGCATGCACAACAAAGATATCTTTGGGCGTGCTAGGAACTAATCAGCAGCTATTTTCCACCAATCATACTTCTCTCATGTTTTATTTTCATAATTCATCATCCGTGTATCATAATTCTTCAGCAAAAAGATAATATTTATGAATATGGGTCGTGAAGGTGGATGGTTATATCATAATGATGATAGGATATTGAGAAACTAGGATCCTACCACTGGGCGTATGTCAACACCTTTCTTAGTTTGTACCAATACCCTAACTCGATTTGGCTCAGCCGAGTCATTTCTAATTGGTTCAGTGTCCTCAACTTGAATGACTGCATCAGCACCATCAGGAATCGGTCCTAAGAGAAATAAGACCAAAAAAGAGGGGTATCAAAAGTAAGAAGAAAATTGTAACCTAAACAAAAGGAAAAAGATAAATACACGTGGGCACAGACAATATTTTGAAAAGAAACAAGATGATTTCACTATCTTACGAAGACCCCGTTATCAATATTCTGAACAATACTAATTAATTTCAATATTGTTTAGTGGCCACATTGATATTGTCTTCCAATATAAGTAAACGACCAAATTGATCCCAATGCCAGCATTTGAAAAGAGTAATAACCAGTGTCAATAAAGAGACCAACCTCCAGTAGTTACATAAGCAACTGTTCCAGGTGTCACCGAGACACCAAGTCCATCATTCCCAGCTCTTGCTTCTGCAATCACAGGATACTCCCCAGGCCCATCAGAAGCAACTACTGCATAACCATCCTGCATCAAAATATCAATTACCAACCCAATATAATACACAAACTAAAGTTGGCAATTTCTTCGAATTCAAATAATAACTAGATATAAGTTGCGCAGAATTATCACGTTACCTAACAAATCAGCAAGCTCATTCACCTCTTGAAAAAAAACTGGCACCATTCTCGTAAAGAATAAGAAATGGGGCTCTATGGACTAAGAAATGACAATCGACGACACACATTAGACTTCAAAATAGTTTAACAGGCCAAAATTGACTGCGAAATCTTAGCCAAAAACATTCAACGATGCTAAATAAACAAGACAATTAGGGTCCCTTTTTTCGTCCGGCTTCCTTTCCATTCAAATATATCATGTCAACAAACGTATGAAAGAGATACACCATTCGAAGCATCTCGATCATAATAGACATGTTTCTGCATTGATACGTTCAGGTGATATAATACATAATTTGAATAGCATTTTAAAATAGAAGTAACATATGTTATCGTTTCATTTTCTACGTACAATCATGTTACTCCAACAAAAGTCATTTCTTTTAGGATTATAGTGTAAGATCTTAGCTACCCTGGCATTCACCAACTTGGCTTTACATACATAGATCAGATAAACGCAATAAAAGGGTGTTACAGGGATGTTTCTTCGTCCAAAAACCTGAAAATTCACTAAATTTGCTCCATCACGCGCTTCCGAAATCAAAACCAAATAGCAGAAGCAGCAGAGTTTCAAAATTAACTCCATTACAACTGAAAGACAGAACCGTAATCGCACTGCTCTAAAGCACACAGTGGCCATGGTTACGGAAAACAATACTAAATCCAGCAGATACAGTGAAGCCGATGCGAAAATTATCAAAGAATCAGAGAAATTTCATGGAGCAGACAAAAAAAGCAGGAAACCAAGAAAAACAAGCAACAGAAAGAAATGGCGATTCAGGCACCTTAACCGATGCTCGATAAGGAGGCAAAGGATCGGGAGCGAGAACGTCCTGGGCAAGAACCTTGCCAAGAGCATCGGAAAGGCTAACAGCGACAGGGGGCAATCGTTCAGCCACTTGCAGGATGATTCGAAGAGCTTCGTCAGACGAAATCATGGCTGTCGGTTTGATACCACCATGGATAATGTCACCCGCAGTTCTCTCCATTACAGTGAGCACTGTTGCATTGATCGGAACCAGAAAGTAAAGAGATTCGCGACGGCGATCGGTGGCTGACTGGCGAAATTAGGTCGAATAGCAGAGAGAATCGACGATAAGAATCGAATTGGAGTGAAAAAACGACGACAAGAAACGACGACAAGAAAGGACGATTAAGAATCGGATTTGGACGAATTTGAAATCACGACAAGAAAGCTTATTTAAATGTTCGAGAGAGACGAGACCGCTCACGTGAACGTTAAACCCTAATTTACGGTGTTTGCCACTGTAGTAGCGCCAAATCAAAGAACAAGTCGTAATCACCATCGAAATCAATCGCTCTCAAGCTGAAATTCAAGAGCTGTCTAGGTCAGACATTCGACAATATAACGAACAATTCTCAGAAAAAAAACATAGAATAATGGTAAATCAACAGCTTTTGGGCAAAGTTAAGGTTTCAATGCATACTTGCGTTTCTTGTTCTGGTTGATCAATCTCCGAACATATCAATCAATTTCGCACGAACGGAAATCGTAAGCATTAATGGTTCAGACGATCATTGTCGGCGATTCGGAAACAAGAATTGTTGTAAGGTAAATCGATTAAATTCATCTTTTTAATCAGTCCTGCTTTGAATGCAACAAACTCCGGTCATGCAATGATTCTGATTGTTGGTTACTATTCTATTAATTGCCATAGCTTGATGATCAGCACTGCAACCATGATCAACTCAGACTAAATTACTCATCATTGGCGGCCATCTGGGTCGAATAAAATTTCTCAAGAATTTTCAAACGCGTATATTCTGGATTCCTGGATTTAACATTAAATCTCCGGTAGAGAAACATAACTAAATCCCAATAATGGTCATAAATTTCTAGACTGTTCTTCAAGCTAGAACATATCAACGGAGAAAGAATGAGATTGGTAAAAAAAAGTACACCCTGTAACTACGAAGAATCTGATTCACTGAGAGAAGGAACAATCTGGTGTTCTTCGACTGAGATTGCAACAGAGCGTCTCCTCACTCTTCTTCCGCCTATTCTGCTCAACCTTCTTCTTCGTTTTCTTTCTCTGATGAATTTTCCGAGGAAAATCTGGGCCAGAATTTTCCCACAATCCGAACAGCACCTACATTCGAAGAAAAGCAAAGATTCAGTCGAAAAGAAAAGGGAGAACTTTATATTCGAAGTCGGCGATTGGATTAGTGCTTACTGGGAGTCGCCTTCCCATTGGGTTTGAATGATCCTCGAGCAGTTCGAACACCACGCCATTGTTGCTTCTTCTTTCGCGATGGTGGGCATCAATGGCGGAAACAGAGGAGAGAGAGAGAGAGAGAGAGACTTAAGTCCTTGATTTTATAGAGAGGATTCGTAACCTAGTCAAATCCTTGATGACCAAGAAATTGATATGGTAATTAGCCTTTGATTTGGTTTGGCATTTCTTAATTCAAAGATTTACTTCTTAATTACTATATTAATTTATAACTATCTTAAAATTATTCTATTGTTATAATTTTTTATTATACATTAACATAATAAATATAATAAACAATTAATTATGTTTGTATATATTACTTAAATTTAAATTAATTTATTAAAATAAATTATCATATCAATTACCACAACATAATGTTTTAAATATAATTAATGTATTAATAAATTAGATCATGAAATTAGAAACAATATAAGGTTTTTCTAAATAATAAATAAATACAAAGTCGAAAATTCCAACTTTAACTCACAAACAAGGCTACAAAAACAAGTGTTTGCAAAAGCAAGATAGGTTGTTCTAGCAGGATGATGGGAAAAGACACCCGGATTGTTCTGCTCGATCGGGATAATATCGATCGGATTCGATTCAAACAACTAAGTAAAAACCCAAAAATACATTAATATTACCGAGCGGAGACGGTTTCGTGACCAACCAAATAACGATTTCTCGGCTTCAATAAATCATCGCCTTCTCATTCCTCGGCCACCCCGGCCTCGAAAAGCAGCCCCTCCACGTCTGCCGCCACCCATGGCACTTGCTGCAGCTTCTCCCTGGGCGCTCTCGGACTGCAATAGCCACCCGAGAGTTAAAAAGATTCTCCTCTACCCTCTTTTCATATCATTCACTGATATTGAAATCCGAAAAGCAATTAAAATTCCACAAAATCACATCGAAGAAACTCGATGAAACTTATAACGATCGATATGTCCGTAGCATAAATTTAACGTCGACCAATTAGCTGTGTCGCAAGGTACCAAAGTCGATCGAAACTATCACGCCAAATGAACGATCGAAACTATCATGCCAAATTAACTAACCTTAGGGTTTTTGACAGTTTCATCCACACTTAGAACAAGACAAGAAGCCTCAGAGGCAGCATTAATAGCATTTATCTACAACGAAAGAATTAAGAGTGGTTAATAAAGAATCCGAAGAGGTCAACTCCGAAAAAAGGGGAGAAATTATATCTATAAATATGATTGTAGACGATTACTAGAGTAAGCAAAAAATTAGGCCAAGCCTTCTGAGAGTAACGAGCCGTCATTAACGTGCCAAGGAAGAAACAAGCTCTTGGAATTGCATGTAATTCTGTTTATCATTTAATCAATTATTTTTTTCCTATTTATTTTTTTGTTATTTGTTGTTTGATTTTCTTAGGAGGGATCCTTTTCAGAATCCAATGAACATATTTAGATAAGGAACAATATAAATAAAGCCGGACAAAGTCCGGACTAGTCTAGCACCTTAACAACGGCGGGCTCCCACACGAAGTTTGCAAATGAGTTAGCGATACCCCCGGTGTTAATGTCCACCCCATACGGTGCACCTTCACCTGTTTAATAATTCCGACGATTAGTAAATTATCAATTTAAGAACGACCCGACTTTTCACAAGATACGAGATTTCAAGCAGAAAACAGTCATGAGATGGAAGTAGAATATCGATCCATCACACCAACATGAGGGAAACTAAGTTTAGAATGAAAGATTCACAGTTTGGAATCTATCAAAAGAGAGAATAAATTAGAAACGAAGCACGAGATCAACCTGAAGGAAGTGCATGTTTCTGCCTCAATTTATTTAGAACATCAGTCGCATCAAATCCGGCATTGTCACAGAGTTGTCGAGGAATTACCTGCATTGACATAAAAAATCCTGATAACTTATAAATGCAAATGTGTTTTACTAAAATTACAGTCTATTATAAAGCATTGACTCGAGAAACAATAATATCTCACCTCGAGAGCCTTTGCATAGGCGTTGATGAAGAGTTGGGACTTTCCGGCTATTGTGCGTGCATGCTGGCGTAAATATCGGCTTAGTTCCATCTACATCCAAATGTAAGACAATATCAATTCGCAGTGTACACAGTACAATTTAAAAAGTGACATGTTGCTAGTTTAAGAGAAAATTTTCATACATCGATTGCTCCACCTCCAGCAACTACCGTAGAATTCTTTAATGCTCTCCTCACAATCATAATTGCATCGTGTAAACTGCGTTCAGCCTCCTCGATAAACTAAAAAAAAAAATCAAAGAGTTAAACAGAACTACGATAATGGTCTCAGAACCTTAATTTCTTCTGAAAAAAATGATAAACCTGATCAGCTCCACCTCGAAGGACTATAGTGGCAGTTTTACCCGATGGACAACCATTGAATAGATTAAACCTTTCATTACCAACTTGCCTTTCCTCAAATATCTCACATGTCCCAAGAATCTTCAAGAAAAAGAATTCACTACCTTTTAGTAAGACTACAGATTAACTAATTTAAGGACAACAAAGAGAATCCTTGAGATTTAGAATTTCCAAGAATAAAAATCATTGGCCTTCAAGACCAGTAGTTTCATTATTTTAGAAACCATGAGAGGATGAGAAATGGGATGAAAAGTAAACCTCATCAATGACATTGTTCACAGATGTCTGTACAGATCCCCCAGTAGCAGCAGCAACACGGAGCAGATCTTCTTCAGTCACACGACCAGCACAGAATATATCTCTGTCTGCAAAGTACTGTTTACAGAAAAAACAATCATTATTTACTATCCATAATATATTAAAATGCAATGATATTAAAAAACGATTGAAGATCCATTGACTTGAAGAATTAAAAATGTATTACCAACTGGGGGCTACAATAACAAAAGCTCGTTGCATAAGTTTTTTGCTTAATTTCATAGATAAACACCATGGCAATTCACCAATAGTATAATGGAAAGTTGAGAATTTTTTTGAGTCATGAAGATTGACATTTTTTTAGAATCACAATACTCTGATTACCATTACGAATGTTTATGCAATTAGAAATCTCTAAATACTAATTATCTGATAGGTCGAAAAAATGTTATTTACAAACATTTTAAATATATCAACCATTACAAACAAAATGATAGATTTCCCACAGAGACCAAATAAAAATAGTAAGATGACAAAGAAAAGATAATGACCTGTGTGGCTAGATCACCAATGGCCAACCGTGAAAGAATAACTTTGGCACCACTCTGCACACATTTATCTAACTTGTCATAAATAATATTCCATTCTGCATCAACGATGGATTGATATTGTGAGGGATCTGAAAGCCTGCAACAGTAAGAAAAACAGGTCCACAAAATTAAGAAAATATTCATAACAAAAACACCAGTCCAATAAATCTTACCTAATCTCTGCATTTTCCTTCTCAGATTTCAGTTCCAGCTCAATGTTCAACAAAAGTATTTTTGGATTGACAAACTTCTTTGGTTGCTGTTCAAAACCAGCATATGAAAATGTCTTCTTGAAGGCAACACCATTTACTAGGAAGGAATCTCTCATGTTCCCACCAGGGACCTAAAGAAGCAAAACCAAATGAAAATCATTCGGCAAGTTAAACAAAAGTTGAATCATTGAAATGTCAAGAAAGACATACTGGAACGACACCACCAAATAATGCTTCCGGTTACAATTGATTCTTAAAGAAATGACTTTGACAGATAATAAATTTAAAAAAAGAGAAAATTTGAACATCCAATCCTTACACCTACTTATGCGAGAAACAATATACAATAAACAACTACTCCAGAAACATATATTCAGCTTTTTGGCAGAGTAACAACAGTAGTCCTTGCCTCTTAGAAATCCAGACTGTTAAAAAAGGATAGTCAACCATTACAATATTCACAATGGCTACCTTTTTTATTCCGATCATATTCAGTCTATCTTCATCGCCAATTGCAATGACGGCATCAACTACCATTGATGCAAAGAATTCTTTTTCTCCACCAATTAGTTTTGAAGAAAGCGTAGTTGCAGCACATTTAGCCAACAAGCTTTTCTTCTCTTCAAGGCTTTTTCCTTCTATGCTCACAGCTAGTTCTTTTACCTTCTCAATTGCCTATTGATCATAAGAAGATTGCTTACTTAAAAATTGGCCACACGTAGAACTCATGGTTTCAAAACGATATAATAATATACCAACTGGGATGCTGTTCGATAACTCCGGATCAAGTTTTGGGGGTGAACACCATCTTCTATGAAAGGCTTGGCCTCCTTCAAAAACTCCCCTGCTAGCAAAACCACTGTTGTAGTTCCATCACCAACCTACAATGCAAGTAAAGGAATGATTAAATATTTTCCAAGAAAAATATGATTAAGACAGGATACAAACATTGAGAACCAACGGAAATAAAAATTTCATTTGTAAAATATTTCTTGGTAACATAATAATGCGTAACCCCAATAAAAAAAATAATTTGTTAAAAGTTCATTGCCGAAGAGGAAGTGCTCCTCCTATGACTACAAAAATTTTCATCCTCTCTACTTGATTTTTAAGTTCACTGCCCGAAATAAGTTGTAGTCAGATATTTTTGCCACATCGGTCACATTAAAAAAATATTTCAAAGTAAACAAAGAAGTCGTACATTCTCTTGCCATTTCTACCGTTTGGGTAGGTGATACAAGCAAGCTTAGTCTTTTCATGAGTGAAACCATGGCAGCATAAGAAAAGAGAAAAATCAAAGATCATTGCTTCGAACAAGGTGAGCCACAAACACACTCCGTGTTTGAGGGCCGTCACTTCACTTAAGTGCTCCCAAAATATAGAGATTTATTACCTCAATCTTACAAATCACTAAACATTAAGATAACAAACAGAAAAAAAAATAGTTTCCATCACCTTCCCATTGTTTCCTAAGCTACAAAACACAATGACATGGATATAAACAGTATTGACTTAAAACTAGAGAGAAATACCTCAGAATCTTGAGATTTAGCAATATCAACGAGTATTTTCGAGGCAGGATGGACAATATCGAGGAGCTTCATGATGGTAGCGCCGTCATTAGAGATGGTAACACCGCCCTTGTCATCGTGGATGAGCTTGTCCATCCCCCTGGGTCCAAGCGTTGTACGCACAACATCGGCCACAGCAGTGCACGCATTGATGTTGCTGACCAACTGCGCCTTCCCTTGCGAAGTATCAGTGCCTTCCTTCAACAGTATGATTTGAGGTTGCTGTTCATTTCGAGGCACACAGCAAGAGATCGATTAAAAACATGAGACAACGAGGGAAAACACGAGGAAGAGATAGAAAAACGTACCAGCATGGCTGCCATTTCTGCAGAAAGAGAGGGGTCGAAGGAGAGAGAACTAGGGCTTTGCAGGGTCCAAGGTTCTGCAAATGAGTGAGATGAGAAGTTATTGTTCTCGATATATATATATATATATATATTAAATTTTTATTTATAGTATTATTGTATTTTTCAAATAATACATTAATTGTATCGAAACTTTAAATTTAAATATTTTAAATTAATATTTTACAAAATATAATATAAAATTTTAATTTCTTAAAATTTAATATAAATATAATTACAAAATATAATTGATTAATATATTATTATATTTTTTAAATAACATAAAAACCCACATCACCAAAACTTTTCCGGATTTCACGGTCTCCACCAGATCCGGTCCGGTTCATTTCATGACCCGCCGTCTCTCACCCCAGTGGGTTCTATTTACTATTTAAATTTTATTGTGAAGGAACTAGAACTTTCAGGTTCACTTATCAAGTCGAGCTTTTTGATACTCCACCCTGAATTTTGATTCGCCATTGACGGACAATAGTCAAGCTGTTTATTGTGCTTCGATTACAGTGAAGTCGAGGTTTTGTCGAGATTGGAGAGCAAGTTTTGGGATGTAACTTCAAATCTTGATCGGAGGAGAAGACTCAGAACGAGAAGAACAATTCATGGCTCATCTGGGCTTGTGTTCGATCAAATGCCGCCATATCTGCCGAGCTCCTTCGTTTTCGCCTCAGCCTATTCAAATCCACGAGGACGTCTCGATTCTTTCCATTTCTTGTCGGAATTTTCAGCTTGGTCTTCTTCCGTTGCGTGGGTAAGCATTGATCTTCTTCTTTTCTCCTCATTCCGATGATGATTGAAATCTCTCGCGCAGCTTCAATAATAATGATGTTTTGTTTTTGGAATTTCTGTGAATAAGATTTAAGAACTGAATATGATTCATCAGTGGAAGTCGATTTTGAGTTGTTTAAGCTCTATTATCATGATTCAGTACACGAGATGATTAATTATTCAATTTACGAGCTCAGAACACGATCTGCTTCAATGAATCTTTAAATTGAAATGTGGTTTCTGTTCTTTGATTCCATTATCAGTTTCGTCGGACTAAAATATTTGTTCCTATCAAAAAGTCATTTTATTCGCTTTGAACAAGTATTTATGATCATGATCTGCCTGGACTGCCGGCTTAAGTGGTGAAGTTTTAACGCCAAAAATGGTAATCAGCAAGGGGTTAGGCTAAGCTGGGTATTATTCCCAGGATGATTTTATAATGGATTGTTCTTGGAAACTTAGTTGTTCACTTCTTTATTTACTAATTCGAGTTGAGGAATAGGATTCCCCGCGCCAAGCATCACTAATTTAAGCTAATCTATGCTCTTCTTCTTTTGAATTTATTCGCGATCAAAGTGTCAAAATACGAGCTTCCGTGAGTACCGAGAAGTACGTAACCAGGCCAGTAACCACAGACAGAATGGTGACAAACATAAACCATGAAACCGAAAGGTATTTCCGTATTCTTGCAAATTTTATTTTATTTTGTTTTTGATATTATTGTCGCTGATTTAAGGTGTGTTTGTCGTAGATGTGCAGTAGTCACGGGGGCAAACAAGGGCATTGGCCTCGAAACGGTCCGGCAGATTGCTTCTCGTGGCGTGAAAGTGATCTTAACTGCTAGAGATGAGAAAAGAGGATTGGAGGCTACTTCGATGCTCCACGAGACTGGTTACCCAAATGTGATCTTTCATCAACTTGATGTTCTAGGCCCTTCTAGCATTGAATCCTTGGCTAAGTTCATCGATGAGAAATTCGGCAAGCTTGACATTTTGGTATGACATTTCTCGAATAAAAAATTAAGTCCATGTGCAAGTAGTATTCGTAGACATGTTTATTGTATTGAGACTCGTACAAAAACACGAATAGTTTCCATATTTTGTCACTTTAAAATGCTCATAGAGTCTGCATTCCATACTCAATATCCATTATGTCCTACCAAACGGATGAATAATATAAGTATTTCCTTCGATGATTTGAAAAGTATGATTAAATTGTTGGAGTTTATTGTAATTTTCAACTTGGGATGTGTTCTTCTCAAACACTTTCTCATGTTTGAGTTTGTATACGTGTAAAACTCGAGATGATTGACTTGAAATTTTCAGGTGAACAATGCAGGAGCTTCTGGAGTTGTGGTTGATGATGAAGGACTAAGAGCCCTTAATATTGATCCAGCACATTGGGTACGAATATAGCTAATCCGGTCATAATTATTTTTCGATATTTCTTTTGTGGTATAAACGAGGAACTATGAGTTAAGTTTTTGGTCAACTACTAAATGAAGGACCTAATAGTTTTAACTATTATACATTCAGCTATCTGGCAAGGCAACAAACTTGGTGCAAAGTGTAATTAAAACAAACAACGAGAAGGCCAAGGAATGCATCGAGACGAACTATTATGGGGTCAAGAGGGTTACAAAAGCCCTGCTCCCACTTCTTCGGAATTCCCAGGCAGGAGCAAGAATTGTGAATGTTTCCTCTCTCAGGAGTGAGTTAAAGGTAAAATCAACATTTTCTGGCAATCCAGGCTTGTTTTTGCCCTTATCTTTTATAGTTGTTAGGTTGTAAATTCCAGTTCTTCAAAATAAATGTTTTCTTCAATTTTTTGTAAGACCCATCCGACCTCCTGAAACACATGGTCAGGTTGGAGTCTCGGCCTTGGGGTAGTCCAAGGCTCGAGCCCAACAGGTCCACCCTAAATTAGGTGGTCCATGGTGGAGCCAGTCGGCTACTTACGAAAGTTAGTATTGCCTGGCCGTCCAGGCTGATCACTGACTAGAGAATTAGCCTCAAGCCAGAGAAAATCTGTAGAGCCATGATGGATGGATTCAGCTTGAATCTAGCATGTAAATTTTATAAATCAGCTGTGTTGAGCGGTTTAGGCGTGTCTGTTTTATAAAATTAGTCAATTTCCAAAAAAAAAAGAGAAAGTTTTAATGTTCCATTTTTTGGATCATCGAAAGGCTCATTTATTATATTTAGGTCGTATTTTGAGTGATTCGACTGAGTTTGAAATTGATTTTTAAATTTATATCGTGTTTTACTTGATTTTAGGTCGAATTTTATCTGATTTAGAGTTTTTTACCTGAAGCCCGTTTTTGATCTCACAGTTCTTAAGAATTGCAACAAGAACATGACCAAAATTGACTGGTTACCAGTTTTGCACACCCCTACATTGTCTAGTTTCATCTTCTAACTCTGGAGTTTTATTTGAAACAGAGGATTCCGGGTGAGCACATTAGGAGAGAACTCGGAGACATAGAAAATCTGACCGAAGGGAAAATCGACGAAATTCTGCAGAAATTTTTTCATGATTTGAGAGAAAACATGCTCGAAGAAAATGGATGGACGATGATGCTTCCCGCGTATAGCATCTCCAAGGCCACCCTCAACGCATACACGAGAATTCTTGCGAAGAAAAACCAAAAAATGTGCATAAATTGTGTTCATCCCGGTTTTGTAAATACAGATATCAATTGGCACACCGGGACGATGAGCGTGGAAGAAGGGGCAAGAGGGTCTGTAATGCTGGCTCTTTTGCCGGTAGGCGGCCCTTCCGGGTGCTACTTTGATCAAACTGAACTTTCCGAGTTTTGACTTGTTGGATCGGATTGGCAGGTTTTTTTGTCGCCCAATCAGTTACTATTTTGGTCGAACAGTTTGAGCGGAGGTGATTTTTTGCATTTATTTTAGAACTTTTGTTGTCTCAATCTAGTGAAATTTTGATAAAGTTTGCCTAAAAGAATTGCAAATAATTGTTGCAACCCAATAACAACATTTTTTGATGCAATGATTTGAACCAAAAATTATAAAATTTACAGATTCCGAGCGTCACGATATGCTAGTTTACAATCAGCTGCCGAAAATGCAAAAGGTGGGTTCACGATTGCGGGCGTTCGGGATTTCTAACCGGCTAAATAACGATCCAAAATGTGAGTGTTGTTCAAGGAAATAAATCTTGCAAATCAAGAATATCAGCCAAGACACCAGCTGCTGTGGTGTCATTCCCAGCTCCAGCACCTTGAATCACCAGAGGCTGCTCCCTATAGCATCTACTGTATACCTCCAACTGCACTTCCACATAACAAACAACACTTCAAAATATAAGAGAGAGAGAGAGAGAGAGAGAGAGAGAGAGGATAGAGAGAGAGTACCAAATTATCACTTCCTCTGAGTCTTCCTAGAGGAGAATTTTTGGGGAGCTCTTGAAGCCCAACTTCACACCTGAAAAAAATAGAAAAATCAGGTATGTTTGTTATAATTTGTGGACTATCCTCTTTGGAAAACTTGTAAGAATACATGCCAAGATGGGTAAAAAAGAGAATTATAAAATGTGTAATACTAGACAGCAAGCTTAAGGATGTACCGAATATATCGTCGAAATGAACATCGCATTAATTATCAAGAAACACCGAAAAAATTGCCCATGAATGTAAAAATAAGTAGCTATCAAAAAACGGAAGTCAAGAGATACACAAGTTACGAGCTATCAGCTAATGACAGAAGAATGTAAATGTTCATCAAGAAAATTTGAACAAATTTCGTATGTAAAACGTTAATAAAACAATTGCTGCCGATTATTCTCGATCCCCATTCAGTTCAAGACACTACCCACTACATCGATCAATAAGTTAGCGTGATCCTAGGTAGAAGCTTGATTGAGCCAGCAGCTGCACAAGCTTCATCTAGAAGTTTGAATGAATCTTATCTGACTAGGCTACAAAATTAAAGCAAAGGTACAAAACACAATTGGTTTTTAATATCTAAATCTTTTAATTTACTTTTTAATTGGTTTTTAATTTTCTTCAAAAAAAACTGTTGGAACCAAGGCATTCATAATATGGTAATGAAATATCTCAGATAAATGAACTCTCTAGCTTTTTGCTAAAAGAAAAAATGAGTTGACTTTTGATACCTTGAGCCTTCAATCAGACAAGTATAACGTAATACATTTCCTTTCAATGATGCCTCGCTAACTCTCTCTTGAATGCCCTTATCAAGAAACAATATTCCCGAGCCCAAAAATTCATCCGTCGACATTACATTAGATTGCATTTCTTTAGGGTACAAGCTCTCAATCTGAAAATAGAAATCCTTATCAGATAGTAGTAAATGATCCACAAATTTTATCTGTATATATTTCAAATTATTCACCGTCAGACAATAATTATGATCCAGAAAGTTTATCTACGTATATTTCAATTTATTTTTCTCATTGTCATTAGAAGAATGCAATGAACACTCCATTTAAACACCTTTTATTTTATCTGCAATGAACATTTTCTACAAACAAATAGAGGTAAATGGCCAAACTCTGACCTTAACGTCGTCCAAGCTAATTTTCCTTCCAAGAAGTCTAGCAAGGATCAGAGCCTGTTTTAAACATCAGTATGCTGTTGAGAAAAATAGTTTCATTCATATATTTTGCCAAATATGCATAATGCAATGGGTATATAGTTTGAGACTGTTATCACAATAGAAGAGAAAATATTTATCAGTTGTTCTTGTCTAGCTGCTTGAAAAAGTTTAATTATGAATATCCAGGAAATCAACGAGTGCTTGATTTCCAAATGTTCTTTTAAGGAAAGATTTCAAAGATTGAAGTCTGAGTTTCACACTTGAACCAACGATTCTTCTATACTTTTTCTAAAGCTGGAGCATTATGTTGATCATTCCTAGTTGCCAACTAAGTGTGCAGAAAATGTCTATGTTAAGACAATCATTAATTTCATCAGGGAAGGAAAATGAAGACACATATTTATTTACACACAAATATTGGTTGATAGTTCCTATATATATGTAATGGAATGGTCACTGTTTAAGTAATTCGCTTCCAAGAACTGCAGATAAAAAGCACAACAGTCACTAATACATTGAGTGACATGTTTTATTCTAATCCAATCACACCAGTTAAACAAAAATTAAGACCTTGTTCAAAAGGCATATTCAGTCAAGGTAAGCATGTTAATATATGTTCGTGAATAGTGTAAAATATCCTATCATGATTCCATAGGTATACTTTTAGGCAAGTAGAATATAATATTTCTTAACCACAACAATTAAGAGATTGAAACAAATGAAATAAAATTGCAATCAACTTCAGTAATGCACTGTAATAAAACCTTTCGCGCAACATCCAGCCCACTTAGGTCATCTCGAGGATCTGCAACAAGAATACAATGAAAATACTAAGCTTGTTGAATAGATTTTCGTTTTCTTCCATATCAACTCTCAGACCACCGTCATCTTTAGTTTCTTATGTTTTTTTTTTTCATTTTACATTTTAGTTCCAATATTTCTTAGTACTAGTTCGGCATTGTTGCTATTTTTTTAATAATTAATGTTAGTTGTGGCGTTAAAATATTGAACTATTCAAAGAATCAAACAAGTGTTAACTGAAGTATTTTAAAACTGATTTTATAAAATTAATATTTGATTATATCATAATACTTGATTATTTTTGTCATATCAAATTATGAAAAAGTATATAATCAACTTGCTAAACTATTGTTGAATGAATCAAATAAAACAATACAGCTAGAAAATTAAACATTCTAAAATAAATGTATACTATAATATTGAAAAATTAATAAAAATAAAAAGTAAAGAGATGGTTATGTTAAGGATGGTTCTTATAAGAACTTTAAATGTACAATTATTTAAAAACTTATATATATATATATTGCTATATTATTTTATAAATGAATTTTAGATCATTATTTTTTTAAAGAGCTATATTTTCTGAGTTGTGAAAAAATAAAGAATATTTTAATTACCAGACACTAAGTTATGCTAAATTCATCGAATAAATGATGAATAAACACATTTAGTTCTTTTAAAAGCAATCCATCTTTCAAGAAAAAAGATGTCAAATCAGGTTATATTTACCTCTAAAATATACACACATTCAAAATAATTATGATTTTGCAAAATAACACACTTGTGTCTAAAGTTCTAAAATTCAATAATTGGGGTCTAAAGCAATGGTTTAAGTATTATCCATAATTCAAGTACTTAAAATGCATATTATGTTATTTTTACAGGAAACATAACTGTCTGCACTGCCTTTTGCATTCTCCAGAAGTTTTATTTTTCATTAAAATAATCAATGAACCAAATTACAAATATGTCAAAGATAAGGCAAAAAACAGACAAAAGTACAGTGATACTGATTGAAATTTTCAAACAGAAAAGTAATCAACATTCTGCAAACCTGGTTCAGTGTAACCAAGGGTTTTAGAAGTCCTAACCACTGTGCTCAGTAGTTTTCCTTCTTCAACCTCGCTCATTACGTATCCTAAGGTTCCTGCATCAATTTAAAAGAAACCGATATCCAAATTTTAAATTTACAAGAAAAAGCATTCGAAGAATATATAACCATTAAGTACAGAAATAATAGAATATATGTGAATTTCTTTGATACCACTTAAACTCCCGATAATTCGGTGAACCGTATCTCCAGATGAAAGTAAGCGAGTCAAAGATGAAATGACTGGAAGACCTGCACCAACCTGCCATGTGATAATCACAACAATTTATTAAGGAGACACAAGTTGCACAAGTAAAACATTATTTTAATGGCCATCACTGCACTTAATCAGGACAAAATATATGATCTTTACCAAACAGCAGCAAATTTCAAAATGTACTTACTTGTTACACATAATTCAACATAAGAGTGTTTATGTAATCGAACTTATTCGATGACTAGCGAATAATCATAGTCGAAACAGATATAATGTAAAGGGTGCACAAATTACTCATCATTTTGATAGCTTAGCAAGCCAGGACATGTGATTGTTTATTTGTGAGCAAACTCCAAACGACAACTCACTGAAAATACAAGCCCAATGAATCTTTTATTCTACAGAACATTCATTACCTTGAGTCATGATTAACTCTTTCTATCCAAAGCATAAGTTTAACATGGGCCATCCATAAATATGAGGTGTTAATAAGCTCCAAGTTCACTAATTGGCAGTTGACATTGTATTTGCAAATGAGAATAGGAATGTCAGTAGAACAAGAGTAGAAGACAGTTACAAGAAATTCATCATTCATAAGATCAAATGTTGAGTACTATTTACGTGTAAAGATTTCACTTTGAGACACCTAGCTAGTCCTAGGAGACAAGTATCAGCTTTATCCTTTAGCTATTTCCAATTGATTATTATTTATCTTTATGGCTACATCCAACAAGAAGTTTAGAAGCAGAAGAGATGATTGCCTTCAAATTTCCTTGAGAATTTGAGTGGCACGGTCATCAATAGTTCTATGCAAAAGCTATATACTGCATTAAAAAAGAAAAAAAGAAGTAAAACTCACTGTAGATTCATGCCGAACATGTCGTGGATGCAAGAATAGTTTTTCATAACCCTCCTATAACCAAGAATAAGGTAGTTTGGTTATCTGTACAAACTTTATCGTAAGAAACTTCAACCAAAAACATATTAACAGCAAACTAAGCTTCTTCAAGTGAAAATAATCATTAAAATTCTTTACCATTGAAGAAGTTAGAGGTTTCTTATTTGCCAGTACAACGCAGCAACCCAAATCAACCACAGTCTTGAACAGGGAAATAGTTTCTGAACTGGCAGAACAATCAACAAATGCTAGACCTATTATATTTAATTCACGCTGATGAAACAATTTTTACCATAGGGAGAAAGCCAACCGACCTGGCTACATAAAATATTTCAATGCAAAAAGGTCTTTGGACCTTATATACTTAACAAACCTGTTGATTTACCAAGAACAGAGGCAAGGTCAATGATTTTTCTTCTAGAATCCAAGCCAGAGAATACCTTGTACTTATCTGGCACAAAATAAACTGGAAACCATCAGAATTTCATGCAAAACCTTCCATTTTTTTAGTTCCCCAGTTTTGTTTTTCTAGTTAGTCCATTTTCTACAAGGTAATACACTTTATTACACTAGGATATGTAACAGAAAAACAGATATATATAAATGCATACATTACCTGGTATTAGTATTTCTTAGGAGAATTTTCTATATTCTTCTTGTTAATTTAAAAGATCATTTATTAAATAACCTATTGATTGCATAAGAATACTAAGCACATTTATTAGTCGGTGCTTATCAAGTTAGCTAATAATTATTTGATTTATCCTTGATAATAATATTTATTATTACCGATAAACTAGTTATAAAAAATCAACAACTTTGAGCCATAAGAGGTAGTCATTCGACATATATATATATATATATTATAACATTGGAAATTACCAGAACTGGGAAGTAACAGTAAAGGTGAACCCTCCAACTTTACACGGCAAAGCTCGGACAAAATCTTGTCATCAAGTTCCATTGCGAACACATCTGGAGCAACGAGTAGATATTTACTATCGCACACGCCCACGACTCGCAACTTAACTCCCTGCACTTTTAAAATGAACCTATTCACACCACTCATTCTTAGTTTTTAGATTAAAGGGGCCAAAACTCACAGAAAAATCGCAGAACACGACCAAATTATTGTACTGAAAATGAAAGGCCAAATCATCAGGGCAAAATTTGAGTATCCAGCGACAACAAACATGAGGGAAAACGAAAATAGGATTAAAAAAAGGAAATCGAAAAGTGAATGCCTGGTTCGCGTGAATTGAACGGCAAGATACAATGTGATGAAGGAGCTGCTGGCCAACGCCTCCGCAGCCCAGCAGCAGGAGAGGGATCGTTTTCATTCTCAGTATCTCTCGGAGAAAATCTGAAGTGGAATTCCAGAAACCAAAAACTATTTAAGTATTTAAGTTCGAAGGTACACAGGTCATAAATTAGCTGTGAACGTGTAGTGATCTGATTGGACAACAATAAACAAGCATAGTAGGCAAAATACAAATTGATTATCAACGCATTTATTTTGTAATTGAGTTTCTCTTAATTTAATTTCTTATAATATTTTTTGACATATTACTATGAGATTATATTAATTTTAATAATAAATAATAATTTATATTTTTATTTATTAAATATATTTAAATTAATTTGATTACACAACAACATATTAAAAAATTAACAAGAATATAACTTTATAATTACTCATCACAATTTATTCCTCTTTGTACCAAAGGCAAAATCCTTCGCCCCAGAGCTCTTATACCCAGGCCCGACAGCATGTAAGGGGTTAATTACGGTGACTCACCAGCTCAAAAATAAAAGGCTTTAATTTGATGTCTCAATGAGCTACCACAACATTGGGGGTAACAACTTTCACACTATGACAGCTAGGCTCTTTGTATTAAATATATTATCTCTGAGCCAACTGAACTATGCTCGTGCGGACCCAATTTGCTATTCATCTTTGTTATATTATTGGTCTCTCACCCCATATTTACTCTAATGAGATCTAATTTTTTTTTTCATCAACGAATTAACCTAAACTATATTAATATTGCAAGTTTCAATTTCAAAATTAATTTTATAGGACCCAACTAATTGGATCCAAATAATAAACTAATTACAAGCAAAAAAGTCAAACTAAATCAATTAACCAATTAGAAAATACGTATTAATTTTATAATTTAAAATATACGGACCACGGTACGTAAATGATGTACAAAAATACATGTATTGTTCTTCCTTCACAGATGTTTTTTTTTATTAAATAATGATAATAATTAAAATTTATTTAAAATTACAGCTTTTTACCACAAACTAACACTGTAATCACATTCGCTTGATCCGATCTTCGCCTCCGCCGTCAGCTTATCCACCGTCGCGTCGCAGGTGACTTTTACGGTGATCTTCCAAGTTTTGACGGCCCCAACTTTCAGTTTCACCGGCGCCGATATTTCTAACTTTAACGGCACCGTTCCTCTCTTCTGCGCGTCGTACAAGCTCTTTTTCACTGTGCTCGATAACTCTATGCTTGAACCTCGTAACGCCGTTTCGAAAACCGTCAAGTTGTTCGGGGGCTGATAAAACGACGGCAATACTCCGGCGGAGAGCTCGACTGCCGAGTAGGAGACCTTGACGGAGCTGTCTTTCTCGTAATAAATTCCGATTTTGTTGTTGGGGTTATCAGCTCTGACGGCGACGTCGAATTCTGGCGACACCGTCGCTGGTCCGGCGGAGGACGTGAGGTTGATTCCGGTGACGGAGATATTGGCGACGGAGTAATTAGGCGATTCAGGATGAAATACGAAGTAGATTACGCCGGCGCCTACGCCGGAGAAGAAGATGAGAAGGAGAATAAGGCAGAGAATGAAACAAACGCAGCGACAGCAACGGCCGCCTCGGCGTTTCCGACGAGAATAGTGGTTGTACAGGCGTTCATTTTCCGGCGAAGGAACTCGATATATTTGATCCTTCGGAAGCTGGAAAACGTAGGTTCCCGGCGGAGAAACTGGCTTTTCCGGCGACGGAAGCGAAGTCTTGGTGACATAGGAGGATTCAGAGGATAAGCTGGTTCTGGGTGAGTCAGCCGGGTAAACTCGATCCGCCATTGAAGCTCTGCGAGAAAGCTTGGAATCTGCGAGTTTCATTTCAAACGAAAAGACGTGACTGCATGACCTTTAATATCCTACCATCTTCGATTCTTCCCCATGCTTGTTATTTTTTTGTATAAATAATTAAATATTTATTATTATATAGTTTCAAACGCGTTACCAATTATATTTACTATATATTATATTATTTATATAGTTCTCAATAATTGATTAAATATCACCTAATTAAGTTAGTAATTTTAATTTTCGAGAATAAATATGTTAACCAAACTCTAGTGCAAATCGATTCGAACAAGTTAAATAAACCTTCATATAAAATTGAATCGAACAAATTACAAATGGAATGTAGCGGTTTAAAAACGTGAACCAATTTTGGGTCATGATTTGAAACACGGTTTTGATGGTTAAAACCCGTAAAAATGTGTCATGCTTTGTGGGGAGAAATTGGATCAAACGGTTCAATATAACCAAATTAAGATAGTGAATGTAAGACCCTTTTATGATCTTGAGCCTATAAAACGTATAAGAATCGTGGGTTCCATTCATACCGCGATTCTAGCGGTGAAAATTGAATCGAACTGCACGTAAGTAAATTAAACTAAAAATGGTTAAAATTCGGACCGGCCTCCCTCATTTTCATCCCCGATTCAAGCGTACTCACTTTTCACTTAAAATACGAAAAAAAAAGAGATTAATAATCTACCGCCTCGCAGTAATTTTGTCGGTAACAATAAAAATTATATTTAAACGCATTAAAATACGATGTCACGTATTTATTTTTATAACGAAAAATCAACCATATGTCCAAATAATAATTGTCTCTAGATTAGTTGACTTTGCAAGTACATCATATCTCTCCCTAATTGGAAGGCGCAATTGAAGGGTTACATCCTCTTAACCTTATATTCCATTGCACATGGATGGAGTTTTCAATTCTCCAATCAATAACTAATTATCGAATTCGTGTTATTTCACGCATACGTTATTATATTATCATCGCGCTATCATACATTGAGTTGTACGATTGAACGATTCTTGTTCGAAAAAGTGGTGCGCCGGCGCAATTGAGGGTGTTATATGCAAAATTGAAAGCTTTGAAGGGCTGATTATCAAAAAAAATTCATTCAAGATTTCAAGTAAAAACACAATAAACGATCTAGATGTTCAATGAAATTAGCTGTCTATGATTATTCTATTAATTACATTAGTAATTATTTATCACATTATCAAATATGTTTATACAATAATTTTTTGTTCTTACATTATATTTTGAAATATATTTATTAATTTTTAATTTAATTATTTATATATATAAAATAAATAAATAAAAACAGATATTAAAACAGAATATTCACTTGCATGAAACAAACTATCAAGCACCTTAAACATCGCCTACAACTGTAACTACAATGAATAACTTTCCTAAAAACAGTCCCGTAAAACAGATATAATCACAAACAAATGATCAAAAGAATTAGCTTTTCACCGTTATTGCACCACCATTGATAGATCTTCGAACACGGTTTTCATGTCCGGCCGCTCGGATGCCGTAAGTGTGCATTTAAGAGCCACCTCCATCATATGTTCGATAAGTTTGGACCATTTTTCCGACCCGTTTGAGTTCATTAGCGTACTATCCAGGCACTCGATTGTTCGGTTTTCCGATACCAAAAACCTCACCCAGTCAGTCAGATCAACAACGCCGGAGATGCCGGAGACTATCTCGCCGGAGCTTTTTCCGGTCAAGAGTTCCAATAAGATGACTCCGAACGCATAGACATCGCTCTTCAACGACGGGCATGGTTTGGATGAGTTGGCGAATTCCGGTGGCCGGTAGCCGAGAGCTCCGGCATTTAAGACCTGCTCGGCCGTGGCAGCCGGGGTAAGAATCCGGTGAAGGCTGTAATCGGTAACTTGAGCATTCATTGCCGGGGATTCTAACAAAACGTTCGTAGATTTGAGATTTCCATGTGGGATCAACTTCTCATTATGTAGGTAATTCAAGCATCGGGCTATGTCTAGTCCGATTCGAAGCCGCTCTAAGAGCGGTAATGGCTTCACTTTCCGAGCCTCGGTTTCTGCAAAAAAAAAAGAAGCAGCCAAGCAATGAATCATGCTAAAAAATGAATTCAAACCATTAAATTAATATAAGCCAACAATTTAAAATGTTCAACTCATCATCAACGGAAATCTTGGTTTACTGTCGATGATCATCGTTAAGAGAAAGTGAAAGTTGTAATTCATCCTCTAAAATTTGGGATCATCTAAAGATTAAACTATTTTCTTACAACTTAATATTTTATCACTCATGCATGGATTAACAGATAAATTTACAAAAATTCTGAATTTCTAACAATTGAAAGGCGAAAGTCTAATCTATAAATGAACTTCAAATTCTAAAATTGCATTTTATCACTCACAAGATCTTAAAGAACATCTCCGTATAGGGTATATGTTCAAATACAGATCACAGAAAATGAATCTTACCTTGAAGATAAGAGGCCAGAGATTGCGCATTGATAAAACTTGAAATTAGCAGCTTTTCATGGTCCTTGGGGCCCCAGTAGTATCCATTGATAGACACTATATTTGGGTGCTTGATTGACCCGAGTTTCTTAACTTCCCGAGCGAATTCCTTCTTCCCTTTCGCTGTTCCTTCTCTCAACCACTTGACGGCCAATACATGACCAGAGTGCAGAGTAGCCTTGTAAAGTGTCCCATGGCAGCTCTTGCCAATAACTTCTGCAGGTGCTCGAGAGAGTTCTTCGGCTGTGAATGAAAATGATCCGTCGAAAATGTGTAGATCGCCGGCCAGCTTATCTGGGGAACAAACTTTAATCGCACCCAAATTCTCCGATAGTTGATGAGTTTTAGAATTTGAAGTAGTTGGAGATGATGAAATAGACACGGGAGGTGACATTTTTTCTTCTTTGATAGCAGATTCTGGAGATTCAGAACTCTTTGATTTCTTTGCGATTGATTGATGAAAAGTATTTGAAGAAAACGATAGGTTTTCTTCTTTGGGAGGTTCGGACTTGGACGGCTTCTCATTCAAAACACCTTTTTTTACTTTGCCACTTTCGAGATTGCTTCTTCTTCGACAATGCCGACTCTTAGCTCTGTAAAAGATCAAAATGCAAGGAAGAACTACCATGACAGCAACTACAATGGAACCTATGATCAAGATGATTCTCATTGCAGGCTTTAAACGAGACTGATGAGTGTTGATCGCCAGGCCCGAGCCGTCTTTCGGTGATGATTGCGAAGGAGGAAAAATAAGCAAGGAATTCCCAGGAAAAAACGAAGAATCATGAAATCCCCACAAGTTCTTAGGAACAAGACCCGAAAGATTATTGAAAGAAACATCGAATCCTCTCAAACTCTTCGGAAGCTCATCCGGAATGGACCCTTGAAATAGATTACTCGATAAATTAAGATATTCCAAGTTGAGGAACTTACCGAATCCTTGAGGCAAGTAGCCTGTCAGTGAGTTATGCGATAGATCAACCGACATCAGCGGAAAATTTTGAGACTGATTAATCAAACTGGTGTCCAACGAATCAACAATAGGAATCGATCCGGATAATTGGTTGTTCGAAAGATTAACATCAGTCAACATCGTCGAGTCAAAGAAGAAAGAAGGGATTGATCCATTAAGCCGATTATGGCTAAGATTGATGACTTTAAGTTCTGGATATGTGCCTAAAACATGAGGGAGACCACCCTCCAAGGAGTTGTTGGAGGCTCGAAAAGAAACTAATCGCAAGAATTGAGAAGCTCGATCTGGCAGGGTTCCAATTAACGAATTTGAGCTCAATTGAATGAATTCCACGTAATTGCCCCAAGTTTGGATCCTTGAAATGTTACCGGAGAACATGTTATTGCTGAGATCTATGATTGCACAGTGCCCGATGGTGGCCGGTAGAGATCCCGACAGCTTGTTTGAAGATAAGTTGAGCTTCTTTAGGGTCATAGAAGTTACAACACCAACTGGACCTGCCATGGAAGCAAACATTAAGTAAATCATTTAACAGTCACTGTATTTGCCATAAATATGGTAGTTCTTATATGTTATAAATCAAATAAGAAACAAAAAAAAATGTAAGAAATTTGGATACCATCATTTACGTGGAAAACACTAAGAAAACACTAACATTTGCAAGAACATTTCAAATGAGTCACCTTTACCGTTTCTGAAACCACAGGCATTGAAAAAATTTACTAACTTGGGTACCAAACAAATAAAACCCGGATGAGCTCCGTATTGTGGGTCCATCAGCCAGATCAAAAAGCATTCAATTTACCAAATTCTAACATTTTCGTATAGATAAGACCATGATAGATGATGTAATTTTACAAAAACTTTCGACTACAGTTTAAGCAAACATGTGGAAAATCGATGAACTGCGGAGAAAGATGATACCTTCGAATCGGTTAAGGCTAAGATCCAATTCTGACAAAAGCATAGAGCTCTCTTGCAGTAAAGCTTCAGGTAAAGACATGGACAGTTGGTTGTTTCTGAGTCTGAGTATTCGTAGAGAGACTACAAAGTTAAACGAAGGTAAAGATCCAGTAAACTGATTATTACTAGCATCGAAAACCTCTAAGCTATCGAAAAACGGCATTCCATCATGAGCAAAAAGCTCCCCAACCAGAAGATTATTGCTGATATTAAGAAACTGAATCGAGGATACGAGAGAGGCGTTTGCAAGTCCCAAATCGAATGACCCATCGAACTTGTTGCAACTCAAGTCGATGTAAAGAACACTACCCAAATGTGCTAAGAAATGCATAACATCTCCAGAAAAACCATTATTATGCAAATCCAAGAATTTCAATTCTCCAAGTTTGCCAAAACCAGAAGTGATGTTTCCATCGAATTGATTCGAAGAAAGATTCAAAAGCACTAAATTGCTCAAATTGGTCAAAGTTGAGGGCACAGAGCCATGAAATTCATTCGCGGAGAGGTCCAAGAACTGAAGAGAGATGATTGAACCTACATCGTCGATAATCCCGGTGAACCGATTGTTTGAAATTGACAGGTTAGTAAGCATAGTAAGGCTAGAAAGAGCTGAAAAATCAAATTCTCCGACCAAATTGACACCGTTCAGTGCAATTGATACAACCCGGCCATTACGGCAAGTAATTCCATACCAATTCTCAGGGCAGTCATTGGAATCCAAAGCCTTAGAATCCCATGAAGCAAGAAATTTGCCCGGTGGGTCTTCCTTAATTCCTTCTTTTAAATCCAATAGAGCTTCAAAATCAGATTTGCCTACTACATTTACAACTAACAGTAATATTATCGAACAGATTATCTGCATTCCTACTTCGTCCACTTTGCTTCCCAAACCCTCCAACAATAATCGATAATTTCACAAAAAAAAAGAATAAGAAAGTCAAATGGGAGGTAGCGAAGACTTGAAAAGTTAAAAGCCCCTGAAAAATGAGAATGTTCAACTCAAATCAAGATTCAACTAGAAAATTAACAAAATAAAATCACAAATTCAGTCACAATTGGTAAATTAACCAAGATTAGCAACAGTACGCTCAGAGTATTAAGGTTCACGGAGAGATTTGGGAAATGGGAATAAAACAAATAAAAGAAGATGAAACAAAAAGCAATAACTGACAGTAGAGTAAAGTAGAATGAGCATACCAGCGCAGAACGAGCAGAAACCGAGTAAAACCCAGAAACGAGAAGCTTCTATTTTGCTAAGTTAAAGCCAGAAGAGCTCGGAGACTGTCGCCATCAGTGGTGAAGCTGAAGAATAATTTCTTAATTTTGCAGAGAGAGAAAGCAGCAACCCCATTGAAGCTCTCAGCTAGGGAGAGAGTGGGAGTCCAGATCAGGCCGGTCCTTCGTAGTTCTGAGCTCAATGCGGTAGGTAGAATAGTTTCTTTACTTTGTACTTTGTAGGCAGAAGATAGAAGAGAGAGAGAGACTAGAGAAGGCTAATTTGCATTAGTACGTGATTATGAGTTGTATTGCTGCTTTGACTTTTTGACTTATTGTGCACGTACTATCACAACGACATCGTTTCGTACAGATTCCCCCAGTCAAAGAGCAGGAGACGACGAGGAATGGCTTCGGTTTATTCGTTCTAACAACCAATAAGAAATCGCCACGTACGACCACAATTGTATAATTGTAATTTTAATAAATACTTTTATCATCATATTTTTTTTTTAACAATATTTATCAATTTAATTATTATAGTGATAAAAGGTTAAATAATTAAAATTTTAACAACAATTTTTAATTTTAAGAGGCTAACTAATTTAAATAAAAAAAAATTAAATATTATAACTTATTTTATTTCTCTGCAAGTCATTAAAATTAATTAAATATATAAAAAATTACAAGTTAAATTGATAAATATTTTAAAATTAATAAAAAATATGATGAGATAGTGTTCGTTAAATTTTTTTAAAATTTAAAGTATTTATTAATGACTTTTAAATTTTGAAATATCCACTTTAATTAACTTAGTTGCTCATGAAAAAAAATATTATTTATACAAAAAATAATATTTATAATTTTAAATTGAAGTTTTAAGTAATTAATTAAAGCAAATAAAGTGGTTCCCCTTTCTCAAAAAGTGGTTATTAGTATTACAAATAAAAGCCCGCACGGGATTAGCTCAGTGGTCAAGTTGTGGTAGATTTGATACAATGGCCACGGTTCGAAGCCTCGCCACCACAGTGTGGGAGTTTAATCCTCCAATGTTGAGGTTGCTCCTTGTGGTGTCAGGTACGGGCCTTCCATCTCTGGGCCACTGAGTCACCGTGATTTAACCCCCTCACAAACTGTCGGGCCGGGGTGTGGGGGCCCTGGGGGCGAGGGTTTCGCCTTTTGGTACAAGTATTACAAATAAAAAAGCAAAGACTTTTTGGTCTGAGGTGGCTATAAAACAATGTACTTCAAACTCAGCGATTTTAGAAAATTAAATAATTAAATTAAATAATTAAATTAAATAATTAAATTAAATAATTAAAATAAATTAATATTTTACTTATTTTCAATTAATGAACCAATATTATATAAATTAATAATAAAATTAAGTGGATCAATGTCGTGGTGTATAGCCTAGGAGCAAGTGGCTTAGTGAGGTCTTTGTCAGCTGAAATATTAACAATTTAGAATAATTCCACCATCATTTTCTAGTTCAATATTCTAGAATTTACGAGGCAATTTTTAATTAATAATTTAATTTTTATTTATCCGAATTTTATTATACTACACTAACTAAAATTTAATTATTTATTTATTATTTTATAAAAATACTAATAGAATCCAAAGAGCCTAATTCTTTTTTAAACATTTTATTCGATAAAACATAACAAAACTACGCATATTTTATTAAATCCTTAACAAAAATGTGACGTTGGAGCCGAAAATTGATCGTGCCGTTTAATTTTACTCGGGAAATTCCCATCGTTTCTCGGCAATTTTTTTAAGTGTATGAAGATAATTGTTTATTTTCCTATCCGCTTATGATTATCGGCTTCTTTTATAAATTTATATTTTGTATAATTTATTTTTTATGAAAAAGGTTTTTTAAATTTTATCTCCTTCTCAAGCCAAATGGGCACGGCAATGTGCATTGATTGATGATTTTAGTGAACTAGTTGAAGTAGGTGGGACGATGACTAGAGATATATATATTTTATACTAGTACCCAATAAAGGCGAAATCTCTCATCTTCATGGCTCTCATATTCCAGCCCGACAACATGTGATGAGGTTAATCACGGTGACTCAGCGGCCCAAAGATAAGAGACATTAACTTGATGTCCCAATGAGCTACTCCAACATTAGAGGTAACAACTCACACACTATGACAACTCATACGTCGAACCGAGACTCTTGTACTCAATCTACCATCTTTGAGCCAACTGAGCTATGTTCGTGCAGAGATATATATTTTATGCTATTATTTCTTCATTTTTCCCAAAAATAGCATGTAATTATCTTCCAATAATTTGTGTAAAATGAATATTTAATCTCCAACCATAATTCAAATATTGGGACAAACTCGAACTTCGATAACGTTACGAAATTCAATCTACGGCTCGAGGGGGTATGAAGAACTCGTTTGTGCATTGTTGGAAAACACAACAATAATTAAAAAAAAGTAAAATACGAAGGTATAATATCAAATTTGCATGTAAAAACTTTTAAAAAAAGCTAACAAAAATAAAAATGTATCGTCACATGTAATTGAAATACAATTTTACATTTCACAATATGGTCTTACGTTAATTTATTTAAAAAAGAACAATAATTATGATGAAATACCATTATTAGAGATCGAAATACAATATTGAGTTTTGGAAATTTATTTTACATGAATTTATAGAAAAAATCAATAATCTAAATGAGATTATCAGCATATGTCTAAATAATATGACCCGCTTAAAATTTGAGTTACACATAAATTTAATCATTTCTAATTATAAGAAATTCGATACAACGCTACTAATACTCTTGTAATTTCACCCAATTCATATAAAGATGATGCGTTTTGACGTTAGAAAACTATTTTTGGCCTACAAACAAATGCGTAATTCATCGAAAACAACTGAGATTAAAGACATGATCTAAAAAACCGAACCGAACCGAACCCGGTCTCTAATGGCGGCTTGACTGCAAATTTGAGTGCATGTGTTAGAGGATCAACGAAGACAGATAAAAGGACAGAAGAGATGGGACCATTGAAGTAATCCAATCCAAAAACTCCAAATTGGAGGTGCAGTTTTCAGTGTGGACAGCCTGTTCTGTAATAAAGTAGAGAGGGAAAGAAGAGAGAGAGAGAAAACATGTTCCTCGACATTTTATTGTCTCACACCCATGCATGTTTTCATTTCAATAGAACATGGCAAAGTTGAATTTTAAAAAGACTAAAAACAAATTTTGATCCTGAATTTTTTAGAAATAGGCAAAATTAACCTTGAATTTTCAGAAAACAAAATTTAGGTTCGTCGAACGCAACAATTCGTATCTCATTTGTCCGAGTGAGGGATGATCGGACGAATGAGGCAACATCGCAACAATAATGAGATATTGTCACAACTATCGGACGTTGGAGACCGTCATCGGGTTCCTGATTCGCCGTTGTCGGTAGAAGCACGTCGTGGCAAATTTCGTTCCATTGCAAACGAGAGGATGTTTAACGAAGTCTTCTCGGTACAGTCAGTCATACCTCCCAGACCAGTTGTATTCGCAACATTTGAAGGTTTGATGATTCGGCAGATGGCTGCTGACATCAGTCTAGTCGGTATTTTTTAGTTATCATGCTCATCAACGGAGTGATTAGCGCGGCTGTTTTACGTGCACCTCGTGGTATCTCCGGGCAGCGGTAATTCAAGGACATTTATGTTTGAGCGAGATGTGCTAATTACATCGGAACACATCAACTGAATTATCGATTATTCATATGAGTCCGAGGATGGACAAAGCAAGATGTATTACAACTCCGCTCATGTCGCACTTTGTATTTGAGAGGCGGCCGAATTATCATTTTTGAGACAAATTTGGACGTTGGATAGTCGAACAGAATCTTTGACGAAGCCGAAAGCGAACGAGCTCAACGTGTTAGCTCGGGTGATCAAGAACATGATATCTCACACGATTCTTCTCAGGGACGGACATCGCGAGCTGATAACTCATATTGACTTATATATTATGTATTGTCTTTATACTAGAATCCGGTTTAACCTGTGATATTTAATTTTGCGTCATATTAGTGAGATTCATAAGGGGGTTAAGAAAAACCTTTTTTACGGAGTTTTGATTACAAAACTCATAATCATATTATGTGGAGCGATTCCTCGTGGTGAGGTGATAAGGGTGCCCCGGGCCCAAGATGCTTTCGATCGTCATCAACTTGAGAGGATGAGTTTGATAGAGTTGAGCGATACGTGGGTCGATAGGAGAGACACAACAGCCGCCCAGATGCACTTCGATCCAGACGTTGATCTTCCCTTTCAGGATGATCTGCTGGATTTTACTCAGATACACACTCCTCCCTATGCTGACATGGCAGAACCATCTTTTGGTGGGATGCAGAACCTTTCGTACCTTCGATGAGTCAGATGTCAGGACCTTCCTACCCTTCTATTAGTGAGATGTCGCAGACCTCGTACCATGAGCCAACGTTGACTTTTATGATGGAGCTGATGCAACTGTTCATACTATGCAGAAGCATCACATGGATAGTTACCATGCCGAGCAGATGCAAAAGATAGACAAAATTGAGCACACAGTAGACGAGATGCGGCGCACACTAGACACGGCAGGGATGTTCCGAGTTTCTCCCAGTTACCGAGGTCTTCCACATCCTCCACCATTGTGGCGATTTGTAGTTTTTTTTTTCATTTTCATTGTACTTTTATTCGTGATATTATTATTGTATGTCTTAATTTGTAATGAATATGTTTTTTCTTCCATATTATAATATATTTGTAATACTATCGACTTATCAATATGAGGATGATTGAACATCTACATCGTATTCACCGTCAAAAGGTTTCAAATGAGAGACATATAGATTAAGTTCGAAAACTCAATCCATATTTGCTTCATTTTCTTCTACTTCATCTTCTTCGTTATTCGTCGCTCCTAATCACAAGTTGCTTGAGCTACCGGCCATTATAGCAGATATATAACTGTTTTTCGACGGTGTGATTTTTCATAAGAAAGAACAGCGAATTTATAGTTTTTTCGGGCTATCGGACGCACAACTTGCCTCGTTCGGACGAATGATGCATCTGAGTGAGACATGGATCGGACGAACGAGGCAATGATCGGACGAATGAGACACGAATTGTTGCGTTCGACGAGCCCAAATTTTGTTTTCCGAAAACTCAGGGCCGATGTTGCTTATTTCTCGAAAACTCAGGCCCAAAATTTGTTTTTACTCTTTTAAAAACAAACAAGTAAAATTGAATCATATTGATATCGAACATACACTCGGTTTGCACGATTCCGCTAAATAACCAAAAAGATTTACTCATTTTTTCTTTTTCGAGAGAATTTTCCGATTATGGGTCCAAAATATATGTTAAAGAAGATCAAAATCGTTCTCCAAGAATTCACAAGAAGCGATCAAATCCAGTTTTAGAGTAATTCAATCATGGAGTGACGGGTAGAGACCCGAACCATCGTTTGTAAATAAAGAAGTATCATTAATTTCTTCAAAGACGTGCATCTTCATACGAACTTAAAACCGACATAAAGTATGGTTCGATAGAGAATTAGTGCACAAGAATGTAGAACCTACGCTTAGAAAGCAAAAGATACTAGTAGTTTATAGAACCTTTTTTCACTTATTTATAAAAAACTGACAAATTCTACAAACACTAACACATAAGCAGAAAAACTATTTTCATCCAAAAAAGTAAAAGATATGAAAAAAGCTAATAATTGATCCTAAAAAACATAACTTTGTCACCTTTTACTGGTACCAGATTGGTAAATCTTGGTGCTTTGAGGGTGGTTCGATTGCCACCGCACCTCTGTCGTCTTTGTAACTGAAAGATGGCAATTCAAATGGAGACCCGAACATCAGCTGAAACTTGTTGCTGCCATTGACGCTCTCGAATGGAGAATTCAAAGGTTTGGATTGATTGAATTGGCCTCTGACTTCTCCAGAAACCGTTGGATGATTACTCGAAAAATTTGCTTCTTTGTAGAAATTGCCTTGGCTAGCAAACAATTCATTTTGTTGATGAACAATCTTCGGCTGAGAATGAGGCGCGGTTTGATTATCTGGCACCAAATTTGGACCCGTATTTGAATTTTGACTGCCTTGCACGCTAGTATCGTAGATCGACATGAGTTCGCTTATTAGCTTTTGACCATCTTCGGGAACTCCGAGCCCAGATAAGTTGAACGAGGGCGGGGGTGGCTTGGATTGGACAAAAGATTGTTGAAAAATAGCAGGCTTCACTTCATTGAATTGGAAATTCGAGCTCCCAAAATCAGAAGTCTTGTACGGGCAAGCCAATTGATGATTGTCTCTCGAGATCCTGTCCTGAAAACCGAGCCGAAATTTGCTATAAGGACATTGAACAAACTCACAGGTGTAGATTTTCTGCTCGGTAATAGAGTTTAAATCAGTCGATGGCTTTCTCTTCCTCGCAAAATCCAAGTTTGCAGTAACTTCTCCTTTGATTGGATATATTGAATGTCGATTTGGCAACCTTTCTCGAGTTCTTTCCAATCTTAAACTTATCGAACCGAGATTCTCCGTTTTACAATCTTGAATGTCATCGTTCACTCCTTCTACATCGTATTCAGCAGAATCGTCAATGACCAACGAAACACTTCCCCTAGTGGACGACAATGGTGGACAAGAACCGGGGTAGAGCTCTCGAGCGATGGCCTCCTCTTGGTTGATAACGGCCAGCCACGCTCTCTTTGGCAGTCATCTTGTCCTGCAAACACTTGGACTGTCTCACAAGCTTTCTAATTTCAGCAATATCAGGAGACATATGTTTGATTACTGCAGTTAGAACCCCGACTTTCCAAGCTTTTTTCAAATCGTGCGGTTTTTTGTAAGGCGGAGGGCCTTGATCTTTCTGCCGACCGAGGTGGGACCACCATTCCTCGGTTCCGGTGGGCCACCACGGCGGAGGAACGCCTCTCTCCAACAGAAACCGCCTCTGTGGAGGATCACGATGCTGCATTAATGCCGATAATAGAGATCCCAACATAGTGTCTTGAAGCTCTTGCAAAGTGTGCGCGGTAGGACCGATCAAGTTCGAGCCTTTGTTTTTGCACGGAATTGCATTATCAGCTTGGTACTTGGCTATGGCTGCAGGCCCGTTTCGACCAAATCTAACCTTATTTTTCCACCATTCTCGAAGATTATCCGAGGCCCCTGTAACCGGTTTTCCCTTTTTGGGGATAATTCCATAGACGAATCCTTGAGCTTTGCAAACTTCCATCATTTTCAACATGTATTTGAGGATCCCATCCTGAGCTCGGGACATCTTTTTTCGCCTCGCTTGTTCTTGAGATTGGCGTTGTTTGGCCATGTCTATTCCTTCTTTTCCTTTACTCTGCTCTTTCAGTCGTTTTAGACGCATTTTGTCTCTCCACATCCTCCTCTCGAGCTCGCCAACATCGATTTCTTCGTCTGAATAATCGTCTTCAACCATAGCTTCTGGTTCGGTTTGCCGAGCGATTATATCTCCCTCCCCAGGAGGTGCAGACAGAAAGTCCAAATCGCCACAAAATCCCATCTCCTCGAAAATCATCATCGTTCCCTAACAAAATCCTTCTATTTCAAACAATCTCAGATGCAGTTCATGAAAGAAAAGATCTTCGGCCTAAGATTAGATCGGCAAAACAGATCAACTGGACAAAAAGAATAGAATAATCTCAGAAACATAACAATCAATAGGAACTAAAACGCGACAAGATAATTAAATCAAAGCTGCTCGAAGAAAACATAAACAGCCAAATCAGACTCCAAGCATTCCAACGCAGAAAAGCTGGTTGAATATTCCATAGCTAATAAAACAGTTTTGAGAAACTAAATTAATTTTGAAGAAAAAATCGAAACGAAATAAACATAAACACCCAAATCAGACTCCAAGCATTCCAACGCAGAATTGAATCGCGTAGAAACTAGACCTCGCCCTAATTAGCTCCGAAAATGAAACCAGATTCGAAAAGCGCTTCGATTAAATAAAAAATTTAAAAATCAAAAACCACAGGAAGAACAGCACATTGAAACCACTACAAGTGAAAATCAAACCCACATCCAACCACATTAAAAATCAAACTGAACCCATGAAGCCAAATTGAAGAATCATCAGACAAAAAACCCTCTACAATTATTTCAACCTGAAAAACCACGGGTCCATGGCGTTCTGCTGAAGCTCAACTAGGTACAAGTCAAAAGCCATCCTAGAGAGAGAAAGTGAAGGCAGAGACGATATTGGGAATGGGAGTGGAAGAAGAAGAAGACGATAATGGTCAGCGTCGGTCCCTTGGCGGCTTGTCCTACGTGAAGGGGGTAAATATGGAGGTCCAGGAGTCCGTTACTTTTAATCTCTGTGTTTATCAAAATTATTAATTAAATTTAATTAAATATAGCGTAAATTTACACGTCTAAAGAGTAAAGACCGGCCAGCGTGCGAAACGCAAGTAAGAATCCAAACAAGGCTGTTTGTCGGACTTTACCTAATATCTTAAAAAGTTACCTCAATATTGGAGGTAACAACTCTCACACTAAGACAACACAAACGTCAAATCTAGACTCTTATACTCAATATATCATCTCTAAGTCAATTGAACTACTGCGAGATAGTCTTATCGTATCAATGAAAAACTATAATTAATTCAGAATTCGAAGAGTAATTACATTGCACTATGAACCCATCTTTTGATTAAAATAATATTAAATTTATTTTCTTATTCTTATGATATGATATAAAAAATATTAATTAATTTAATTAATATATTAAAATATAAAATAATTATTTATTATACTAATTATTATTCGTCAATTCAGCGTAAAAAATCAAAAGATAAATAAAAAACATAACTCCTTGTTAAAAAACATGACTCCTGGGATAACACGTATGTTGTTGGGTAGTTATTTGCAATTTTCCCACTAATTGCGTTATTGGATAATAATTTACCTAATTTATTTTTGAATTATAAAAAATATATTTAAGGGCTAATTTAGAAATTATAATTTTTTTTTTGAAAAATCACAATTTCTATTATTTACTTAATTTGTGGTAACAAGTCCAATTATTTTTCCATATTCCGTCCATTTTAAGAGCCATTAATATTGTGTATCTACTTTAATTTCAAACCTCAAATTTCTACTCTTTATTCATTATTTGATGTAGATGATATAACAGCTTCAACAGTCAATGTAGATGATATAGAAGTCTTTGGCGTGTAGCTTACTAGGATCATTGCTTTGTGCAATGAACGGTTGCTCCACGTTCTTTCTCAAGGTGTTTGCTCGAGTGGGCTTCATTGTTCGTCGCGGCAAAACGCGTCGGTTTTTGTACGATTGACCGAAACTCGGCATGTCCTATGTCTCGTGGAGCCTTTCAGTCGGTGTCTTATTTGGATACGCGGCGAATGTCAAAGCTGGCTGGTGCGGATTCTATTTCATAACTAATATAACTTGTTTTCGGGTTATTAGATTGAGAGTAAAGTTACGCGGGTTTCACTCAAATAATATAATATTGTGCTATAAAGTCGAGACTTTACATGTTAGAATTAAAATCTCGAGTGATTCCCGTTAAATTTTTCAATTGAGACTACACGTTCGGCTATCGTGGTACGGGTCAATTACTTCGAGTAATTATTGGGTCAATATGGTGTTAAAATATGATCTAAGTTTCATTAAGAACGAGTAAAGTATTATTTTAATATTTATGTGGAAATTAGGAATTTTAATAGGAAATAATATTCTTTATTTAGGCCTAATTTTATCACTTATTTTTCAGCTTCAAATATTTTTTAATAATTAATCAATTTAAATCTAATAACGAACGAGAGTAAAATTTCATCTCTAGAAGAATGATTTTTGTGAGTGACATAGCTAAAATCACTAGAAGAATGATTCCATCTTCGAATAAAACAATAAACATGAATAAAATAGAAACTCATGGCCCGGCTTAATCGTTCCGGCAATTCACGAGCAGGAGCTCGGAGTTTGAAAACTCTCCAAGAGAGTTTCATTTGGTAGATAATATTCAAAAATACCCAAATACAGCATATAACGCCCATATTTATAGAAACAACGATCGAATTAGTATCGAAAATACTCTTCAATAATAGCCTAATAACACTAATTAACTCTTTATTGAGATGCTACAAATCTTTACAAATATTGAGGTTTTGATCTTGGAAAAATAATCCCAAGGAGCATCCAAATTCGATCGGGTTTAGGTAGAAAAGATAGCAAAAAGGCTCAAGTCTGAGAATACATTGAAAGGGGAAGAATCAGATGAAAGACTTAATAGCTGCACTTCCATTGAAGCTAATGTCCAGGAATATCTAATATGGTAGGGATGGAAATAACCCTCCATGGAAGACCAAAATACAGAAGCCTTGTGCTTAGAACATTTTTTGTATACCAGATCAGAGATTTTCATCAAAATATTGAAGGTAGAACTTCTCAATTCAGTAAAAAAAGCAAACAAAAGATAAGTATATTATGTCAATACGAGTACAGAGACAAACCATTGTCGTTGATTCACAGAGAAAGGCCAGCAAAAAGCAACTCCAACTCCTCCTCTTGTGATGCAGATCTCTGATATACAAAAAGAATGTAAAAAAAAAAAATCCAACAAAAACTGTGGAATTTAAAAAAAAAAAAACTCTGAGAGATGCCATCGAGACTAAGGTGAAAATATAATATCGACATCCTCGAAGAATTGAGCTTCAAATAATGTGTAACTTCAAAATGAATATAGCGATGTGAAAGAGAAGACAGACGGAATTTATATGAAGATCTTAGGGGAAAAACTTGTCATCGTAATTTTTTGCTATTGAACTTTACCTTGATTTACCAAGAGTGCGACTAAGATTAAGCAATAAACATAAGCTCGAGTTAAAAGCATTGACGGTCCGATATGATCACCTAAAAGGGTTTTTTAAATGGTAAACAATGTATGATTTTTCCAGATTTCATAATATAAGACAGCAGCCACATCAAAAGTAGATCATGTTCATCAAATTTATCAATCTTCTCCAAAGATTGTACAGATGTGATTATCCTAACCATCAGCTGATCTTACGCTATAATAATATGCTGATCTTTGGTTAGAGAATAAGACATCAACTAAAAGTAGAAGTAATGCACAAAAAAGTAATATCAAGAGTATTACATCCAATATAATTTAATCAAAGTTTATTTGATCCAACCTGAATGGCTATGAGTTGCAGAATTTTATTGAGAACCCGCAATCGATGAGAAGCATAGCTGCTGTTTGCAGGAAGTTTGTTCATTCTTTTCAACTCTTCATGGATTACTTCCTTTTTCTCTTCAAGTCCCATTCGCGTCCATCTGTTTCTCATCTGGCTACTCTCTCTATCCTCCATTATCTGTCAAAAAGCACTTATCCTCTTACAACGTGAAAAACATTAACACACTGCACAATATCAGCAAAGAAGCAACCGAAAATCCATCGTGAGCAAAGAAGTTTAAATCTCGACCCTAGAAAATTTTACATTAAATCGAATCTGGGAGAATCTTTGCTCAGAAAAAATGAGTAACCAGAAACAAAAATATTCGATCAAATAGAGAAAATCACTCCATAGTGCAAACCAAAACACAAAAATCAGAGCGCAATCCTAACAATACTTATAAAAACAATAAGAAACAAAAGAAAGGATCTAAACCGATGTCGAATTTCGGAACCAAAACAAAAGCGTAACAACACCGAAGTCGAGATTGGCAGGGAAAATTACCGGCAACGACGGTCGGAGTTTGAGAGGTTCATCTCGCGGATAAACACGAAAGGCAAGTTCAATCCCTACCCGAAACGCCCTAACGACGGCGTTTTGCTTGTGCCATTCGCAATTTCTGAGAGATTCGTTTTCATGGATCATTCATAAGAAGAAAAACCGGGGCTACGGTTTTCGCCGGTTCAAACCCACAATTCACAAGTCGGTTCAACTTTTTTGAGTAAAACTGTGAGAATCGGTCCGGCCAATTAGTCAAAATTTTGACCTAAAACCGGTTATAATTCAATTTGAAACCCATAAAAATTAGTCCAAATCTGAAACCAGCTTAAATTCCGGCCCAAATGCAAATATCCGACCCAAATCTAATAAAATCTTTTAAAATGTATATTCTAGCTAGTTTTACAATTTATTCCTTTTTATCTTTTTCTACTATGTGTTATCTTCACAATTATAAGTAAAAACCTCAATTGTTATTGTCGAGAATCGAATAACGACAAGAAAAAAAGAATCAGACGTGTGACACAACCTTCAATACTTCTGGCTCTCGGGAGTCTCTTTGTAGGATACTTGGCCAAAGTGTGACCCGTTAGCCCATAAGTCAGTACTGTGACGAAGCGGCTGTTGCTCACTTGATGCAATCGTACGAGGTCAAAATTCACCCAACACGATCATCCGGGGTGAACAAGAATTGGGAATCGGATTTACATGAAAATACTATTTTGAGAAAAAAAAACACGAACATTGAAATAAATCTAATAAAATATATGAATACGACTGCTGAAGTTTAAGACTCTATCCTACATTAATTTACAAAAATGAACAAAATTATAATGAGATTCTACCATAAAGTTGGCCAGAATAAAATTCAAATTACACTGAACTGTATAGTTGTTGCCAAAACTCTGTCAAATTGCATTATCCTAGTTAGGAATTCAACGCTAAGATTTATTTTTATTTACAAATTATATCTTAAAAGCGGGATCTCACTGAATTGGAGTCAATAAAAATAGTATGAGCCCGATTGTTAGGAGATTTTTATTTCCGTGCTCACAACGACGAGGGAGGGACCGAGGGCCCACAAGAGAGTTTTTTAATTAACTTATCGATGATAATTTAATATTTATTTTTTATTGTACATATTTGATCAAATTTTATCATAAATAATTATTTATATTTAATATAATAATTATATTGTTAATTGAATCAATTCGTGTTTTAAGCAAAAAAAATTATGAGTAATGCTAAATTCATCTTCTCAACCTATAATCTTAATTTACTTTTTGACGTATAAACATTAAATATTTTAACTATAATATATTAAAAATATTTTGATAAGACTAATCATATATTCATTAGTTTGTTTAATGAGTTTTGCTAGGATAGAAGACTCACGTGATTGGATAAGAGTCTGATTTAATTTTATCCCAAAATAGAATTGAAATTAGAACTCGAAGATCTGGATTTTTAAAACTAGAACTGGAACTGGAACCCATTGTTCTTGATTTTTGGAATTGAAACCTGAATAAAGTTTCGTTCTGGTTTTAACTCCATTTTATTTTATATTTAAAAAAATAAAATATAACAATAATATATATTTATTATATTTGAGTCAGATTTTAAGTAATTATGCTAATTTATAATTAATTTTTGAATTTTATTATGGTTTGAGTCGAGTTTTACTTGATTTTAGAATTTTTTTTTGACATGTGGTAACAATTTTGATTTCACGGTTTTTTACTTTTAAATACCGGCACCAGCTTATAAATAATAATTTTTTAAAAATTAAAATCAAGATAAAATTAAAATTAATAAGTAATTCATGAATATTCGTTGTGATGCACCGTAACTATAGTGATTTTGACTTTAGCAGATTGTACCTTAACGCGCGTGCGTTTAACTCCGCTGTGCTCTCTCTTTTCATCCCCTTCCTGCAGACTTTTTGCTAAGAAGGATAGGCGGAGGTAGAGAGAGAAAGTAAGTCAAGGAAGGAGAGAGATAGTGTGAATAGACCTGTTTGACCTTCTTCGTTCTACAGCATTTCTTCCTTCTTTGTTCTTCTTGCGCCTCTGGTTTCTTCAATTCGATCGCCATGAACGAGAAGGCCAACGTTTCGAAAGAGCTTAACGCCAAGCATAGGAAGGTTCGGCTTCCATTTCCTTTCGTTTGATTACGTTATTCTGAAAAACCTTGTGTTTTTCCTTAATTTTGTGGATCTTAGATCCTCGATGATTTGATTTGGGATTATTTTTTGGTATGAATGTTTCATGTGTTTCGTTTCCTGTAATCGAGTGAAGGCGAGATGAAGTATTTTGGTTGTTGATTTGTTTTCGTGTATTGGCTGATGTTCCTTGTAGATTTCACTTAATGGTCTGAATTGGATTGAATCTTCATTTATTCCGGTCCGGAGTGCATTCGATCTGCCTGTTTTGGATTGTAATGTTCTGATTGAATACTTATCCCCGTTTCTCGTTGTAGAGAGAATTTGGGATATGGTTGGTAATTTGTCACTCGTGTTTATTTTGGCTATTTTTTTTGTATATGAGGGATCTTATGTTATTCCTAGAAAAATTGTGGCCAAGTTTGCTCTTGAATTGTGAGCTTTTATAGCTTGAAGCTAGTTTTCATGCCTTTGATATCCATTTTTATGCTGTTCATTGGTGCCAGATTAATAAAGCCTGCTCAAATGTTTGCAGGTACTCGAAGGGCTTCTTAAGTTGCCTGAGAATAGAGAATGTGCTGACTGCAAGGCTAAGTATGTCTTCCTCTTAGAATTTTTATACATTAACAATGTGCAATACTGATCATGTATTCATGGCTATGGTCAATTGCTTCAAATTTGAAAAAAAAAATAGTTTTGGAGTTAGGAAGAATCTTCATGCTCTGTATTAAGTATTGGCACTATTTTTATTTTACTGTTTTTTTTTCGTTTTGCAGTATATATTTGAAGGAGGTTCTAATTATGAATTTTATTTTACATGCAGGGGTCCAAGATGGGCTAGTGTTAATTTAGGCATTTTTATCTGCATGCAGTGTTCAGGAATCCATAGAAGTCTTGGGGTGCACATATCAAAGGTGTATATTTGTTTTACTGAAATTCAGGCCTTTTAGTTTCAATTATCAATCATGGCAAGATGACTTAGTTTTACTTTGGTCAGTGGATTGTAAATTGAGCTTTAGATGGCACTGTTCTTTCTATGACAAGCAAAAGTCTTCCTTTATATTTCCTTTGTTCAATGCATTGGTGTATAAACTGCGTATTCTACACTAGACTGCTGGTTTATTGTTTCTCCTCCTGGCGTACAAATCGTGTTATTTCAAAACTAACTCTAACTTGAATTTTGTGAAGAAGTGGCTATGCCAGCTCTTGAAAAGTCCAGTATCCGTCACTTGCCCATTTTTTATCGAAGAATATTTTGGATGTGATTTTTTTTCCTTTTTACCTGATTTCCAATTGTTTCATTATTTTTTTAATAACATTATTTTTTTAATAACCAATTATAATATTCTTAGAACACCTACTTTCAAGGCTTCAAAGTATTCCTTTACTAGAATTGCGCTTGTGTCGCCGATCAAAACTTTAAATCAGACTCGAAATAACTTCTACTTACTTTTCATTCATGTAGGTACGATCTGCCACCTTGGATACTTGGCTTCCGGAACAAGTTGCTTTTATTCAATGTAAGCTTTTTGTTTCTTTTTTCCCTTTCATTCAATGTATGAGACTAAGATAGTATCGTTTTTTAATGTTTGAAAAGCCATGGGGAATGAGAAGGCAAATGAGTACTGGGAAGCAGACCTACCACCAAATTATGACAGAGTTGGGATAGAGAATTTCATTCGTGCTAAGTATGTGTTCTATGAGTTAGGACTTCAACTCACAAGTTGGAGAAAATGTTCATAATATTTCGTAAGTGTTCTTTTCTCAGATATGAAGATAAGAGATGGGTGGCCAGGGATGCAAAACCTAAATCACCTCCTAAAATGCACGAGGAAAAGGCTTCTACACAATCGCAAAGTCCTGGTGAACAAAGTGAGGAAAGGAAGAACGTTCAACGTTCAACAAAAGTAAACGTTCCTGCTACAAGGATCAGTCTTCCTGCCCCTCCAAGAGGACCGGAACAAGTACCATTTCCTCCCTTTTGACACATTACTTTCTGTTTGCGGCCTTTATTATCATTATTATTTTTTGTCAATGAATGTGGGCATGCTTCGCAACAATTTTTTACTCTGATATGAAAGAAGGTGTAAGTACTGCAAGTAACATAAATAATTTGATGAAGGCCAAATGGGCTTATACACGAGTCACTTGGAGCATTAATTGTTGTATTTCCAAATGTACTTCCTCATAACTGATTGTTATTAATTAATAAACTATTAATTTATGTATGTTAAAGAGAGAAGCTTTGGCGGAGATAGTGATCTAGCAGAAAATAGAATTTGGTAATGCACAGACAAGGAGAAAAATGGAACTTGAAAGTCAGTTCACTCTAGTGTTTACCCTAACTTACATATTGCGAACTTTGTTATTTATGTTATTACTTGTAGATAACAAATCCCCATTAAAAAACATTCTTCTTTTTAAAACAGTAAAAACAGAAACACATGCACACATTTATGCTCCATATACCTGATGCACAACTTATCTATGTTTGTACAGGTAACTCCAGTTTCAAAGCCACAGTACGAGCAAAAGGCAGAACCAGAGACTCAGCCAGCTGAGGTGGCAAAACAGACTAGAGATAGTTCTCCAGTGGTTCCTCAGAAAGTTGATTTTGCAACTGACCTTTTCGATATGTTATCTTTGGATGCTACGACTGATAATGGCTCAGCAACAGCATCTGCTGATGATAATTCTTGGGCAGGTTTTCAGTGTATGTTCCACATGTCTCTTTGATTTTACAAAAGACCCAAGCATCATTTTTCTGCTTTTATATATCTTCTGGGGGTATGCTTATCATCAGTAATGGGATGTGTCGTCCAATTGATTTTGCAGCTGCTGCAGAAACATCAACAGCTGAAAAAACTACTCCAGCAAAAGCAGATGAAATCATTACCCAACAAAATAATGGACTTGAAGACCTTATGAAAAATTTGACGACACCTTTATCTTCTCTTTCCTCAGATAAACCTCAGAAAGATGCAAAAAATGATATTATGAGTCTCTTTGAGAAGGTATTCATTTCTAGAATAAACTGAACCTTGAGTAATTTTTTTTTATTTCCTGCCACATTTGTGTTGTTTGTGGGCGCTATTTGTATGTGTTTTGAGTGAGTATGAGGCAGACTTTTGATTACCTTTGTTAAAAACGAATCTACCTTTGTTAAAAACGATAGATTCGATCGGATCTTATGATTTATACACTTGCAGACTAGCATGGTTTCTCCATTTTCTATGCATCAACAACAACTTGCACTGCTGGCACAGCAACAATCCCTTCTCCTGGCTGCTGCAAAATCTGCCGATCGGGTCGTAAAATTACCCAATATGACACAACAACCTGTTCCCACTGGTGTCAACCTTCATCCTCAAAGTTGGCCAAATATCGGTGATCAACTTAATGGAGTAAGTTCACTATGAGACTTTATTTGATTAGAATCTAAATCATCAATTTATTTTCCATATTTATTTCTCCCGAACCAGATAATGAAATCGGAACCGACCATATCAAAGGGGAGCTCTGGTCCATATTCATCGTCTAGGTATGCAATACCCGCTAGTTTCTTTTCCTTCTGAAATTAGATTTTGTGCGCATGAGTTTCGAAAGATCACAGAATATATTGAAACACGGATGATAACCCATCACAACCGAATCTTTGGATTGAAGCCCCGAACATTAAATTTTAAGTTGTTCATAAACTTACGGCATATTTCTTACGTTGTCGTCTGCCAAGATCTGAAAGTGCACTTACAATGCTTAAATTCGCCCGAGGACCATTCAAACTTATCGATATGTTTATTTTCCTGCTGTTTATGATGAGTCCTGTTTAGCTAGCTAGACCTGTAAACCACATAAGACTTGTATATTGTTTTGCTCTCTTTCAGCTTTTATGCCACGAGCCAAACTGCCCCGGTCGATGGCATGGTAAACAAACCTCAATCAGCATTGCCAGCGTCAACCTCTTCGGCATGGTCAGGTAATGAATACGATTTCTCCGCTTTAACGAAAGGAATGTTTTCGAAACCGTAGGAGGACCTCGTGTCATCGTAGTATATCAAAATAGTTATAAATTTATACGAAGATGATAGCGCTTGGGCGAATATTTGTCGATGACACCTTCGTTTTTCATTTTTTTGGGGACCCTTTTTTCCTTATCTTTGGGGGGTTGATATTTGAGGGATTGCTTCATATTAGCAAGTTGTATTTGTAATAAAGATGGGGCCTAAATTGATTGCAATTGCTACGCCCACTGTCGTAATCATCGTTTAGCAATTTTTTATTTCCGTATCTTACACACATTAGCTCTGGATTGATAATTTGCGTTCAATTGCTGTTATATTTGGGTAGTGTGAAGACTGAAGTGTGAGAGCGATTCAAGGTGATTTAAAAAGGCTATTGTAGTTGAAAAATGCAAATCTAAAATCGTATTATATTAACGGCTCAAATACGAAGGCATTTTGGTGTGTTGTTAAATACTTATAAATTATTTATACGATAGTAATTTAAGATTAATTTTTTTAAAAGATAGGATTGATATAATAAATATTTATTTACTATTTATATTTAATCATAATTATCTCATCTAATCTAACTATATATAAAAGTAATATCTTCTAATTTATGTATTTATTTTATTATTATTTGATGAATGATCGTTTTAACGTTTAAAGTATTTTATTTCTAACTTAATGTTTATTTATTTATATACTCCACCTATTTTTATAGCATTAACAATATTTAAAAAAATAAACATATATTTCTTTCGACGCTATTGTAATGATATTTTCAAATACTTTAATATATTTTTTAAGAGTATTTTCTTCTAATAACCATNTTGATTTTTCAAATAATAAATTAGTCTTTCAAATAATAAATTATGATCAATGGTGCAATTATTATTTATTTTATTCTCTCAAAATACTCCTCGTTGAGTCAAACAACCTATGTGCAATTAAAATATGTTAGGTTATAAATAATTAATTTATTACATTAATTACATTGATTATACTTAAATGAGTATATTCAAGCATTATAATAAGATTTGTAAATATCTCACTATTTATAAGTTATTGGATTTAAACATTATTATATTAAAAAATAATATTAGTAATTTTTTCTTTTTAATACGTGGTGAAACGCTAAACAAATAATAGGTATAATTATCGATGCAATTAATGAAATATCTAATGAAGTGTTAAATAATGGGAATTGGGACGCATGTATGTGAATTATTACCTTTGCATTTCGATCGTTTAACTCGTAAACGAATATTTTAATCGGCTAGACGACCATAGTATAGTTAAAATAAGATTTTATAATTTTAATTATATAAATTATTAATAGTTAATCTAATTTTATAAATAATTAAATTTAAAATACAAAAAAACAATTATATAAATTTAAAACTATATCAAATTTTAAAAAAATCATATTTAGGAATTTTTTGTGGAAATTCAGTGTAATTATCGCTAATCATAATTCCATAATCATGCAAATGAAGAAAACTGCAATTTAATCATTTCGATCATTTCAATCGGACGGTCGACATCTTTCCAGATCTGCCACGTGGCTCTCTCTCTCTCTCTCTCTCTGTGTAAGCTATCTTGATCCATGAGACCATTTAATGGTCGAGCGCCTTCTAACGCTCGGCAGCTCTCGCCTTTGCCGGCAGATCAAGACGCCGATGGCCTCTCCTAGCTCATCCATCTCCCGTAACTGGGTCCTCTCTTTCAAGGTGGTTCTAGTCTCTACCGGAGTTTTTTCTCTGGCGATGATTATGAAGCTTTCCGTTCCTGTGGTCATTGGTTTCGTCTCTGAAGTACCTTCCATTTGGAGTGTGCTTCTCTCTTGGATGAGGCCTCCTTACTTGTACTTACTTATTAACGCTATGGTCATTAGCATCGTTGTCTCTACGAAGCTCTACCGGAAGCTCGAGGATCCGGCGGTGACAGTGATGGCCACAGTCGCCTCGCCGCCGATGGTTAAGGTAAGCGAAGCTCGTGAAGGAGGTCATTTGCTACGGAGTTATGGTTTCGATGTGAGTGAAAATATGGCGGTGGAGGAGGTTTCAGTGGAAGTTTTGGGGGTTCTCGGCGGAGAAGAGGAGGTGAAGCGTCTGAATTTGGGGATAGAGGAGGAGGTTAAATTTGAAGGTGATGAGAGAGTGAATTTGATGGTTAATGAAGATGAGAGGGAGTTTGTGACGCCGTCCCCGACGTCAAGTGGTTTACTTAGAGATGATTCTATGGAATTTTTGTTTCCGATTACGAGAGAGAAACCGTCGGTATCTTCTAGGTTTACTCACCGGAAAGCAGCGAAAGCTAGTCCCGAAGGTACTCTCTATCCCTCTCTTTCTCTCAAGTGCGATGAAGTGAGTGACCATGGCGTCTGCTTTGCATATTTTCAATTTATCTCAATTAAGATTGTGCTTAATCTGACTATGGCGGACCTCAATCTTCGTTTACCACACTTCATCTCTGCTGAGATTTCATTGATTTAAATTCGAATTCAAAATTTCTGTAATCACCATTATCGGCAAATTTCTCGCAGCCAAGCCATTGGGAGTATCAAAAACGAAACGGCACGACACATTGGAGAATACGTGGAAGACGATAACAGAAGGCCGTTCGATGCCGTTATCGAGGCACTTGAAAAAACTGGACACGTGGGAGAATCACAGTTGGAGAACCCCGCCGGCGGACCAAATCGCCGCTGCGATGAAGAAATCAGAGACATTCAGCAACCGCAAGAGCACCGCTGCGTCGACGAAATCGGGGAAACTCCGTAAAGACCCGTCGCTGACTCAGGACGAGTTGAACCGACGAGTTGAAGCGTTTATCAGGAAGTTCAACGAGGAAATGAGGTTACAGAAACAAGCGTCGTTGAACCAGTACCAAGAGATGATCGCCGGCGGAGCTTACTAGAACTTGGTTAGTTTCTCTGCCGACATAGATTTTCCTTTGGCCCTTTGTGGGAACAAATCTGAAATTGATAAACTTTGGTTTCTCTTCACCATTGCTAATGGATTGATCTATGTAATTCTTCTTCAGTTCCTTTCTACAAAAATGAAACTGATTCAAAGTAACTGGGAACTTACTGTTAACACGATCATTAGCTTTGTCTTCTCTAGCTAACAATCTTTCCTGACAGGGGAAATGCAAATTTGAACACATAATCGCCAGAAAAACTGTGCTCTCTGGGATTTAAAATCCCCTCCAATTAAGAAGTTTCATCAATGGCGGTAGAATTCCCTGGTAAGTTCTCATATCTGCTAAATAAGTTAGTCAAAGCAGATGTCTCTTCTCTCGACATGCGTTCATGAAGAAACACTCTGCAATGGGGGAACATGGAAACTACCGAATCCAAATCCAGGTTTATTTTCAATAGAGCTACGGATTTTGATTATATTTATCTGATTTGGTTAAAGATTAATTTATTGCAATTTCTACATCTTTTATTGACGTCATAAATCTCTGAATGGCAGTTCATATTGGATCAAAATTTGCAATTTATTATATTTTTCAAAAATTGAAATTGTTTTTCTCACTAGCATTAGTTAGGGCCATTTTTTGTCCCATTTTTGATGAATGGTGGCATTGTTGAACAATGATGGGAAAAGGTTAGACAAGTGTGTGGAGGTTCGATGTCAACCTATCCACGTCTTATTAAACGCGGTAGCGTTGCAAACAACATGGGGTTCACACTTCTAAACTTCAACAACCTTATGACAAAGAGTGGTTGGTAAGGGTGTTAATTAGATTGGGCCGCTGAGTCACCGTGATTTAAATTCCTCACAAACTGTCAGACATGAGTGTGGGGCCCTGAGGGCGAGGGTTATCCCCTTTTGGATGCAGATAGTAGTAATTAGATTGACCTTCAAGCCCCAAAACTGATTTTTTAGATCGGATGAGATCAGATCGATTTTTAATTTAAAAAAAAATTATGTGGACCGAAACAAAAACTAACCTAAAATTTTGGGTAAGATTCGGATCGGATTGAATATACGGTCAGATTGACTTGGATTCAATTTTACCGGATCTGGCCCATCAGATTGATTTTGTTCACCAATAAAATCTCAAATTTGTGAAGAAATAATTGAATTTTAGTAGGGTTAGATTGATAACCCGTGTGTTTGAACTCTACAAAACTCAATGTAAACTCGAACCGAAACAAACTCGAAGTTTTAGGTCGAATTTGGATCGGATCGATTATGCGATTAGATTGAATATATGATCACATAGATCATATCTAATTTTACAAAACTCGACATATAAGATATGATCTATTATAATTAAGATTTGATACAAACTATTGGGTCTCCATTCTAGCGGTGGTTTTGACTTATGGATAACAACATCAATTCTCCTGATCTCAAATTTATGTCCTCTCTTCTTACACTTGGTTGGCCTGGCTCACTATTATTTTGACCACCAACATTGTGGACCGAGCATCGAATATTAGACAATTATACGGAGATATCTCTATCGAATATTTGTAGCACATCGTAGAGTTCACATGAATCTCATCAACCCAAATTGTTCCCCAATTCTTGGAGAGCTAATCCGAAATAAACACTGCAAAATAAAAAGAAAAGCAAAACTATTGATGTGTAAGTTCAGAGAACTAAAAAGATAAATTCTAACAATAATGTGTCCTTTATATATTGACTTGAGATCAATTATAAATACTAAAAATAAAAGCTTATATGTTGCCTTTGCAAGAAATAATTTGAATATTTAGATTTAATTTCGGAGAATTTAAAAATAAGTTAGGGTTTGCCAATGAACCATACTTGGAGTAGTTTGGAGTAGACGTGAGCATGGTCCAATCGATTTCGAGTTAAATCAAAATCAGAATCGTAAAATACGGTCCAGTTCTTGTTCATCCTAGTCCCATTCATATTTTGAAAATAATAAAATATATTTTTTATTATATTTGAATATTGATCAGGTTTGTAATTAATTTTTGAATTTGTATCAGATTTTTTGGGTCTATTTTATCTGATTTTAAATCATTATAAGACAGTTTCAAAAATTAAAACTGAAACTATATCAAAATTGACGGTTCTGATCAAGTTATGTCATCCTTATTTCCCCGTTACATAAAGAATATAATAATTGAAAAAAGAGAGAAAAAACCTAAAATCCTAATATTAAATGTACGTGTCAACCTGACTTACCTAGAATTCGAGACACCATTGCTTTTGAAAATTTCTACCTTGACACGATTTTTCTACCATGATAACGCGATGTGCATTGAAAGATTACTCCAACGAACCGCAAAATGGTTCAAATAAACGAGTAAGGCATGAAACAATAGGAAAAAAACTTACTTCTAGCTTGGATGAGTATGAAACACATATCAAGTGGAAAGAAAGTAGTATTTGGTAAGAAGTCTTTCCCCTTTCAAGACTTGTTCAAAATGTAATTCACCACTAGCCGTAATCTGCGCTTAATGAAAATAATAACCTGCCAGTTAAACAAAAACCGAACCGGATAGGTAAAGAGTAACCGACTTTCATGCACAAAACCGACCAAAATCGGACCACATTTGCGTGTCCGATTCCTCAACTTGGGTAGATTTGCTCACCCCTTGCAATAATTACCAACCAGTTATAGATGAATAAACCGAACCAACCCATGATTTTTAAACCAATCCACCACTTTTGGACGAGGACAACAAAACATCGCCCCTTTTACATTTTGGACCGGTGGTGGGGTGGGCGGGTGTGGTTTTAACGAAATTGTATTAGTTTTAAATTTTTTGTTTAATATTAATAATGACGTCATATATATAGAAACAACGTGTAACTGTGTAAGACATCTAGAGGGCTTCTCTAGGAGTGCGTTGCATGTAACGATATATTATATAATATAGATTATAAAAAGCAATATTATATATATATACTTTCTATTATTACTCAATAAATATTGATGGATGCCACTAATAAAATTACTTGATGCAATTAATTACACGGGTAAATATTTATCCCATAGTTTATTAAAAATAACACTATTACGATGTCAAATTTCATGCCACTTTACTATAAAAAGAAAAGGCAACATTGGCTAGAGCGTCTTTGTAACATGGGCACACATTAAGGGTCTCAAATAAACGGGTCAGGCTATCATAATACACGAGTCAATTGTTATCTGTAGACATTCGTCTCGCATTGTCCGAGAGTGTAATTTGTTGATGATTTATAACTTGAGTTTCACTTGATCGAGTTATGACGAAAGCAAATAACATTATGCTGCTATGAGAGATTTTTTAGAATTTGAACGTTGTTGCTTCGAAGAATTCGAATTTAAAAATTCGAAACTATATGATATATAAATATTAAATTTAAAACTATGATCTTGGATTAGGTGGATTTTAGCTGGCGTTTTATCTTTTGTAATCTCGTTTTTGACTTTTTTCCCCACTAATTTAGCTATGGATAATGACTAATCCACCCTTCATTTAATTACCGTTTTAATCCATCTTCTTGAGTGAAATTACCAAAATGTATTTATATTGACATTGAAATAACAATAAAGTTTATTTTGTTAACATAAAATAATTTAAGGTTGTTTTGCTTAGAGTTATAATTTAAATTTTATTTATTTATTTGTTTTTTTTTATATTTAATACTAATTAATTATAATCTATAGAAAATAAAATAGTGAGAGGGTAGAAAAGGAATATCGTTGAAAAAGATATTGCGAATATGATTAGTTGTAAATTGCGCCAAAGAGTATTATTTACAAATTCCAGATTCGTCGAAGTCTTATCTCGTGGTTTCAAATTTTTCGATTTTCTTCAACTTTTCGAGCGATTCAGCAGTTTTTTGTCCTTCGTGGAGTTCGCCGCTTCGTTTTTCTTGAGAAAAGCTTGAAGCAACGACAATGAGCTACTAGAGTTTGCTTCTCTATTTCGCTGAATCAGAGAAAGCGAGGGAGGTTTTGTGATGTGACCTCAACAGCTTCTATTTATGTTTTGCCTGTTGATTTGGTTTGGTATTTTTGGTTTTGAGCTTCATCACGCTCTTCTTCTTCTTCTAAATCTCTTTTAAGCGGATTTTTCGCTTCGTTAACGGACTTAACCGCTGTCAATTCGGCTAATGCAGTTGTGGAGTTTGTTCTGGATGATCTGAATTTCGATTTTGATTTCACTCTCTCTTGCCTTCGGAATTTTCGAAGAGCTCTATACATTTTTTTCCATCAGCTGCTTGAATTTGGTGACTGAACATCTTCAATCTGGTGGGAAATTTTAATTTTTGGTGAATTCGAGGGATTTCGAGTAGTGATTTTGATAATGCAGGTGTCAAATTTGGAAAATTTGATTATTTGGTGAATTTTGAGGTTTTTGAGCGGGGATTCGGTTATATTTGAATCGGGATTGTGATAGTAAAAAAATTATGATGTTATCTGCATCCCCTTCTACGATTATTCGGAGTTCGCTCGAGGAAATGCTGGATTCTCTCAAAAGGAGAGATGAGAACGAGAAGGCTAAAGACCTGCCTCCCGCTTTGCCAGCTCGGCCTCACTCAAAGGGTCGTCTTCCTCCAGCCAGGAGATCTTTACCTGTAAATTTTAAGGTAGGGGATGAGGGTATTCCTGAGTGTTCTGTCAGTGGGTTTCACGAGAAGGAAGAGACCAAAAGGAAAGATAAGGATTTGGAAAGCAAAGGAGGTAGCTTTGGGAGTAAAAGGCTGAAGAAAGATCAAAATGATGAATCGCCTTACGTTTTAGCTCTAGAAAACTGTAGAATTAATCATATGGAAGAATCTTATGGCGCTGCTGCTTCTAGGAGGAAAGTAGGAGATTCAGATAGGGACGACAACGTTACTTATTTTATTAAGAAGGTGAAATAAATTTTTTCCATGTCTTTCTGTGAAAGAACTATGCGTTCTGTTTTGATATTATGATTTGTTAATCAAAACCTGCTATACTTATCTCTGTGATTGCAACAGTTTCTTCCTTGTTACGGTACTCCAGTAAGATATCCTGGTTTTATATTTGAATCATTATCCTTCACTTTTTTCATACCAGAATGAATATTTCGAGAAACTGATCATTTTTATGAAAAAAGAAAAACACGTCTTTGACTTGATTTAACTGACTTAGCAGCTGAACAAACACAAAGTCTGGTTTTATTATTTATGTATCCTGTTAGATCAAGGCGCTTTGAATATTTCCTTGTAAAAATCCAATACTTTTTATTTCATAACGGACGAGATTATTTGTGCGGAGAGCATATTTAATGATTTTCTACTCTCCATTCCCCAGAAACTCCGTGTGTGGTGTCACCTCCCAAATGGAAAGTGGGAATTAGGAACTATACAATCATCTGCTGGGGAGGCAGCAGTTGTTCTGCTCTCAAATGGGAATGTAAGTTTTTAATCTTTTGGTCATCCCTAGAATGTATCCAAGCTTGTAAAAGAAAAAAAGAATTGTTGATTGTAAAGTGTTAATCATTAGGTCATGGAAGTTTCCACGGCACAACTCTTACCTGCTAACCCAGATCTCTTGGAAGGGGTTGATGATCTCATCCAACTTAGTTATTTAAATGAACCATCGGTTCTTTACAACCTCAAGCAAAGATTTTCTCATGATAAAATTTATGTAAGTGTAGTTTAATCTGCTAGCTAATTCTGGCTAGACATGTTTGCAGAATTTGTTAAGTATCCACATATTTACTGTTGTTTGCGTTGTTTTTATTGGATATTCCTGTTGTAGACTAAGGCAGGGCCAGTATTGATTGCAATCAATCCCTTTAAGGATGTTGGTTGTTATGGAAAGGATGTTGCCATGGCTTACAGAAAGAAGCTCATGGACAGCCCTCATATTTATGCTACAGCAGATGCGTCCTACAATGAGATGTTGACAGGTTTGCTAGAAGTTTATTGTTTATGATTTGGTTTAATTCATTTTTTCACAGTTGCAATTGTGTTATGTTATCTGGGACCTTTAACATAGGGTTATTTTATGTCATGGTCCTTTTCTCCAGATGGAATTAATCAATCCATTATCATAAGGTAAGATATTGGAATCTTTCTCTATTCATGTTTTCACAATTTTTGCCATAGTTGGTCAATCATCACAATGATTTGAAAAATGATAACACTTTTGGCCATTTTTCTCAGTGGAGAAAGTGGAGCTGGGAAGACTGAAACTGCAAAAGTTGCCATGCAATACTTGGCTTCCCTAGGTGGTGGAAGTTTCGGGGTGGAGAATGGAATATTGCAAACAAACTATATATTGGAAGCATTTGGAAATGCTAAAACATCTAGGAATGATAATTCCAGTCGATTTGTGAGTGCCATCACTCTTCTCTGTTTACATTCTGATAAGTCTTTTCATATACTCTCAAAAGCTTTCTAGCCATCACTGGCATCTGCTTATTCTTGGAAAAATATATCTGAATGGTGTGACCATATTTTCTCATTTGGTACAGGGGAAGTTGATAGAAATTCATTTTAGTACACCGGGGAAAATATGTGGTGCCAAAATCCAAACCTGTAAGAAAAAATTCATAGCAAAATAATGAATAATATTTTTATATATTTGATAGTTACTGATTTGCTTTTTTAAATTCACTCGTACATCTACTGTGGATGCACCTGCTTTGCTTGTGAACAGTTTTGTTGGAAAAGGTGATTTTTTACCCCTTCTGAAATTTAAATTTTAGTTATATTTATTGAAAGCCTGCTTTACAATTACCTCCTTTGAGCAGTCAAGAGTAGTTCATCTGGCCCAAGGCGAGAGGTCATACCATATCTTTTATCAACTTTGTGCTGGAGCCTCACCATCTCTTAAAGGTTGTTGTGTACATAATTTACTTCTTAATTAATTTATACAAAATTTTTTGATGTTCTAAGCTGGACTTCGACATCCTCTTCTCAGAATTAAAAAATGGATGTGTAAACAATTTATCTCTCTCAACATTATGCAGTGTCTGGTGCACTAAGTGATTGATGTTATATTTTTGTTGTTGTGACATTGATTTTTTGAATTAACATTATTTCTGAACCAATAGATTTACTTTTTGGTAAAAGTATCTTTTTTGTTTGGTCTTCTTGAAAGGTTTGGTATCTCAATTTTGAGGAATTGCTTTCCTTGTTCCCTTATGAACATAATGGTCCCAGTGAGTTTTTTTGCTTACATATATCATGTAAATTATTTTTGAAGAAGTTTCATCATTGATAGCTGATTAGTGAAGCCACAGTTTCTCTCACAGACTCGAAGCAATTTAGTTACTTTATTGTTTACTGTTTTTCATTTTAAATAATTGTACTGATTACTACTTGCCGTTGCTTCAAATTTTTATTCCCTTCCTCAATTTTCAGGGACACTGAATCTCAAAGAGGCCAGTGAATACAAATACCTCAATCAGAGCGAGTGCTTGATGATTGACGGTGTTGATGATGCACAAAAATTTAATATTCTCAGGGTAATTGAACAAATATTAATTCCATCTGCTGAAGTTGACTTCTTTGATTTCAAGTCCACTTTCAAAGACTATACTTTGCCGTTCTTCAACTTTAGGAAGCTTTGGACACCATGAAAATCTGCAACGAGGATCAAGAACATGCATTTTCTATGCTTGCTGCAGTTCTTTGGTTAGGCAACATATCATTTCAAGCAATTGATAGTGAAAATAAAGTGGAGGTGATTGCCGATGAAGGTACCTGTGATTAGTTTCTTTTATTCATTTGTCCCAATGATGTAGGTTGAGGTTACATTATGATTGGTTGTGCTTCTGATAGTGAATAGATAATTTTTTTATGCAAATGAGCATCTTTAGATGCTTGGAAATGACTTGTGCGGTTCATTAACTTGGCAGCTGTAGCAAATGCAGCAAAGCTGATGGGTTGCAGTTCCGAAAAGCTAATGTTAGTTTTATCGACCAAAAATATTCAAGCTGGAGGGGATTTTATAGCCAAAAAATTGACCTCGCAACAGGTTTGTTTCACCCATATTTCGTACGAATGTGTACTCCCAGCTCTATAGTGAAAAACGTACTCAACGTGACTTATCTATCATCCAAAATTCAGGCAATAGACACAAGAGATGCATTAGCGAAGTTTATCTATTCAAGCTTGTTTGAGTGGCTTGTAGAACAAATAAACAAGTCTCTTGCAGTGGGAAAACGTCAAGCTGAAAGATCTATCAGTATTCTTGACATTTGTGGGTTTGAGTCATTTAAGGTATAATATTTTATTTTTTCGAGGAAGTTTTTAGAACATTCCAGTATTAGAGTAATAATGTTTTTATTTGAATTCTTTATTTCAGAAAAATAGCTTTGAACAATTTTGTATAAATTATGCAAACGAGAGGCTGCAACAACATTTTACCCGACATGTCTTTAAACTTGAACAAGAGGTAAGAAATTAAGTGTTTGTGGCTTAATGTAATATAATGTTCCTTTAGTTTTTTGTTTCTCATTGCTTTTAGATTTTTCAATAATGATGAAAGTTTTCATTTAATTTTTTCATTAAAGTCATGCTTGGTCCGTGTCTTAACAATCCTCACACATATCTATCTAAATATTGTCGAAAACAATAGTAAATGATTTGATTTGTAAAAAAAAAAACAAAAAAAAAACATATGGAATGTGTGAATGATAAGTTGTATTCTCCATGTATTGATTCTGTAAAAAGAGGGCTGAATCAATTTATTATAAATGTGTTATTTGATTATGCTTTGAATTTTGAAGCATCATTTGGTAGTATTAGAAATTTAAAATGTCATTGAAAAAACAGTCACATTTTAAGCTATCAGTGAGAAAATACTCTTAACTATAGAGTAGCCAATGATAATTACTTTTTTCGTGTAACTTATTTGTATATGATCTTTTTAATTGTGGCTTATTGATTTCTTTCAATAGATGCCCATGCTTTTAGTTCAACTAGGTTGTCATTTTATCATTTCTATGGTTTGACTTTTTGTGATTTCAGTGTGAGCTACTTGTTTTAATGCAGGATTATGAAGTAGATGGAATCGATTGGACTAAAGTTGATTTTGAAGATAACCAAGAGTGCTTAAATCTTATTGAAAAGGTATTATATGAGACGAATTACTGTACACTATTCATCTGCCGATTTTATTCACAAAGTTTTCTTAAAGTCTATGATATCCTTACCTCATCTCTATCATGATATATGTGGTAGTATTCATTTAGTTTTCTTTTATTTTTGAGAGAACTCTTTTATTTTTAACACAACTTGCTTGCTTTAGTACTTCATTTCAAGGGTACTTGACTTTATAAGGGTGCCAACAGTTCTTAATGACTGGTTTTTTAATGTTCGATTATTTACTGCACTGTTTATCTTACAGAAACCTCTAGGTATTCTAGCTTTGCTGGATGAGGAATCAAAATTTCCTAAGGCTACTGATCTTACATTTGCGAATAAACTTAAACATCATTTGAATGTGAATTCTTGCTTTAAAGGAGAAAGGGGCCGGGCATTTGGTGTTCATCACTATGCCGGAGAGGTTAGTGCTTTTTATTCATTGACAGAGCTGAATATGTTATTTTATATGTATTTTTTTGTGGGAATCAGATACTATGCTTTAATGACAGTTTTCTGAAACAAATTTGTCAAATTACGCATTGTAGAATGTTTTTTATTCAGATTTCTCTTCATAAATCTATTTCTTTCATGATGACTGGAGAATGTAATCTTTGTTTTTATAATTCCTTTTCTCATGGAGATTTTTGTGGTGCATCTAACTGTTAAATTCGTTAGTTTCTTACTCCCAGTAGATTTATATTTTTAAAGCTATTTTTTTTCACAATTATTTTTCCTTTGCAGCTCTTAATTTGTTTATGCATTAAACTCTTTAAAATGATAGCCATTTAAGCATTGAAGTTTATGCTTAATGCCTTCAAATTTTGTTAGGTTGTTTACGATACAAATGGATTTCTGGAGAAGAATAGAGATTCGATGCCCACAGAATCCATTCAGTTCATTGCTTCATGTAGTTCCAAATTACCACAGTTGTTTGCATCAAAATTACTATCTCGCAAAGCAGCCAGTTCTCAAGGTCTCACGGGTGCTTCAGAATTTCCAAAGCTAAGTGTTGGTACAAAATTCAAGGTAAAACATAAGCATTAATGTTTGAGAATAGTCAATACCAACTTTTTTTCTTTTAAAGAAAATGGAAAAGATTTAGGATTAATTTCATTGTACATCATGAACATTAGAGATGGTTTTACTGGACACCTTAACAAATTTTTTGAACACCAAACATACTAACTTAATGATTTTTGATGTAACACTCTCTCTATTAAATTTTTTTAACTTCATCTGCTTTGCTGTTTATAGCTCAGCCCTAACAAAAGATGTTTGGTTTTCAAAAGGTGTCCAGTGAAACTATCCCTAATGTTCATGGTCTACAGTGAAATTAACCTTAGATTTATAACTTATGCTAAAATGTTATGGACATACACCCTAAGGACTCCTTCGTTGGAAAACACTATTCACGGAGATTCTAATTTATTATTACCTTTCTTAAATTATGTTATTTCCTTATTTCATTACTAGGGGTCGTTTCGGTAATTTCTGCCTTAGTCAGTATGTAGCCTATTTATAGGCAGTAACCCTGAGAAGGGGAATTCATTCAGAATTAATCAAGTCTTTAGTTTTCTCGTTGTTTCTTTCGCTCTTCCCTCTCAATGAAAGGAAAAGGGGTTGTTACTCGTTCTAGGGATAAAACCCTAGATGAGGATCCTAACATAAAAGGAATAAAAAATTATGTGGTCATGTGTTTTTTAACACAAAGCCAAAATGATTTATGATCAAGCTGACACTGACAATAGTGATGAATTGTAAATGATTATGCCAATGCAGGATCAACTATATAAGTTAATGCATCACTTGGAGAACACCAATCCTCATTTTATACGCTGCATAAAGCCAAATAGCAATCAGGCTCCTGGATCATTCGCAGAAGACTTGGTCTTGCAACAATTAAGATGTTGTGGAGTTCTCCAGGTTGTTAAAATTGCAAGATCTGGATATCCCACAAGAGTACCCCATCAAGTCTTAGCTGGGAGGTAGATAGTGATTCTTTCTTCTAAAAAATTTCTAAAGTCCTTAATGATTTCCATATATTTTCATGTTCTTAGGTATGGTTTCTTGCTTAAAGAAACCGGCATATCTCAAGATCCATTAAGCATATCTGTTGCTGTTTTACAACAGTTCAATATCCTCCCGGAAATGTACCAAGTTGGTTACACGAAATTATTTCTTAGAACAGGGCAGGTAAACGTAACCTTACTTTGTTAGAACTTCATTTTTATTTTTTATTGGCCCGATGATTCTTTTAGTAGGTCTAAATGTTAGAGGAAAACTATTTCTAGTCACTAAGCCACATAGAAATCTCCTCAAGCAGTACATTCTTCTTGAATATTAGTTTTTGACAAATGTTACAACCAATGAAGGAAATGAATTTGGTACCACTTTCAAAGATTTTGTGAAATGTAATGATTAATTGGTTGACAAAGTCAACTTCTTCTAATTTACATAATTCACATAATTTTTGTTGATCATGTGATTTGATCAAACGTAAAAACATAATGAAGTTAACCTACGTCATTTTTTAGTAAAAGAATATTTTTCCACTGCATTTTTTGTATCAAGAAAATTCGTTCTTATAATTAATTAGTTGATCAATAAATTTAGACTTGGTGTATTCATATCAATCGAGATTAACTGGTGGCTTTTTTAATTAAAATTCACTCCTGGTTGAGACCTACCTGCTTAAGAGGGGTTGTAAAATTGAATTTGCGAGGCGCACGATGCATGGAGACTTAGCATAACTTCGTAGAATTATAACAGGGTTAATCAATCCTATTTCTGGTTTTGCATAGAACATTTCTAACTATGGTTTATTAAATTTGTTGTTTTTTTATTCAAAGATTGGGGCATTGGAGGAAAGAAGGAAACAAGTTTTTAATGGAATAGTTGGAGTGCAGAAATCATTTCGGGGACTCCTTGCACGCCGTCATTTCCGTGACCTCAAGAACAAAGCCATGATGCTACAATCATGTACTGTGCTTTGCCATAAAATATGTTTTTTTATATGTTTTTGTCATACGAAAAGAATTTACACTTATCAATAGAAAAGAGGGGGCCTCATTTAATTATTTTGCAATGCAGTCATTCGAGGTGAAAATGTCAGAAGAGAATACAATATCACGATGAAGTCATTTGCAGATAGTGTTGTCAGAACAAATAACGAGGTGCAAGCAATTATACAATTACAATCTGGTAAGTCCATTTTTTCCTAGGATTGAGTTTTTTTTCCATCAAGTTCTTAACTCATCTTTCCTTTTTTATGCTATAGTGATTCGTGGTTGGCTTGTCCGAAAGCATTGCAGTAGAATAGAAGATCTGAATCAGTTTCGAAGTCATAGCGTAAAATCTAAAGTAAAGCAATGTCGGAAGATTTCAGAAGTAAAGGTAATTTTTTCTGTTAGTCAAATGATAAATATTAAGAGCTGAAACCTTAGAATATGCTTGATGGAAAAATCTCACATCTTCTCCTACTGAAAAAGCATAATGCAAAAGAATTTTCCAAAAGATTCACATTTTCTTTTAAATACCCCAACTCTTCTTAATTTATCAGATTCCTTCATTTCTATAAGATTTACTCGTTGTGTAGGTTATAAATGATTGATCATTTTCTCTATTCAATTCAATCTTATTCATTAAAAATATTTGTTTAGCTACATGCATCATCTAAAAACAGGTTAATTTCATGTAGAGGGTGAGTAAAGACACCATTTTTTTTTTCATTTCATCATTTGCTCTTCATCGTTCTCATATAAAACCGTCTGTATTTCATTTGAAATCCGGCAAATCAAATACTTGTTTGTTTCTCATCTTCTTAGGCGAACACGCTTACCTGTTGTTGCAAGTTCAATTCGCGTAACTCTATTAATTTTAAGGAATAGAGTAATGATTGTTGATTTAGCAGGTTATGCCACAAGAACAGTTGGATGTTTTACCAACGGTTTTGTCAGAGCTTCAAATACGTGTCCTGAAAGCAGAATCAACATTGGAGAAAAAAGAAGAGGAAAATGATGCATTACGAGATCAAGTACGACAATATGAGATTAGGTGGTCACAATATGAAGCAAAGATGAAATCTATGGAGGAGACATGGCAAAAGCAAATGACTTCCCTCCAAGTGAGTTCGATGTACATCATATTAGCCAAGAAAATATTCATTTTCTAAGTTCATATCAAGTATTCTGAGCTTTGAACAAGAGATTAAAGTGAAAGGTCTTTGTTAGGAATCGAAACAGTTTGTAATAAAAGAGAAATATAAATATCACACATGCAATTATGTATTTATAAATACATAAAGAACAACTATTTAGCAGAGAGTCGAGGGTTTGCTAGCCATCCCAGACAGAAATTTGAGGATCTGCTTTTAACCTAATTGCTTAACCTAATTGCTCCAAGAATTTCTTCCAAGAGATCTCTCTGATAATTCTTTTTCATCTCTTCTTTACATTCCAACTAGAAACTACCTTAGAAACTATCTTGTACAAGAGTATTTCCTAGGATACCCCTAGAATATAATATGATTTCCATTCCTAACCGTCTTATTGTCTTATTACTTGTTTTTTGGTATTTAGCGGTAATTTGTGTAATTTATACAGATGAGTCTTGTTGCTGCAAGAAAGAGCACTACTGATCCAACTCCTGCTCAACCCACCAAAACTGAAGCCATGTCACCATCTCGTTACTATGATTCTGAGGATACGACGTCAGTGGGATCTCGAACTCCTGGTGCAAGTACACCGATCAAATATTCTACCATTCCTGAAATAGGAACTTTGAGCGATCCAGATGGTACCAACTTTGATCTTTAATATTCTTAGTTACTGGATCAAAGGGAATCAAATCATTTCTGTTAATGTTCACCTAATAATTGGATACTATGTTTGATGTCATTAATTTAAGCAACTTAAGTTGTTGAGTATTATTCTTTGCAGGTACTTTGGCTGCAGTGAGCAATCTGGCCAAGGAATTTGAGCAGCAGAGACACACATTCGACAATGATGCACAAGCTTTAGTGCAAGTCAAAACCGACCAATTCGAAACAAATTGGCAGCCTTATGCAGAGCTTCGAAAACTTAAAAAACAGTTTAAGACGTGGAAGAAAGACTACAAGGCCAGACTTAGAGAAGCAAAACTAAAGCTTCAGAAACTTGGTCATGTAGATGCGGATAAGAGTTGTCGGAAATGGTGGGGGAAATTGCGTTGAAAGAAGGTTGAGAACGTCCGGATCGACTCAAATCGAAGCCTAGAAATGAGAGGTTACCGGGAATAGGAAGNGACTTAGAGAAGCAAAACTAAAGCTTCAGAAACTTGGTCATGTTGATGCGGATAAGAGTTGTCGGAAATGGTGGGGGAAATTGCGTTGAAAGAAGGTTGAGAACGTCCGGATCGACTCAAATCGAAGCCTAGAAATCAGAGGTTACTGGGAATAGGAAGTTTTGAATAAATACTTTATTTTCGTCTCAATTTATGATCGATTCGCAGAAGCGCAATTTTGTTACATAGACAAAATGGGAATGTGGTGAGAGATTTGAGGTGCTACTTTACCACTTAGTTTTGGGTATAGCCTTCTTGAATTTATAGAAGATAATTCTCTCTTGCTTTGGAAGGTTGTTCCATGAGATTAGTTTGTATGAAATGTACAAATCCATAGCCTCTCAAATATTAGTCCTGATCTTGTCTAAATTATCAAGAGGTTTATCTTTTTATTCTACTATTATTATATATGTTAACATGTCAAATAATATTTAATAATAAATTTATTTAAAATTAAATAATTATTTATTTTATTATATCACTATATATAATAAATAAGTGAAATAAAAAAAAAAAGTCTAGAAAGCATCCTTGAAAGTTAAATCATCTGAGGATATGTTTGGTGGATAATTTAAAAATCAAGGTTAAATTATCTATGGTTGAATCAAGGCATCCTTGAAAGTTAAAAATCAAGGTTCTTCCAATCTGTCTGGTAATTGAATCTTACAATGATCTATGGTTGTACAATCTGGAAGAACATGCCTCCCTTTTATTGCACTTAATCTGCCTCAGATTTACCCTTTTCAGTTTTAGCAAGAAAAAAAGAGCAAATTTTTCCATATTTTCCGGATCTTCGAAAAATATATAACTATGGCCATGCATATTAAGCACCAGTCGACGAGAGATCGATCCTTCATTTCTCGTTGTTTACATGACTTCATGCTTCAATTTTCGAGTTTGTTTCCAGTTGAAGGGCAAGCTGAATTGAGCAGCCCTCGATTTACAAGCAGAACAAACCTTGCCTTTGATCAAACATCGGCTATGGAAAAGGTTTTCCCGTTGATATGCCTCTTGTTGCGGTTGAGTTGAAAGAACCTGTCGGATCATCATTAAAATGAGCCCATCTAGGGCGTGACACATCATCGTTATAAGCTATTTTGAATTCGAGACAACCAACTCAATGGCGACATATGTTAGCCCATGACGAATATATAATAATTCCAAAAAAAATATTCAAGATAATATAACAAACCTGAAACTGTCACTCCAATATTTCTTGTTTGACAGATCGACATTCTCAAAACTAAGATACAGGAGTTGCTGAATTCCGATATAAACTTGCACGACAATTCGATCATTAACATTTCGAACCCGACAAACCAACTTGATTAGAACCAAATTTTCCAAAGGAAAATCGAAATGCTCGAGGTCCCAAAGTTTATAGGCTTGCACAATATATATATATATATATATGCTTCATAAATTCAAACTTGAGTTGCATAAATCATAGAGACTCACTTATAAACTATGCAGGTTGAAGACTGTTGGAAAAAGGTAGGTTACCTTCTTAATGCGCCGTAATTTCTCGGTACCTGAAAATAAGATAAACCAGATGTGAATATTTGAATGACTAACGCTACAAGAAGGAAGTAACTGAAAAAATGGATCACAACTACAGCAAGGAAATTATTCAACTTCAAATATTTAATGTGGGCGTATTTTAGAAGCAAGTAATCGAATATTCTTTCGCTGTGAGGATACGTCGTGGGCAGAGAAACACACACTCGTTGAGTTTTCTTACAATCGAAAACATATTTATATTTCCACTCATCTAGCAGCAAAAAGGTTGTGAAAGGTGCATAACCTAACTAGAAAGATTTGTCCTGTAAAGGTTCAAGAATATTGAAAGTATTTTCAGCAGATCCTGTGTGGGTTAGTGGGTTACAAAGCTCTTTAACAAATATGTTATTGCAGGGAATTGTTAAACTTGAAAGGGAAAAACTAAGAAAGCAAGCAAGAGTGAAAATGGTTATTAGGAATTCTAATAGAAAATGGACAATAATAGTACATACCCGGGTTTGAGACTTATTTAATAGCTTTGGCCTGTCGTCCTCGTCATCATCATTGTCCGAGTGATCATATTTGCTCGTGAACTTTTTAGCAGGGGAGGTGTCTGATTTCTTTCCTCTTTTAGACGGTGTAAGACCTCTACCTCTTCCTCTTGGAGCTGGTCTTTTGCGCCCTCGACCTGGTCTTACATCATTTTCCTGAAAAAGAGTCCGAACGAAAATTAATAAGCCTCGATCAGAGATCTTGCAATATTCGTAAAAGAAAATTCAATGTGAAAGCACGCTGCTTACCGAACTGTCATTAATTTCTTCAACTTCATTTTGTCTAGCTTCTTCACTCGAAGGAGAATTTATATTTTCCTCATCTTCCAGTGTTAAACTCTTACTGATGGCTGTCGCAGCAATTGATGCAGTTCTTCAACAACAAAACCGTTAAAAGATAAATGTGACACTTTAACTGAGTAAGAATCAACGGAAAACAGTAATGCCAACTAAAACAAAATTTTCAATTCCAAAGCAGATAATCCGTCATCCAATTATTCTACTCTCTTATCTGAATACTAGATAAATCAAGTTAGTCTCAATGGAAGTTTCAGATCTGACACTATTTTTTAATTGTATCAAATGCCAAAGATTATAAAATATCATAACAGCATGTAAAATAAAATAAAAAATATCACATGTTTTCACTGCATTTTTTAGAAACAACATATACTAATTTTGCTACTTTTTTATGGCATATGGATCAACAATAATTGACCCACTACTCGTCTCCTATCAATCAAATGGAAAGGTCCTTGTTGCAACTATTTTAAGGGTTAACTTATTATTATTAAGTATAAGGTAAGGGTAGTTTAGGTATTATCTTTAGTGTTGTTTTCTTATAAATAGTGGCATTAGTAGATGTAATAGTTATCTTTTGAAATATATTTGATTAATGGAATACCTCTCTTGTGAGAATTTCTCATTTTTGGGGAAGCCTGTAGCCACCGGAACGGCTTCCCACAGGCCGTAGATTTGAGTACGTTTTGTGCTCAACAGTCACTTGACCACTCAATAACCCAAAATCATATAGCATCAGAGAATAGTGTCACAAAGTTAAGAGATAGTAACTATATAAATTTTTGTTATGTAGTGTTTGATTTATCATAAAGATCTTCAACTTCAAAACTAGCATAAATATGTGCTCAATTTAATTATTATATTAACGGATTATGCGAGAAAATAAACCTCTGAGATGGGCGAAAAGTCAAAGATGCATCGAGAGTTGTCTGCTTCAAGTTATTGGACCCCCTGCCTCTTCCCCTTCCTCTTGTAGAGGTTCTACCTCCACCTGGAACATCAGGTGCAGGTCGAGAAGATCCTTTTCTGCCTCTGGTTGTAGACTTTGAGCCAGATGCATGAATCGTGTCTTCATCATCACTAAAGGAAACCGTAGGTCCTGTACCAAAAGCACTTCTGAAATCCTGAATAAAATGTCGGGGATGGAAAAATGTGAGTAGGATAATTGTGAAGTGACATTGAGGGGAAACTTATTAGTATCAAGGACTAAATCAAAGTACTTCTGATGAATTAGATGTGAATGGCAATGCATCAGTTGAGCGTGAAGATCTCTCCTTAACACGATCCTGAAAATAAAAATGATAGTCTTGAGTAAGCTAAGTTTTTTTCAACTTAACTGCAAAACGTACTTTCTAGATAACCATTTTGAGAAAGCTCAGTCTTTTTCAATTTAACAGTAAAACGTCTTTTCTAGATAAACATTATTTGAACCCATATTATCTTAAATTATACCTATTAGTTCCTTCCACTTGAGGGAAAAGTAATACAAGGAGAATGAGAAAATCTAGGATATCAATCCACATAAACGAATAGTTTGTTGATCTACTTGACATGATGACAAGCTCTTAATTTGACAAATATGTACAATAAAAATACTTTCCTCCAAGCACTCTCCAACTTTAAGAATCAGATCTTCCTTATCAACCTTCAATGACTCAGCATCTTGAGAGATTTTGTTCTATGGAAAGAAAAAAGGTAACGTAATCAATGCATAGATGAGAAAATGAGGCCAAGAAGCAGAAAAATTTGTGTCGAGAAGGAATAAAAAAGATAATATACTTACTCGTGTTTCTGATAGGTTGAATTGTAAACAAGAATAAAAGGCCGTTTTATCATCCTTGTTAACAAAGTTGTGTAATGCAACATCCAGATCATTGACAGGAAGAATCTCCATTTTCTGCAGATCAAACATAAATAAAGGTCAAAACAGATCAGACTTTGAAGAACTAAATTTTAGGAAAACTATGACTTATCAGGACAAATGAAAAAGATCAATGCAAATAAGAGACCAGAAAAGGTAGCAAATCAAACTTAAACCCTATCTAGCCACAGAAAGTCACAAAACAAAAACATATCCCATAAAAGATAGCTCAACAATCCAAGGAACATCAAGGTAAGTTATGTAAATAAGCTATGTCTATTGGAAAATAATGAGCATACCAAATTACTTTCAGCAACCAATGCCTCAATGTTTTGTTGATTGAGTTCTTCTGGCCGGAGACGTTCAGATTCATCAATTTTAGCTGGAGGAGAAAAATATAGATAACGGTTAACAATAACATGTCATTTTATAAGATTTTTTTCGTCTTAAGGCATAAAATGCTTGTTAAGGGCAATTATAATATATATAACTTACATCCGATCAGTTTTCCAAGAAGTTGTTATTAAGGATATTACCGTAGAATAAGAGAAAGAGATAGAGTAAACCTTCATTTCGACCCTTTCTTGATGCCTTGGAGAATATAAGAATGTCTTGAGGATTTGCAACCTAAATAAAAATTAAGAATAATAAATCCTTCCTCAAGTTTAAAGCTCAAAAAAATGACGAGCTAAATGATAGGAATGAATGTACTGCTATACCTTCCCAACGTACTTTTGACCAAATCTTTGTGGATTGATTGTCATGAAACCAGAGTAATCTACCTGAAAAATTAGTAAAAGAATTTAAATAGTAGCCATGCCAGAAAGAAGGTTTAATACAACGAGACATTCAACTAGACCTAAAAAAAGGAACAGGAAGTTCTATAAAAAAAATCTACTAGTTTGGAGAGGAATATCTATAGTACAAAGCTATATTAATGTAGGCCTAAAAAGCCAACAGAGTAACAAAAATGCTTGCATTGCTTGATGCTTTGAGAAACTTGAAGTTCATTAACTCCCAGATGGAAATTAAAGAAAAAGAAAAGCAAGTCTATAGTTATTTTACTCAACCATTTATGCCAGAGTATAATTTCATGCAGACCTTAATAACTCGAAGGATATTGCAACAAAACAACAGTTTATACCTTTATACGAATTAGTGGAAGCTTCATTTCTGATATTTTGACAGCATTTTTTTCAGATTTCTCTACGAGATTTCTGACCTGAGTAAGTAAATCAGATAGCAATGTTGAAGGCGCTAATGATGAACCTTTTTATTTAAGCACGTGATACATGCAACTCTTATTAAAGAACTAAAAGATAAAAGAAAAGTAAATAGAGGCAATCCATTATGAGGAAGAGAAATTACCACTTTGTCCAAGTGTTTAAGAATTGAATTCTGATCATTGGGATCAATTTCAGATTCATCCTTCAATATTATCTGCATCACAAATATTTATAATTTTTTTTATAGATTCATTTGAATGAATAGAAGATTATATATTTTTATGAAGAAAAAGATATTCACAGTACTTCTGCATATTCAAATGGCCTCACGGATGTCAAAGGTATCTTGGTTGGTCGATACTGACTCCCCTGCATAACATGGCAAAACTTTCACGATATAAAACATGAATAAACTATACATGCTCTAGAGAAGAGGAATTCAAATGACATTGGCAACCTTAATTTCTAGCAGAAGTACATGCTTGGGTTTTGATTCTCCATCAATTAGAGAGGTTGCAACTGAAGAGCCTGGTTGTGTAATGTGAAATCCCATCCCTGGAACTTCCTGATGATCAAAATTGATCCATATTGAATCGAATCCGGAGTAACAATTTAAATAATAAGTTATAAAGAAGAATGAAGATGGTACCTGAGGGTCAACAAGACACTCGTGTTCATGTCCCCATACAATGAAGTCCAGGAAGCGAGGTAAAAAATGCTCATTTATTGCATTCTTGGGGTTTGACTTTACTCTGCAGAAAATATTAGCACAAATACATCTTATTTAGACACACAACTTGGAAAATCTGATGAGTAAAATGTAGCTAATTTTCTTTAATGCATTTCTGATTGACAAAACAAAGATGCTACCTGTTTTGATGAAGTACCAGAATGTTGAACCAGTCAGTGACTTGGCATTCCTCATGAGCTTCAGCCCGCATCCATTGAACAGCATGTGGAGTCTGATAAGTAGGCAACTTCAAATATAAGTTCTCAAAAGTCAACACAATATCAAATAGAATGACCATATAAATTACCTGGAACATTCTATTAAGCCTCTCATCTCTAATGTTTCCAAGTCCATAAAGTGCCACGGCTGTTGAACCCTAAAAAAGTGAGGAAGATAGTGAGAAAACTATCATATTCCCCTTCGTGTAATTAATTTACACTCTAACAGACCTTCCTGATAAGTATAGGATAAAGAGCAATCTGGCCAACACCAGAACCCCCGAGAGCCATTTTTCCAAAGTAGTTCACAAGATTGCATGCTGAAAGAATATCAACCGCTGAAAGGTTGTCCTATAACAGGCACAATGAGCCACAGAACTCATTGACATCAGTATTTGCATAAGTAAAAGACTAACAAGACGATATAAGTCAGCATACCTACTACACTCACGAAAGAAAACCCATTAATTAATACATCCAGACAGAATTATCATCAATTCGCTAGAGGATGAATTTGCTATATAAAGCACCTCATAATTTCTAGAAACAAGTGTTATAAGATATGCTTCCAACCAAATTGAAAACATAATGGACTAAAATGCCCTAACTTTATGCTGCTCCAATATAAATAAATGAAGAAAACACAAAAGCACACTAATAAAAGGACTGAGATGCACCGATTCTACCATATATTCATACCACTCCAGCAGGATCATCATGATTTCCGTGAATACTGAACACTGGCAAACCTACATTGAAGTGAGCATCTTCATAATTTACATGACCAAACCTGTTGAAGAAATGTGATCTTAGAATGAATGTTCTACTGTGATCTTAGAATGAATGTTCTACTGTGATCTGAATTGTCATGCATGTAGATAATATGAAATATGTCTACACAAACCTCAGTGCAGGCATACAGTAAAGGAAACAAATATGATTCTACAAGCCACTGAGATAAATAAAAACCAGTTTACAAGAATCACAAGTGGAATCTGGACTCATTACGTATTAGGAAAATTGATAGTTTGGTCGCTAACAACTTGGAATTGCACTGGCTGATCATTGAGGCAATGTGTACGGAGAATCTCTATAGTCTTGACAAGTGTTGATCTCGAGGGCTTATTCTCATGAAAAAGGTCACCACCTAAAAGCAAGAAATCCACCTGGATAAGGAAGGACATCAATGTACAGTTAGCTTTCAAAATCTTTTGGCTTTCTTCATGATGCTTAAATGCTGAAAAAGAGTATGAAAAAATTGACAATCACCTGTTTTTGCTCTGCAATTGAGCAAATCTCTTCAAATGCCTGGAAAGAATCATGTCGGCGTATTTCATCCTTCTCCATATACCCAAGATGGCAATCTGTTGCAACAAGTATTCGAAGTGTGTTGCTCGTCTCTTCCCTGCAACATTTATTTTTTTGTTTCAATAACAATAGGGATAAATTTCAAATATCTACTAGCTTAATTTGCTATGTTATGTAACTGAATGCATTCGGGAATCTGTCATTGGAGAAAAGAAGTTCCCTAATACTGAGCCACGAAAGGCATCTAAAAAACTGAAGTTACAGGGAAAAACAAACAAGGAAAGGATGAGGAACAGAGAATTTACCTTGACAAGTCTCCCATGACAAAAAATTTGCCGTTTCTTAGTCCAACTCAAAGAGGTACTAACCCAAAGTCAACTTCAAATCCAACTCCAATTACGATTCTAATAAATCTTTATCGTTTTACCAGAACGTCGCCAGCCCCAATCTAGAAAAAAAAATAATTCATGTATTGTCATCGAATTTGAAGGTCATTCCCTTGAGACAAGCAAGCAACAAATTAGAAAGATATGAACCACAAATCAGGATATATGAAAACTCTTAAGCGACCTAAATTGAATAACTCCATTAAAATATGAGGGGTTTTAATTAAGAGAAAGGGGAACAAAGTGCTAAACTATAATATATTAATGGAGACTTAATCAAAGCTGCTATGGATATCATAGGCAGCATTAACTTCCTATTCTTGCTTAATCTCGGAAATCAATGAAACAGGCAAGTAACGGACATAGATACTTAGAACAAAACTTTACCTAAAATTTCAACAGGAGTTAAAGTTGAAAAACTAACTAACGAGGCTTGAAGAGAGAGAGAGAGAGAGAGAGAGAGAGAGAGAGAGAGAGATAGAGAGCGAAGGAGGAGGGGCGGTGAGCTGGGGCGATGGAGGGCGGCGACGATGGTGGCGGGGAATTTGAAAAGCAGCAAAGAAATGAGGTTGAAACGGGAATCAAACATTAGTACTGAAGACGCTGCTTTAACTGGCCGTGTGTTTTATATTTTTTTTTTATAATTATGTAATTAATTATTGGGTATAAAAATGGGTTAAAAATTAAAAAAGAAAACTCGGAGTTATGAAATTGTTTTAAAAAAATCAAATTAAATATTGTCGGATGTTCGATAGAAAGTAGCATCGTCTGGTACGAATATCTATATCGGACGATCAATTTTTTTTTAAATCTTTTATTTTTATTTAATTATGTTTAATAGAAATTATCAAAATCACATTAAATTTTTATTACATATTCATAGCAATATAAGAAAGTAATATGAAAATGTTTAAATTTTTTAAGATTTGTAAGATTTACTATTAATTATTTTTAATGCAAAAAAATTAAACTAAAAAAACACACGTCAATAATAAAAAATTCTTAAATTTTTTTCGTACATTTATAATATTGTAAGATAATATTTTATAAATTTTGATAAATTTTCAATAATTATACGATTTATTATAATTTTTTGAATATAAAATTAAAAAAATCAATGATTTATTAAAATACGTCTATTTATTCCATGTACGATTTATTATAATTTTTTTAATATAATAATTGTACTAAAAGATAATTTTGATTTAAACATTGAAATATGTCTATTATTCCATGTACGTTGAGTTAGATATTTATTCCATGTACGATTTATTATAATTTTTTAAATATAATAATTGTATTAAAATATAATTTAAATTTAAACATTAAAATACGTCTATTATTCCATGTACGTTGAGTTAGATATGGGCAAAACCAGTTTATGCAGGCATGTAAATCAGATCGGTCGGGTCGGGCTGGACGGAGTCAATTTTGCTTAAATTTAAGGGTAACATATTAAAAAAATCTTAAAATCAATTCGTCATGTGGGTTAAAATTGACATAAAACCGGTTAAAATCTAGCTCAAACCTTGCTAAAAATGGTTAAAAATCTACCCAAATTCACAAAATAGCTCAAAATTTAAAAAAATAAATCAAATACATTGAAAATATTTTTAAATTATATATTTTTAAAATTCAATTATAAAACATTTAAAATTTTAAATTTTTTATTTCAACTAAATTTTTAATCGAACCAGAGACAGCTATTTTTACCTATGGTTCGCGAGCCTAGCTAATTCCCAATTTAAAAAAATGATTTCAGATCCTTAATCAATAGAATCATAATTTAAAAGACCGACTCTAAAACGAAGCAAAACTGATCAGGCGCGGATCACGCCAGAGCAAACCAAAAAACTATATAGTTAGAAAGATGGTGAACAATCCCTCAAAACCACAAAGCTCTTTATTTTGGGAGCCTCCGCGACGAAAACCAAGTCATCAAGTTAATTTGAGCCAACCCCGTTGAGCAAGCGGCTAAGAGTCTGGTCGACCTTTTGAACGTATTCCATTCTTTTGTACCATACATGCAGCTAGTCGATTGCGTGACTTTATTTCACACGTGATAACTACAAAATCCTAAATATTATTTGAACATCATGCAAGATATTATACGGGAATTATTATATTCCTTCTCATGTAGTATGATGTTAAATTCAACCTTTTCTTTTTATGGAAAATTCATTTGGTTTGATTGAACCCGGACAATGATTATGTGTTTGCAAATGGTAATGTATATTAATAAATTCTTTTTTGCCTGTATTTTTTTAAATATTGTACAACCCTATTAATATGTTTTTTTTTTCATAAATATCCTTAATTTTTAATATTTTTTACGTATTAAACATTTCATGAACAGAAATTATGAGAACATCTTATTAAATCAGAGTAGAGAAGTACATTGTGGGTAGCCCGCACGAGCATAACTCAGTTGGCTCATAAATGGTAAATTGATTACAAGAGTCTAGGTTCGACGCCTGCGCTGTTCTAGTGTGGGAGTTGTTACCCTCAATGTTGGGGTAGCTCATTGAGATATCAGGTAAAAGTCTCTTATCTCTAGACCGCTGAGTCACCGTGATTTAACTCATTCACAAACTGTCAGACCGGGGTGTGGGAGTCTTGGAGGCTAGTGATTTCGACTTTTGAGTACAAGTACATTGTGGGTAGGGTTACGTGGTCTGGTCTAGATATTCGGCTTTTAGAGAAATTATGACTAGAACAATATATTATGATTTTAAAAGCTGGACCCATATTCAATATCGGTCTAGTCAAATCTTGGTTTTTTCTAATAAATAAATAAAATAATTATAAAATTAATTAAAATTAATATTATTCAAATCAACTTAAACCATACAAAATATATGCCATTTGATAGAAGCAAATTTTGTACCAAATTAAAATAATCATAATATTATAATAATTACCGATGTTCACATGAGAAAATGTTAGAATACATTTCTATCTAAATCTTTGATCACATCATTAGTCGTCAAATTTATTTAAAGGTAGTTATAGTCGTGTCTTGTCCTCTCATCGAAAAAATATGAATAAACAAAAATATTTAGTTTTAAAATTTTGAGACCGGAACGATGATCAACTCACGAACAACACCAATAGAACCATACCAAAAAATTATGAGTAGCATATAAATATATTTATTTTATATATTTTTTTAATTTATTTTCTGACTTTTTAAAATTTTAATAAATAAAATTAAAGTATTTTTAATATATTTTAATTAAAATAATTAGCCGGAACAAACTCTATACTTGAAATTAAATAGAAATCTCGTGTTAAAGAGAGATTATACGAAGAACAAGGAGAAAACCAGAAGCAAAATCTCTAAAATCTAGTAGTAGTAGGGCCCCAGCAGCTCAAATCCATGGCTTTCAACACCTTCTCCTCCAAAAACTCCGACTCCGACGAGGAAGAAGAGACGTTCTTCGCCGGAGCAAATGATCGGAGATTTGATTTTGCATGCTGCTGGAGAGACCTCACAAGGCCGTTCCACCGGCAAACGCCCTGGTCTTTCAGAGCCTCAACCGATCCGATACTTGCAGCGGCAACCCAGTTCTTCATTTTTGTTTTCCTCTGATTTCTCGATGAAGTTTAGAGGCCTTGAAATGAAGGTCCTTTCGATGGGCTTTAATGGCGGATGGCTGAGATTCTGCCTACCACTAATCTATACGGAGGCTCATGTACATTTTGTTCGGTGAAGGTACAAAACAAAACCAGATTATTGGTTTATTTATTTTACGGTCAGTAATAAATTAACATTGTCGGTTTGTCCACCTCAACTCGAGTCACCTGTGGTTCGGCTTTCTGTGGTCCCCAATGGTGAGCCAAGGGTGTGGGGACCACGCATCTGAAACAACACGATTTTCTCTCAATGGGCTTGAGATCCAAAGAGGATCCAGGTCCAGAAGTGTGGAGCCCAGATAGTTACGTGGCAGGCCATGATTGGCTATAACTTCAACATCAGCCGCTCTATTGTAGGGCGGCGAGCGTATGTCCACACTACTAGAACGGATCCTCTGGTTGATCATGCTATTTAAGTTTCTTTTCCAATCTCTAAATTCCTCCCCTCAACCCGAATCATTTCTTTTTTTCTAATAAAAAAATTATCCCGTCCATACAAGATCGCGACATTTAAGAAAGACAACCCGTGATTATACTAGCTTGAAAAATTCATATCGTATCAATCAGAGTGCACAATCTCACATCATTTAAGAAAACAGTGATGTTTTGTCATAACCCTGATGACAAATCATGCATATTTCAATACAAAAAGATGACAATAATACAATAGTGTTACGTTTATTTTACATGTTAATTTGTTGAACGTGATTGTTACGATAAATATAATAAATTATTATTTATTATAAAATAAATAATATATGATTAGAATTAAATTTAACATCACCCAACTTTTTTCAAAGGGTTTATTTATTTTAAAATTTAATATAAAGTCTTATTTTTTTATAATTTGTTATAAAAATAAATAAATTATATTTTTTATATGAGGAAAAAAGTGGAAGGTGTAAAATGGAAGCTAAGAAATAGTAGTAGGAGGTATTCTAAATAAGAAGAAAGCACATGGAGTCAGCTTTTTTGGAATTTCCACATGAAGGAGAGAATCACTGGAATCCTAGGGCTTAGGCAGATCACACATCCATGACCAAATCTTACTCTCCATGATTGCCACCAACCTTAATCTTAAGCTCCTCACTAATCACTTCTTAATCCTCCTTTGTAATCGTGCTGTTTCGGTATAGCTGGTCCGCCATTAATGGAGCTCAAGCTTGTCTTTTGTTGCAGGTTTTGGACAAAAGACAAAAATGGTGGAGAGAGATTGAAGAAACAAAAAAAAGATGATCACGAATCGAGCAGCGTAGACATGGCCATGTCCTTTTTTACCACTTCACACAGGTAGTTCTGCCTGTTCCACTGTCTCTTTCTCTCTCCACCTTCTTTTATCTCTCCAAAAAATCCATTCTTCTCCCCTCAAATTCCCTCAATCTTTCATACCCAGATCCCGTTTCTTCCTTCTCTGCAATTGCAACCACCGTTTCTCTCTCTCTGCAACAAGATCGGTTTTCATGGAGGGGACGAAGAGGGAACAGATTAAGCCAAGAGGAAGAAAATCAAGCAAAGGCTCGAACCAGAAAAAGCAGCCTCAGAGAGGGCTCGGAGTGCCTCAGTTGGAGCGTTTAAGGATTCAAGAACAGTGGAAGAAGATGTCTGAAATGGCTCAGCCTGTTCTTCTTTCAGATCAGCTTCAGTACCAAGCTCCTTTGCAATTTGCGGACCCACTCACCGGCGTTCCGGTGCAGTGCTGCCCAGGAAGCTACGGTGGTCGGAAGGTGATTGTCGGAAATGGCGGATTAGGGTTTGGAAATGGCGGATTTGGTTATGGGTCTGGCCTGGCTATGGCGGACCAGTTTCAGTATGGGTTTGAAGATCAGAATCTGAAAGAGCTCTCTTCAATCCCAAAACTGCCATGCATTTCCGATCACTGTGATCTATGTTTCAAAGTAAGTGAAACTCAGCTACTCCTAGTGTTTCGATTCTGATAAAATTAGAAAAAATGAAAAAAAAATCTGAAAAATCTTGATTTACTCAACTTCGATCTGCAGAAGAAGCTGTTTAATGGAAGGAACCTAGGGCTAAACGAAGAGAAAGACAAGAACGAAGAGATTTTAAACAGCAACGGTTCTGATTTCCTAGGATTGAACATGGAAAACAGCCCAACACTCCATGGACAACCTAGCTTTTTCACTGCAAATCTTAACAAGGTTACAAAACTGTCGATTATCTATCATTGTTCCATCAAATTTCAAGCCTGAAAATTTGAATCTTCGTCATTTTGGTTTTTGATTTCTGGGTTTTGACCTACTCAGGGAGCTGACATTAAGCAAATTCATCGAAAAGGAAACTCCGTCAATGGCAGTTTCTTGATGGAATATGAATTTTTTCCAGTTAAAAGTGTGAGTTCTTCGAGGGAGATAAATCAGTTGCAGGACGAAGAAACTCCGACCAAAGTAGACGGAGAAGAAGAAGCTTCTTGTTTTACTATCCCTTCCTCCCATGGCGATTCTACTTCGCCTTCTCCAGTCGATCTGTCTCTCAAGCTTTCCTTTTAGAAAGCAACATTTCTCTGAGTTCTTGCTGTTTGCTTATGAATTTTGAGAACAGATACTTCCCTTTCGTTGCTTAAGCTCAATGCCCTCTCTCTCTCTCTCTAAATCTTGAGTTCTTATTGAATTTGAGTAACGGGAACCTAGAAATCTGATTGAACAAGATGGTTATGGGTTAGATTCTTTGATGGGGGGCTTTAAGTTTGTATTTGAAGAAAGAATTTCAATGATTATTGGTATAATCTAAAGTGGATTTGCTAATTAATCATCACTAATAGTTATTGGTATTTAGCTTGTTAGCAAATCGTTTATTTATTAATCGATACTTGACCGATGAGAAATTATGAGTTAGAGGGGGGAATAGTAGTAATAAGCGTTGAAGAATCTCTTAGCATGATATTATCTGCATAATTTTGTCAAGTCTTGGACAAAAACGCATTATGTTGGAAGGGAGATAATTTCAACTTATAAATCGTTAGTAAATTTCAACCTTGATTGACAAAGTATGGAGACCTAAAATTCAAGAACAACAATGCTTAATGCACTATGCCTAAATTTTGTTCCTCGAATTCTCAAATTATAGTGTGATTTGCTAAAGTAAAGTAAAATACATCTAAATTATGATTTAAATTAAGGTTAATTTAATTTGACATCTTGAACGTTCATAGTGGTTTCACTCGATATTCTGAACGAGTCTTTTTGAAAATCAACACCTCAAACATTTCGATTTGTCATGCTCGATGCTAAATTTTGTTAACACAATCTTTCGAGGTGTATCGCTCGCTGACCCTCTTCAGTTTACATTATTTTAAAATTAAATAATTGGTTCAAGTTTGATGTGTAAGGTTGAAAGTATGAGTTAAAAATTTTAAATTAAAAATTATATTTAATAAAATAAATTATTCTTTTAAAATTGCCAATAGTTTTATTCATGTGTTATTGAGAAAATTGGGTTCTTCAAAGATCATCGTGTAATTATTATCATTGATTTCAACTGTTCAAACCCTTTTGCAGCAGCGTTAGGGCTTCTTAGATAGAATGATGATCTCTCTCCTCTCTCTCTCTCACTCCTCTCTCACTCCTCTCTGGGAAGAGAGATCTGAAAAGGGTTTGCTGTAAATGGTCGAGTCTGCATATTTTATGTGCTGAAACACAGGAGAAAGCATCTCGTGTATCCTTTTATGGAAGTTCATCAATACCCCATCTCAGATACGCTTCGAAAACCGTGACAACAAGAGAGATAAAAACCCCACCTTCTTCTCCCCACTTCCGCCATTATTACGCTCTCATCGAACCTTCATTTGAAACCCTAAACCGACACTTCCCTCCGATCTCTCAGTCCTTGTCTCTGCCATTGCTTGCCAGTACGTATAACCACCAACCTTTTGCACGTAACAAATGCTCAAATTCACCGGCGATTTTCAAAGCTCAGGCTCAGTAAAACCTCTGGTTTTCTAGAGAGAGAGTTTAAATCTGGATATGGGTTCAGAGGAGGAGGGCAGTGACAGAAAAAAGAGAAGCTTAAAGGATATATAAAAATGGCGGCAAGGAGACATGGGACTGCTAGACTGAAGACATACTGATCTGTTTGAACAAGCTGTTGAAGCTTTTTTGTTCTTCCATCGCCATGGCTATTGCTTCATCTCTCCTAGCCTTAATCTCTCTTCTTTTTTCTCCCTTTCGTCTTCCTCCTTCCTGCCCCTTTATTTTTAGTAATTTCTCTCTTTTTTAATTTTTTCAATATATTCAAAGGAAATTCATTTAATTCCTACAAATATTGTACTAATTTATTTAATTAACTATTTATAATCGAATTATAAAATTACGGAATTACCGTAATGTTTTAAATGATAGATTTAAAATATAATATGTCGATAAATATGAACAAGAGAGTTCAAATTTTAGTTTACTCGTGAAGACAATTAAAAAATAAAAGATAAATGGTAATTCATCCTTGTCAATTTATAATTTTTAATTACTATTTATTGATCGTATATAATAACTAAAATGACAAATATCGTTTACATTGACGAAAAATGTGATTATAAGGTATTCTCTAAAATTATAATAAAATTTAATTTAATACATTAATTGCACTTTCAATTAACCAATTATAATGTGACATGTTAGTCCGTGCAATAAGAGTGTATGATAAGAATGATAATGTTAAGTTTATTTTCTTAACATGTTCTCTTAACTTAACTGATGACGTGTCGAATTTTGATTGGTCTAATTAAAATATTTATTTATTTTATTAATTGCACCAATTCAAATTTGACACATTAAAAAATAAGTTAAGAGAGTAAATGTAGCAATATCATGGACGAGTAATAACGTTACTTTCTTTACCTAGGCCCAAATGTTTGGCCCATGTAACCTAGCCCATCTAGAGAGGATGTATAAATGGCAACCTCCATTGACGAGACCTTAGAACTCGTCAAAGCATCTCTTCTAGTCTTCACAAGCGCGTAACTCTGATTTCCTTCTCGGAGAGTCCAGATGAATCCTCGTCAGGAACACCAGCAAACCCCATCCTCCGCCATAGACGCGGACCCTCAGCTCCCGACCATCAAAATCCACCACCCAGCCTCCCCTCGCCACCCCTCATCCGCCTCCTCCGGCGCCACCCCCACCCCGACAGCCGGCGCTCGCCGGAAAATCGGCGTCGCCGTTGATTTATCCGATGAGAGCGCTTACGCCGTCCGCTGGGCTGTTCAACACTATATTCGTCCCGGAGACGCTGTTATTCTCCTCCACGTTAGCCCTACCTCTGTTCTCTTCGGCGCCGATTGGGGATCCATCGACGTTTCGATCCACAATACTCCCCGTGCGGACTCTGAGGTGGAGGATGGCGGCGAAAGCAAACACGATCAGAATCGATCCGAAGGGTCGAAGGGGAAATCGGAAGATGAATTTGATTATTTCACGGCATCGAAAGTTGTCGATCTCGCGAAACCGTTGAAGGATGCTCAGATTCCGTTCAAGATCCATATTGTGAAGGATCATGATATGAGGGAGAGGTTGTGTTTGGAGATTGAGAGGTTAGGGTTGCATGCTGTGATCATGGGGAGCCGTGGTTTTGGAGCGGCCAAACGTGGTAGCGATGGAAAGCTTGGGAGTGTTAGCGATTATTGCGTGCATCATTGTGTTTGTCCAGTTGTTGTGCTGCGTTATCCTGAAGAGAAGGATAGTGTAAGTGGCGGCGCAGCATCTGCTTCTCCTGTCGCTGCAGTTAAAGACTCAGATGATTTCGCAAAAGGTCTGCAAATTTTCACTTACGCAATCGATTTTTCTCTTCAATTTTTGATATATGATTGCAATTATGAATTTCTGGACTGATGAAGCTTATTTTTTTCCCCGACTCCGGTTTGAAAAGCTGTTTCTTGAGACTGCGTCCTTTTTTTCTCCTTGTTCAAAAAAAATTAAGAGTACTCTAATTGTATGGCATATCTGTGTTGACATTTTCAGGGTGATGCTTTAACAGTATCCTTTTTTTCATGATTAAGAAACTCTTAAAAAGAGCTATGGATATGCCTTTTTGGGTTAGAGCTTGTAATTCTAATTTTAGTTCTTGGAAATCCATGACTCCTAAGAAACAAAGTTAGAGTTTATGAATTTCTTTCAAGTGAATGAATATATTTATGTATCCATTGAATCTAAGTCCTCTTATTTGGAGTTGTAAATTGTTCTTTTTGTCACTTGTTGACAAGCTTCAAGTGTGGGAAGAAGAATAAAACAGATATCGGGTGAGGAATAAACAAGAAAATGGGCCAGAAATGGGTATTAATGGGAGGAGTGGTTCTCGGGTTGCATACGTCTTTTGGAGCTGAAATTTTAAGGGTTTGTTGAGGGATGAAAGAAGATTTTATCCTCCAAAAATGAGGGTTAAAGCTCAAGGGAATCAGATGTTATGCAGAGGGCAGTGTGGACTGCTCAAAGAGCTTGCCGGAAAAGTGGAAAGGGGGGGGAGGATGATCGAAAACTTTGGGAAAGAACCGGGATGGAGGAAGAGCTTATGGATTGCACACTCACCTTATAGACCACGGGGCGTGGCTGGAGATATGCAGCACACGACTTAGCTAACCCTAGCTCGGAAGGGAAGCCAACACCAAGGAGAGAACTCTCGGAAGTCGTCGGATATTACTCACCAGAGGGCCGAGTCTTGGGTGCTGGAAACACAATCAAAGAATTATGCAAGAAGCACGATTTTCATTAACCAAAAGCTCATCCAAAATGCCTCCAAAGATGACTTAAAACTCCCTCAAAATCTGAGAGAGAGGGGCCAATCGGATGGTCAAAACACAACCTACCTGATTTGGCACAAAACACAAAAGGCAAGGGGAAGGACCACCACATAAAACCTACCTGATTTGGACGGACAAAGTACAATGGTCCCCAAAGCTTGTCTCCAACGTTCACCTTGTAGATCATCAGCCATCCAAGTGAAGAGAGAGAAGCAAGCTACAAAGATAAAACTCATGAAACCCATAAAACCCCCAAAACCCATGAAACCCACGGTTTACCCATGAAACCCATCTTCAAAACCCTAATCCTAAAAGGAGATTTGTAAAAGCCGAAACAAAAGCAAGCACATTCAAAAGGCTGAGAGTAAGGCGTCATTATCCCTTGGAATTGGGCTTGGATCAATGTCTTGAGGCTTGTGGACTTCATAAGGGGGAAAGTGTTCTTCCCGGGTAAGGCTTTTCTTGGAAATGGGCTCTCTGTGATTGCATCGTTTGATGAAGCAAACGGTGTCCAATTTGAACGTTTGACCACTCTCTGGAAAGCTTGGGAAGTTGGCTACATTGCTCATGAAAACTTTCATTGGAGTTGAGGACGGCTGTCAAAATGGCTGAGAAAGCATCGGAGGTCCAATTGTGCCAGATCCAAATGTGGTCTACATGTTTTGTTGCTTGGACCACTAGCATGTGGTCCCATCTCCACCAAAAGGCATCCAAGTTGGCGCCCTAAAATGGCATCAAATGGCCATGAACAAAATATAAAGTTTTGTGCAAAAATTAAACCTTAAATATAAGTGTTACATTTAATTTTTCCGAGGGAACATTCTCCCTCCTTCAAGGGCCACTTGGGTCATGGCTTGACTTCAAAAAGGAAGGATTGGGCTGCTCCATATTCACCTTGGTTGTCCTCTAATTTCTCATTTCCTTCAAATAGCTCTTGAGCCAAGGTTTGACTCCAATTTGGTGAAGGCTTGGAGCCGACAAAGGTTGAATTCTTCAATGAAATAAGGAGGTACAAAATTAGCAAACATATTAGATAAACATTTATG
>QAOC01054391.1:95931-113882 GCA_003255005.1 Begonia fuchsioides | reverse complement strand
GTGCGTGCTGTGCGCCTGGGCTGCGCGCGCGCTGTGCGTGCTGCGCGCCTGCGCTGCGCGAGCGCTGTGCGCGCTGTGCGCCTTGGCTGCGCGCTGTCTCGTCTTTGGTCGTGCTAAATCGTCCTTGTAACGTGTCTCCAAGGACAAATCACCTACAAAACTCACAACCAAGTTAGGAAAAAGGTCCGTGCTCGGGGAGTGCTTGGTGTTGCACTCCCGTTGCACATCAGGCCCCACTTTCGCATGCCGAACTATTTCTCTCTCTTGTTACCAAACAAGAGAGAGACCGCTTCTGTGGGGTCTTGCCACGTCAGATTTTGTAGTCTATGGGAAATTACGTGAAAATGTGATTTTTTTACTACTTTCCGAGAAGAAGCTAAAATAAGCTCTACCCCAAAGTTTAGGAGCTAATATGAAATTGTGGGTTTGCTAATGCGATAATGATGACCAATTTATGCTTAAAAAGTATGGTTTTTTTGGGTATCTATGTGTTGAGGCACAAACTAGGGCAAAATTATTTCTAATTTGGGAATAAAAATGGAAACTTTGGGGAAAAGGTTAATTTTTTTAGAGGAAAAATTGTACAAGCAACCTACTTTACAACTATCCGAAGACAAGTTGGAGTTTAAATATATACAAATTGAATGGTTTTCTATTGACGTTTTTACCCTCAGCTTCTCCCTTTATATATGCCCTTTTCTCTCCCATCGTCACCTCCATTCTTTCACTCGAAATCATCTGATACTCTCTCTCACCATGCCTGCAGCGCCGAAGAACTTGCCAGTACCGAATAACTTCAATCTTGAAGAAACGAACGGGAGAGCTCTTCAGTTTTTGGAATTTGTCCAAGAGAACTCCGACCCGGAGCAGGTGAAAGTTCTGTCTGATATTCTCTCACGCAATGCCAACGCTGAGTATCTCCGGCGACATGGTCTCGCCGGAGAAACAGACCGGGAAACATTCAAGAAACTCCTGCCGGTGATAACCTACGAGAACGTCCAAAACGACATAAACCGCATAGCCAATGGTGACACTTCTCCTATCCTCTGCGCTGCCCCTATTTCTGAGTTTTTGACCAGGTGGGTGTCGTTTCTCTCGTCTGTAATGGAGTTTTCATCGGTTTAAACGAAATGGGTTTGTTTTTTTCAGCTCCGGCACGTCCGGTGGAGAGAGAAAGCTGATTCCGACGATCGAAGAAGATATGGAGAGAAGGTCTTTGATTTATAGCCTGTTGATGCCTGTGATGAGTCAATATGTTCCTGGTTTGGAAAACGGGAAAGGAATGTATTTCTTGTTCGTAAAATCTGAAGCTAAAACCCCCTCTGGTTTGCTTGCTCGTCCTGTTCTAACCAGTTATTACAAAAGCTCCCATTTTCGAGACAGGCCGTACGATCCTTACACAAACTACACAAGCCCTAACGAAGCAATTCTTTGTTCTGATTCTTACCAAAGCATGTATTCTCAATTGCTCTGTGGACTTATTCAGTCCAAAGAAGTTCTCCGGGTCGGAGCTGTTTTTGCCTCCGGTTTTATCCGAGCAATTCGGTTTCTCGAGAAGCATTGGCCTCTTCTTTGCAGCGATATTCGATCGGGCACTCTGAACGAGCTAATCACAGACCCGTCTGTCCGCGAGGCCGTGTCGAAAATCCTCGATCCTGACTCGGGTTTGGCCGATTTTATAGAAAATGAATGTGGGAATGGATCTTGGGCAGGAATTATTACTAGGTTGTGGCCTAATACTAAGTATGTGGATGTTATTGTGACAGGAACTATGTCACAATATATTCCTACTCTTGATTACTACGGCAATGGCCTTCCTCTTGTTTGTACCATGTATGCTTCTTCCGAGTGTTATTTTGGCCTTAATCTTGACCCTCTTTGTAAGCCTTGTGAAGTCTCTTACACTCTGATTCCCTCGGTGGCCTACTTCGAGTTCCTTCGTGTCAATCGAAACGAAGGAGTTGCGGCTACAAACGGTGAAGACGAGCTGGAATTGGTTGATTTGGCCGAGGTGAAGCTCGGAGAAGAATACGAGCTTGTCGTCACAACTTATGCCGGTAAGTTCAAGATTGATTTTTCTTGAATGTTCATAGCATTTTCTATGATTTGTTCGGTTTATCGTAATGGTCATTTATTTGCAGGGCTTTATCGTTATAGAGTCGGGGACCTACTGCGAGTGTCGGGATTCAAGAACAATTCTCCGCAATTCAACTTCATATGCCGGAAGAACGTCGCTTTATGCATCGACGCGGACAAAACCAGCGAAGTCGAGCTCCATAACGCGGTGAAAAATGCACAAAACAATTTGATCCCGCTCGAAGCGAATCTACACGACTACACGAGCTTTGCCGACACATCGACAATTCCCGGCCACTATGTTCTGTATTGGGAAATCATCTCGAACCGGTCGATGCCAATTCAACCGTCGGTTCTTGAGGACTGTTGTTTGGTCGTGGAAGAGTCGTTGAACAGCGTTTATCGACAGGGGCGGGCGTCGGATAAGTCGATCGGAGCCCTAGAAATACGGGTGGTCGAGATCGGAACGTTTGATAAGCTCATGGACTATGGGATAAGCTTAGGGGCGTCGATAAACCAGTACAAGACGCCGAGGTGCGTGAAGATTGCGCCCATTGTCCAGCTGCTGAACTCGAAGGTGGTGGCCAAATATTTCAGCCCTAAGTGTCCAAAGTGGGTGCCTGGCCATAAGCAATGGGTCGACCAGAACTGAAGAAGACGATGATTCTAGGGTTCTTCATTTCATGGTTTAACGTTTCCAGCTTTCTCGGAAGTTTACAATAACAAGCTGGCTTTTCTTTTTTCCAAGACTTGTCGCTCTGAATCTTAGTAAAATGGAGCTAATTTACGTTGGTAATTTGCGTTTTATTCACTAATTAAAAAATAAAACGAATCACGGAGAAATTAGAGAGAATTGTTCTCTCGTCTTGATTCAACAAAAACTGCAGTTCCATGGCCAAACACCAGAACCCCAGAACAGGTGATTATCCGACACAGGCAAGCGGCAGCGCAGGGACAACGTATGATATCATCGGAATTCCTCGTCAGATCCAAGCCAACGACCGAGTCGAAGAAGATAATCTTGATGCCGGTCAAAGATGCGACGGACGAGGGTCCATGTAAAAAAGCCAAGAAAGTTTTGTTTGGAAGCGGGCAGAGATAAGGTGGAGTCGGAAAATGTTTCCTCATTTAATTTGCTGACCAAACACTGCCTTCACGTCTGTCTAGTTCTCCGACGATGCCCCTTTCCAGACAAAACCAGAACGAGGGAGAGACAGAATAGTGTCAGATTTCAGATAAAGAAGAGAGAGAGAGAGAGAGAGAGAGAGAGAGAGAGAGAGATTATGCTTATTTCTACAATTATCACAAATTAAAGCACGTTTTTTTATTTATATTTGATTTTTTTATCACCAGTATTAATGAATATATTAACTAAATTGAAGAAAATTATTTAAATTAAATAAATATATTGTAATAGGATGTTTGCTAAAATTATGTTAAAAATCAAGATTAAAATTGATGAGGCATCAGTAAATATCACCCATGCCTTGTCAAATAAACCAGTATACTACGAAGATAGAATTATTAATAAATTCCAAAAATATTTAATTATTTTATAAATTAAAATATAATAAATGACTTGAAGTGGTCTTAGAAACCGTTTGAGGTGACACGTACTGAATCAATGTCGGTATTTCTATGGAAGTGGGGCCCATAAGGATTGGCCAATCAGAAATGAGTATCCTCGTGGGCTTGTCGACTTTCTGCAGAATCTGTGATAACTGTGGCTGATTCACTGGACCTGGATCCAGCGTTATCTCCGTACTGTTCTCCCGGATTGGGGGCAAGATGGTCTTTTGCTTTTTGTTGGAGTTATTTTTACAAATTATTTTGAACACTTTTTTGTTTATTCCTATCGAATTGAAAATGAAATAAGTCAGATAATAAATCATATGAAACGGGGATAATTTGATGCAGGTAGAATATACGACATCCAAGTTGTTCAAGTAATGTAGTTCTATTGGTGGAGTGCTTACAAATGTTTTAGTTATGATATATCACAAGGGTTTGGTGAGCGAACCATATTTTTCATTCCATTTTCGTCCCAACGATTTCATGTGTTAAGAATCGTACAATGACAAGAAAAAGAGAATATAACGTGGGACACAATATTTATATAGAAAACCATTTCGGGAATAATTCTACTATGAAACTGATATACAGTTATCGAATTTTGAAATTTCATCTTACATTAATTTATTAAAAAATAAATAAATTGTAATGAGATTCATAATATAAAGCTCATTGTCTTAGGTCAAATAGAATTAGAGTCACGCAAAATTCTATGAAATTGAGGTTCTTATGTTCGATCAATGTAACACAATCACAAACACATACTACTCATGCATGTATGCATGGAGATAGTTCGCCATGCTCACATTACGAAAAATTGAACTTTTTTTCCTTTTTAAAATGAGAGGAATGATTTTTCCGTCATCGAAATTATCTTTCTGAGTATGATTGTACTGCAATTGTTACGAGATGCAGCTGTCATTAGTTTTTGTACCCAATTTAGGATCACTAGTATTACAACAAATGGGCATGGTTGCTATAATGTTTTTGGGCATAAGACAAAATTAAATCTCGAATCTTTACCAAGTACACGGCCACCGGTTAACCAACCCGACGGCAGAACACATACACCATATGGTTATAGATAAATTTACTGATAAATTTACTGTTAGAATTCGGTGTTTCACAGTTGATTTTTTTCATCTCCTTTTTCAAAAACTTACAATTTCAATATCCAAAACTGCAACTGCAAAATTTGTTCGATCCGTGTACAAAACTCACCAATTTTATTGTTAAGAAAAAAGAAAATAATGCAAAAACACTGACACACCAAGATTTACCTGAAAAACTCAAAACGAAGAAAAACCACGGTGATAGAAAAAAATTCACTACAGAAAATCTAGGTACATTGAATTTTGCGACTCAATCATCACTATATAGAAAAATTATAATTGACATGAATTTTATATATTTTACATCATAGGTGCCTTCACTAAGTTTTTGATTGATCATTCCATTGCTATATAATATAGATCTTTTTTTCTTATTTGATGTATTAACCAACCCATTGCATATGACATTGACCCTTCTTTTTCGATACACCATGAGTTAGATTTGGTAGTCTGAATCTGTCGACCTGATATTAGCTTATATTTTTTTGTTAAAATTCTAAATTATGTTTGTTAACAGAATAAAATATTAGAGTACAATTACTTTTTTATAGGACTTTCTTATCATACACGCTAACGTGTGAACAAAAATTGATTTAAATAAAATATAAATAATTATTAATCAATTTTATTACAAAAATTATAATTTGATATGTCATAATGTATAACAAGAAAATACAATAAGAATATAATTTCAAAAAATTTGGCCCGACCAAGCTAGTTTTGTTTGAGTTCAATTATTTTTGCTATTTAAAAAAATATTTTTATAATTAAAAAACTGAAAAATAAATATTTTTATTAAAAAAATATTTTTTAATTAAAAATAGTTTGATTAAATTTTCTTTTTTGGGTTTTTGATTTATCGAAAAAACTAAAATTGACCCACAAACCGAACCATAAAAAGTGAATCCAAGCCCCAAATTGAAAATTATATATTCAAAATAGATCCAACCCGACCCAAAAACTAACCGGGTCGGATCGATTGAGTGCTACATAACATAGAGAACGTGGGGTCTGCTGATGGGTAATGCCACGTAACGATTACTCGTTTTAATGCATTAATTCCATTAAGCAAACGTGGACCGTATCTAACTATTGCCCTTTTCTTATGGTCTTGTTGTGGGCCCAGCCCAAACATCTCTCTTCGACACACGTGGCATTTGTTCTTGGGTTGGAGCGGTCTCGTGTTCTTGTAGTTGTCGTGTACGAGAAATATAGAGATTATTCAAATAATTAAATTTATTTATAGGAATAATATTTAATTAGATGTTAATTTTTTCAGTTTCCTACCACACAAGGCAAATCATTTTCAAGATATAAGAAAAATAAAGTAAATTATTTCAGATATTTGAAGGGAGGGGTAATTTTGGAAGGAGAAGCCTAACCCGCCTATAAAACTAAAACCCTGCTTCGAAATTTGCTCACCGATCATTATTTCTCTCCCTCCGGAAATACGCTTCGTTTTCAAATGAAGTTATTCTTCGAACTGGTTTCCTGCTACTGGATTTCAAGCGCGCCGGCGAGAGACGTTTCGACGGCGGAGGAGGCGCCGAGAGAGGAGGAACCGATACCGCTGCTGGTTGCGCCGGCCGGTCGTGGACAGAAGACGACGACGGAGTGGAAGCCATCGCTGTGCACTATATCGGAGGAGAAATCGGTCGCCGTTATAGCCGGCCAAGATGACGACGAGAATCGGACGGGCAGATCAGGAGGATCAGTTAGGAGGACTAATGGGTCCCGGTCTTCCAGGTCCCACAACGATGATTTTGGGTACGACACGTGTTGACATACAGTTTCGACTTTAAAAGTAACATGATGAATCTCGATACGAATGTATGTTATTTCAGGCGAAGTCCGTCGGCGTTGGTGATTCCGGCGTTTTCCCCGACGCCGTTCTTGTATTGATGTTGCTTAGAAGAGATTGATGACGCTGGCAGAAAACCATGGTTTTGTCTCCGGCAAAGCCATTGGAAATCGAACGTAGGTGACCGAGGATGAGGACTGAATCCCCCGATGTTTCAGCCGGAGATGAATATTAAGGAAAAATAGTGACGACAATGAACATTGAAAGCCAGTTAATCGAACCTTTCATAGACTTATCATAATACAAAGATAATAATTAATGTTAAATTTCTCTTATTAACCTATTTTTTAACCTTCATTTTCATATAAATAATTATTTTAATTATAATATTTTAAATATATTTAAATTTAATAAATTATAATTTAATATATCAATGTATACAACCGAATTAATTCTATAGTCTGGTTCGATTAGACCGGATCTGTCCGGTTTTTCCAAAAAACGAGTTTTAAAATTGGAGGATATATCCGTCAATTGCTTCCAAGCGGTGAGCTGAGATACGACTTAATCTTTACCGCTCTTTCCCTTTCTATCCGACGGTCAATACATGCTATCCGCGCACTCACATTTGATTGGCTTATCTCAAACACCCGATTTGCTATAAATACTAGGAAGAGCTGTCGAAAGCTGTATTGCATTTTTATTGTGTATTTGCGATTCTGGTTCGATTTCTTCTCCACTAGATCGGCGATTTCACTCTCCAGCCTCTGTATTTTTGTATTCGATCTTTCTACATGGCCGGTAGAGGTAAAACCATAGGATCCGGAGCCGCGAAGAAGGCCACCTCAAGGAGCAGCAAGGCTGGGTTACAGTTTCCAGTTGGCCGTATTGCCCGGTTTTTGAAGGCTGGCAAGTATGCCGAGCGAGTCGGTGCCGGAGCACCTGTCTATCTCGCCGCCGTTCTTGAATATCTCGCGGCTGAGGTATGAATTGGGATAGATCTTTTACCATTTCATAGTATCGTAGCTAATTTCCCTCTTTGAAACTCTAGCGTTTGTAATTATCCCAAAATTTCGGTTCAGAATGGAAAATTTGATGAAATCTTCTAAATCTCTGTTTATGGATTGATTTTCTGGGTCAATCTATCCGCAATATCTTCGTCTGATTGAAAATTCATATTTTAGGTTCTGGAATTGGCTGGAAATGCAGCGAGAGACAACAAAAAGACTCGAATAGTTCCACGCCATATCCAGCTAGCAGTGAGAAACGATGAGGAACTCAGCAAGCTATTGGGAGATGTGACGATTGCTAATGGAGGTGTGATGCCCAACATTCACAACCTCTTGCTACCTAAGAAAACTGGAACCTCTAAGACTTCTGGCGGAAATGAAGATTCATAAAGTGGGGCAGAATAAATCGTAAATGATCAAATGCTGTCTTTACTCTCTCTGCCAGATTTTTTCTATCTTCTACGTTTGAATTAACTCTCTTTTTTCGATCGTTATCTTAGTATTTAGTCATGTTTCCTGGGTCTTCTTCCTTGAAGACGGGAGTAGAGATAGGATTTGTTTGTACTGTGCATGCTTGAGGAGCATCTCTAGATGGTAGATTGAGTACGAGGATTTGTTTGTACTGTGAATATAACATCTTCTACAAGTTAATGGAAGAGAATTTGGAATTTAGGTATTCGTTGCTGCTCTCATTTTTTCTCGTCTTCAAAATGTCAAATTTTTTTCATCTTTCGGAAAGCCAGAATTTTGGAGAAAGTAGAATCAAGTTTCATGTTCGTCCTATGAAACATTGTACACTTGTAGACAACTCACGACACTGTCTCATCTGTTCAACCATGGATGTCTCCATTGAAAATCTACTTACTCGTGCCCATCTGCGCTGGAATTGTCAATTTTTCATCCTTGGATTGGCAGAAAAAGCTTTGAATTAAGCTTCGAGGCCATTGACGGCAATGGAGGTCCTTGAATTCAAGCCAATGCTTGCCTTGTGTATTTTTATTGGTGTTTCTATCACTTGCTTACATGCTTTATCGACCATTATCAAAAAATCTCGGACGATGATGAACAACTGCAGACCCTCATCTTCTCTGGATTTTCCATGGAAGTAATAGCCTGTCTGGTTCACTAGATGCATAATTCTAGCTTCTTCTTCAACGATCATCTTAATATCAACCTCAGCATTCTGCATAAAGCTCTTCAAAGTTTGGTAGAATCTGCTATTTTCGTCAATATTCGTTGTTTCTAAATCAAGAAATTCTCGGGTTTTCACCAAATCCTGGCTGAGTTTAGCTACCGATTCTCGCAGGCTGTCCAAATCGATAGTGGCTGCCTTCTTCACGTTCTCCAGCTCATTTCCCAGCCTCGATATGACCCCGAGACCGAGGCTTCTGCAGTGATCCTCTGAGTTGAGAGAAGCTTCATCGATTGAGTCGTTTAGTTTTGTCCTAGCCCGTGCAGCTCGAATGCCTTCGGAGCGAATTATTTCTTGTACGACAAACTGCAAGAGCGTTGTTTTCCCGTTTGTTCCTTTCACATCCGACAACTTTAAAAGGGTGTCGAGTTTGAAAGCTTGCGCCGCTCCACGAAATGTTCCATCATTCATTCGATTTCCGGTTTTAAGAACAGCTTCTAAGAGCTTGATGAATAGCCTGCTGTTTTTGAGTTCTTTGCAGGCAATCTGTCTCGGAATATGCAAAAAGCTCACATTAATACAACAAAGCGAACCGAGAATGATATTCAAAACAAGAGACGAGCGAGGTACCTCCAACGAAGTAAATGACCCTTTAATTGTGGCCAAATCCTCCTGAAGAGTGAACATGAAATGCAAAGCTTCCAACTTTTTGAAAGCACACGGTATGTCAACCAACGCTTTCAAGAATCGATCGGCCAGACCGAGTTGAGAAACTTTGCCATTGAAGAGCATCAAATTCAGTTCTTCTTCTGCCGTTGGAGCCATTTTCAATAAATTATGTATGAGTTCAGGGCAGAGTTTGTTCCCTGATGGAAATAAAACCCCTCAGATTCAAATTCTGATATTTCCCAAATGAAACATTCAAGCTAATTAAGATTACCTTCGGTTACTGCATTGCAAATTTCTTCTTCTGTCATGTTAGATGCCCGCAGAAGAATCAATAGATTTTGTGCTTTTTTCAAATCGATAATCTGAATATAATGAGCAGAAGGATCGTTTGAAGAAGACTCTTTCTTTGGTTTGATTTTGTTTCTATCACCAGGAGCATACCCAAAAAGTGTTTCTATCATTTCTTCATTGAATCTGGAAAGATAAATACTCATAACATAAATAGCTGATGAAATCTAGCAAGCATTTATAAAAAAAACGAAATAGTTAGAAACTTACTGGAATGATCCTGACTTAATTTGATGCCAGACCATTGAATGAGCAGGGTTAGCTAAAACTTTGTCCCAGAAAAATGGCTTGAGTTTGGCTTTTGGAGCATCTGAATCATTTTCCACAGAATTTGATGGCTGTTTTGAAGGCCGAGCAGCATTAGAACCCAGAGAGCTCGGTTGAGGTGGACGAGGAGGAACACCACCAATTTTTGGCGGCATGGGCGGCAGTGGAGCGCAAGGACCAGCCTTTCCGGTTGGTTCTGGTGGCGGTGGCGGTGGCGGAGGCGGAGGCTGAGGCTTGAAAGTAAGCCTTGGTTGTTCATTAAATTCAATGTTTGATCTATGGTCGCATAGAGAGGCTTCATTCAAATCAAAATCTCGAACTGGCGTGCAAAAATTCGACTCAATTCGGCAACTATGATCAATACACATCGAGATATTCGACTCCAAATCCAATTTCCCATCTTTAACCGGACTACCATAGGCAAAGAAATTCGGAGTTGCACCTAAAAACAGACGAGTTTTCAATAATTTTCTCATGAATATAAGAAGAAAAATAGCATCTAGCAGAAAAAGATAGGATCATGTATTTACCAGCAGAAAAATCAGCCTTGTTCATGCTAAGAAGAGCCCTATCGTCGTTCCGTCCATCTTTACAACACATATTACAGCACATAAATATCAGCCCCGAGACAACAAATGTCACTGAAGCCGTAATGGCAACAGCTACAACGACAGGTTTATGATTCTTTCGTTTATTCTCATCTGGGGCATTTACACCGGAGTTTGGAGTTGCAGAAAGATCTTCGGGGGATTTCGAATGAAAAAATGATGCGGTAGGAGAAGGATTGGGATTCTGAGATGGAACATACGGACTGGAAGGCTCGGGACTCGGAGAAATTTCGAAAAATGAAGATGCAGGCACTTCTGCAATGCTTTGAAGCAGTCTAGAACCTGGATTTTTTCGTATAATCTCGAGTTTAGGAAAGGGTAAATAGCCCTTCTCTTCTTCTTCTTCTTCAAAGGTATGAAGTAATGGAGTGCTCATTCCTAAACAATCTAAAAGAGCTGTCTTTGCCTGGAAATGAACCTCACTAAACACCCTCCGAATAATAATCGATTTATCTGCCGAGAGACGATCTAATTCGATCGTATACGATCCATCCGCTGGCAAGCACGTATCGATCGTATCGACAGATTGTTTTAAAATCGTCGAATCTCGGTTGAAATTGATCAGCAACATCTCCTCCTGCAGTATTTTTTTATTAAAAAACTGTTTATTTACTCTCTTGTTTTGGTCGAGATTCTTGTTTTTAAGAATTCAGAATGATTAGAATCTGCTAACACAAACAATTTAGAAAGCTGAGAAATGGATTTCTCATAAACACAATTTCAGCTTCTAAAAACTGCATCAAATCAAACTCTATAGCCACAAAACCACTAACCAAATAGCAGAAGCATGGACGAGATCTCAATCAGCAAAATACAGACAAAAAATCCAAGAACGACGCAAAATCTCTCAAATTAAAAAATGGAAGACCTCGTTAGAAATTAAAAAATGGCTCTCACCTTGCCCTTCCCAGCTAAAACGTGAACGACTAGGGTTGTAATCTTTTCTTCTTCCGCCATTTCCACCGAGCTTGCTTCTGCCGAAGCGTGTATAAGAATCAGCAAAGCAACCAAACAGCTTGTTTTGAAACCCATATTCGAATGATTCTGAGTAGCAAACGAAAAATGCCCTTCTCATTTCATCACTTGGAAAACCCCAAAAAGATTCCAAGAAGTTTATTTCAGACCTGCAGATGAATGCATACAGAATGTCGAAGCTCCTTAAGAAGAAACCCAGAATTCGTGGCTTCTAGAATGAGAAAGAAGAGTGGATTATAGGTAGGAGAGTATTAATTTCTGCGATCGAAGACCAGCAAACCCGCCAACTGAAATCTGTAGCGAAATAAATTGGAGCAGTGTGGAAAATCCGACCAGGCGCACCAAAAGCTGGCTTTAAAACAACTCGTTTTCAATCTACGTAAGCAAAGCTTTGAACCTATTTTTCGTAAGTCACAAAAACCGTGGTCAACTCATGAAGGTAAATTTCACCATCTCAGCTACCGGCAAAAATGTCAAATCCACCGTCAAATTTTAAAAAATGTTAAACTAATCACACGTGGATGGTCCGATTCACCGCACCTATCAAATAACAAAATCCACTAATGCAATCGGAGCAAACCAACGCGACCCGCACAAAAATCTAATAATTTAATGTAGAACAATTGCAATTTGAACGAGCGATGCTTTTCGAATTTTCATCAGAAAAGCAAAATTGAGGCATCAAAACATGGTTTAACACATAATTTCCTTCGGACGCTATAAAATTAACATAAAATGCGTCAAATCGAATCGCTGAGCACAAAATTATGATCCTCAACACTAAATTATACATTTAAAAAATTGTATAATTACTGAAAATTAATAAAATATTATCTTACAATATTATTGACGTGTAATAAAAATTTTAAATTATTCAAATAATATTTGATTACAAAAATTCACACATACTGTATCAATTTGTCGCTCCACGTGGAATCACATGTGTATGATTTTGGGTGGGTGCTGGAAGTGAGACCGTCCGCCTGTAGCTAATTTGATCTTTATGAAAGTTTGACTAGCAGTTAGACGTTTACCCTAGTTAAGTTAATACTTTGAAATTTACATTATTTTTATGCTCAAAAGACAAAATCTCTCGCTTCTAGGACTCTCACATTCCGGCCCGACAGTTTGTGAGAGAGAAATCACAGTGACTATAATATTAGAGGTAACAACTCTCCTACTAGGACAACGCAAACGTCGAACCTAGACTCTTATATTCAATCTACCTTCTCTGAGTCATTCTATTTCTCCGAGACGTGCATCTTCTTCCTAATTCCTTCATTGCTTAATCGAACTACAAAATATTTCATATATATATATGTATAAATGGATATGATCAATGGACAAACACACAAATGTTTTCCATATGATTAAATGGACTGCAAATTTTCAAAAAAATAAAAATTTAAATTTGAATGACGCTTAGGATCATAATTTAAATTTCGAGACCAGAAGGCGGAAAAAGAGAAGCTGATTTGCTGATTTCAGAATGCCTTGCATATTACATCTAATTATAGAAATATGCAGTTGTTTTATACACAGAGAAAACCCACAACAGCACTGAAGCCCCTCGTCTTTCTCTACCTTTACAACCATTTATCAAAACCTCCAAACCTTGAGCATAGAAAATCAACAACAGCAGAGATTTCCATACGTAAAACCGGTCATAATCTACCCTTTCGATAACGAAACATTTTTTTAAAACGGCGCTGAAATATTACCTATTGACTGGCTTGAGTTGAGCCCCCGTTTCGAGCTCTCTGTGTTATTTACAATCTCAAGCCGAGTTTGCGTTTTAGGGACATCATTTTTATTTACAGCTTCCCTTGTTTCTAATCCAGTTTTAGGATATTCTGGCCGGTTTCAAGCTTTTCTTTCTGTAGTTCATCCATGGCTGTGCCATTTGTAGCAGAGTGATGAGTACCGAAGCTCGGCCATGGACGATTGCCATTTTCGAGATGATAAGGTTTCTGGTATGGTTTAGCAATATTGGGATCTGTGGAAGAAACCCTAATGGAAAACAAAAAACATGAACTTCATAAGCATTTTAACAAATGACAGATTGGGTATGGAAATTAAGGCTTTAAGTCTACCTGATTTGCACTGGCTTGGGAGAATGAAGGTAGTCAAAGACAGGAATCAGATCTCTCGACCGAGCTTCGATCATACGAGTCGGTATCCTTTCTATCTCAATTTCCCCGTTTGAAAGATTTGCTTTATCGACATCGATATCATCGCTCACGATTGATTGAAAGTAGATCTGCAAAGAAAAATGAAGAATTTAGGTCATTTAATCGAATAATGCAGACCAAGCCTAATTGAATCCATAATAATTCGTTCATTAGTATTAATATTTCTTATCCATAATCTTTTTTTTTCTGTTACATTCCCAACAGCAAGTGACAGGCCGAGCAATATCCATTTTCATGATGTTATGCATCAATCAAGATGATTATGCGATTTTTACCTAAAAAATGAGATTTTGTAATGAAAGAGATACCTCTGGTTTTGCCCACAATGGATCTAGAGCTTGATGCATTTGCAATTCAGCTTCTGCAATAAACAAATGATGCTTTTCTTCTGTAATCGAACCACTATCCGAAAAACGATAAGTTTCACTTGTTTTGTCCGCAAATATTTTCTTGCCATACGATCCATTATCACCGTATATATCGATGTTATCATCTCGTTCTCTCCGATTTTGTTTTTGGCATATATTCCACTTCTGAATCGCATCCACAGCCAGCCTAGGATCACCCTCAGGAAACGATTCAGATGCCCAATTCGGACCAGACACCGCAGCCGTCTGATCTAGACTGAACCGTAATGCATATTGAACCATATTACCCGAAGGTGAAAAAACAAGAAGGTGATGCTTATATTTCATCAACCCATTATCAGCATGCAAAGAGTTATCATCTTTGCATTTATGGAAACACGAAGCGATGGCCCCTGATGGTGGGCCCGCCCTGCCGACAGCCCCAGTTACAGTGCCTCTCCAGCCATTTCCGTTATGAATTCTGCTTATAGGAGTAAGTGTCAATGGAGGACACAATGTGTGTTGGATATGTTGATTAGGCGTTTGAGAGACACAATTTTGACCGTTTTGAACCGACTTCGTCAGAGCACCATAGTGTGAAATTCCCGATCCACCGACAGGGTTTATAGCAAAAAGATGGCTTGTCCCTCTCGAAGAACTGATCATTATCCAGTTGCTATCACTGCTAAAACTGATATCTTGAATGACCTGTGGAAAAAGCCCAGAAAAAAACCATAATTATTAGTTGATTCTTTGACGAATTAACAAGCAAGTAAGGTTATTGAGGTCCTTACTGCATTAGTTAATCCCCGTTGGAGCCGGTAAAGATGAAGACATGATGGAACAGAATCGGGATCGGAAGAACTTCCCGATGATCCAGGCATGATTTTGAAAACATTTATGTTATGGCCTTGAACAGATGCTGTCACTAAAAGGGTGCCACTGGCATCGAAGCATAATGCCGAGATTGGACTCTTGTGAGCCCTGAACTGGGCGATAACGTCTTTGCTAACGATATCCCGAACAATGACCTAATAAAATTCGCAAAAAAAGATGAAATCATCAATAATTCAATAGAAAAGAAAAGTATGAACCCTTCAATGATTTACCATTCCGAAATTATCCGCATCCGACAAATGGCAGCCATTAAGAGCTCCTCCATAGCTCTTCCAACTAGAAAATCTCGACTGCAAAGAATTATTACCGTCTGGGATAAGCTCCGAGCAATATCTCGAGAGCTTCTTATATCCCATGTCTCCGAGCGTAACTATTCCTTGTGCAAGATGTTTACTCGATTCCTTCGCATAGTGGGCTACTAAGCTACCGTTTGAAGCAAACGTAGGAAAGCTTGCAGATGGTGTAAGATGTTGAGGATTTACACGGCCCGAATCAGTAACCACAACGACATTTCCACTATAAGCTAACCATCTCGGCCCTATAGCAAGAGGTCCATAACCTAGACCTCCAAAACTAGGACAACCCAAGATTATCGGATTCGTAAGAATTGAATATTGCCTCTCTAATGTCAATGCGTCGAGGCAATGTATCTGAAAAATGACAAATCAAGGTAATGACTGATAATTGATAAACAAATCTTCAAATTCGTAATAAAACGTGGAATCTTACTTGAGTTGCTTGAGAAATCGCTATAACTCGAGAACTACATCGTATCGAATAAACAGCGGATTGAAACTTCAGCTCGTGGATATAAGATTGAGACCTGAATGAATAAAAGCTAACATTCGATGGGTCTTGAGAGTTCCTATTGGCTATCATTCCTTGATTGGCTGATTGATCTTGATGGCTGCCATTGATATTTATCGTACCATCGATGCAAAGAACTAGCAATGGTCGACTATCTTCGAATTTATCTTTTGATGTTTTTGATTTCAATGGGATTGGCAGCATTTGCATAAACGATACCAAACAGTCGTTTTTGGAAACTAAGTCTCGAACGTTGTTGGCTTCTTCGACATCCCAAACCTGGAAACCCGATCGATAGCCCAGAAGGAGAACTCGTCGGCTGTCATTTCCTTCGATCTCTAACTTGTCAAACCCGACCCAGTTTACCTTAAATTTGAAAATATAGCAACATATGATAGATCAAAAAAAGAAGATTTATTACCATATTGATAGCAAAAAAGCAAAATCAACATCAAAAGAGACATCTAATCTCAATTCAATTTCATTTTTATACCTGATCTCGATTGGCATCTTCGTTCTTATCCACAATCGACGATCTTGCTACAGTTGAAGCCCCAGAAGCGACAATCTTTAAGTAGCTCGATATTGTACGCAATGAGTTCGAAAGGAGCCCGTTGCCCCGACCCGAACGAGGCATCCCTCCTTGCTGCTTTTGAATTGCATCGTTGGTCATCCCCATGATCAAGTAAATCGAAATTCCCAAAAACCAGAACACGAAAACTATCAATTCTTCAAACCCAATTTCAATCATAACCATAGGCAGTTTCTTCTTCAATCAGAACCTAATTCGTCCACCATAAAAAAGTCCCAATTTCAAAAATTTCAGCTTCCAAGCTTCACCACACGGTGGATTCTCCAAAGTTCAAAAAACCCCAAAAACGCTAGAAATATTTAATCGATAAAGGTACTTCGATAAAGCTTAATCTTTTCAATATCTACAAACAGAAGCACAAATATCGATTGAAGTTCAGACCTTCGCTGTTTCTCCTCGACGAAATTCCCAGCCTTTCAACTTCAAAAATAAAAAAATAATGATAATTTTGCAGGATAAAAATCTGAATTTTTCAAAAAAATAACCAGAAACAGAACAATCAAATTAATCTAAGGTGCAAGATGAGAGATAAGAAGTGTATAATCCACTGCGGCAGAAAACTGCGAACCGGTGAGGATCCGGAGAGGAAGGAGAGAGAAAGGGCAAGAACAACAAAATAATTCCACACAGAAAGTTCGAAAGCAAACGTAAGAAGGTTTGGATAATAGAGATGGAAAAAAATTGTATATTTCTTTTGCTTGGGGGAACTAACAAAAGAGTAAAGAACCTTTTGTGGGGTGCTCTCTCTCTTTCTCTGTCTACATCAATGGCCTCTCTCTCTCTCTCGAAACCCATGTCGAAAGCTCGTTCCTTTGCGCTTGGGAAATTTGATTTTGCTTGGGCAGTTGAACCCAATCCCCGCCGAGACGAGACGAACACACGTCTTCCCCTTTTCTTAAAGCTGTCAAATTGTTCCGTTTTCACCTCGAAACCTCAATTTGATCAAGAACATGGTTGACAATGTACATATAGATATGTATGTATGTGCTTGGAGTTTGCACGTGCATTAGTTTTTTCTGATTGGATAATTTTAATTAGTGTAATTAAGATTTAAGATCACGTTTTGAGTTGGCGTTTTAATTAAAGATATTGTGACTTGGCAAGCAAGAACCGTGGATGCCTGGATGAATAAGTTGTCGGGGGCATTAGGTATATTTGAAGACACTAATATATATTTAAGGGTTAAAAGTCAAATGACATCGAATTTGAGTATAATCGCTAAAAATGACTATTAATTTTAAAAAAGGTAAAATTGACCACAAACCCGGCGACTGTTCTAAGATTCAATTGTTTTTGTTTGATTTTTTATTAAAATTTAATTAAATATTATTGAAATGATTTAAAATTTGTCTCTTACATTTATAATAATATAAGATAATATTCTAAAAAATTACGTTAATTTTTAACAATTATACGGTTTATTATGATTTTTTAAATACATAAAATAAAAAAAAATCATTAAAATATGTACTTCAATAAAAAAAAATTCTAAAACTTGAAAAATAAAATGGTGAATTATTTTCTTTTTAAGTTGTGAAAAATTTTA
>QAOC01054391.1:78084-95584 GCA_003255005.1 Begonia fuchsioides | reverse complement strand
TATATATATATATATATATATATATTTATCATTCAATGAATTATTCATCCATTATTGAATTATTTTCAGCAAGTTATGTATACTAATTAAATTATACACCTTCAGGAAAATAGTAGAAGATGACCATAGTCCTAATTAAACTAGCAAAAGGAATATTATTCTAAGAATAATGCTACGATAAATTACTTATTATACATGCTCATATATAAAATATCGACTGATTTAATTAAATTACAATTAATAGATTAAAAAATATAAATTTATCTATATTTTTATCTCATAATTCTTAATTGCTAACAAGAATTAAGCTATAAAATTAGACCGTAAACATAGCATTACCAAATGAATCTCGGCTTCATAATCTCGACTAATCTTCCATCACAATATCATCTTCCGCAGATTAAAAAAAGGTAACAAAGAGAACTAAAGATTTGAAAACTCAGCTTTGAAAGGCTTTTTAAGAGGATGTCGTGGCAGCATCCCAACGCCAGATGGTCCCATCTTCGCAGCAGCTGAGAATTGTGCTGAAACAGAAACAACAGTGGCTTCTCATTCTCCAAATCTTAAAGTAGAAGGGAATCAGAGAGGGAAAAAAAGTCACCTTCCATCAAAGGATATGGCCGTCTGTCTGATAGGCGATTTCGATTGAGCATGAGACAATCTGCACCGTTCGATCATGATGAAGCTACTCCGTTGCATGGACAGATAAATTGAGAGTTTTTCAGAGATTCACAAGATATACTAACCTTGCAATGAGAACAGGAGGGCTGGATTGAAGTTCCCAAACAAATATCTTTCCTTCCCTATTTCCTGATGGAAAAAACCTCATCAGAATTACTCTTTAGTTTTATAGGTTATTCACTTGTTGACGAAATAATTGAAATAAATAAAAAATATTCAAAAATAAGATTTTGATTGTTCTAATTATAGGAATCGAGTCAGGAGGTAAAAATAGCGTGTAAAATTAGGAAATAAACATAGCATTGATCCATGATTTACTACCCAATTTGTAAAAATAACAAGTCTGATTTGTCGTTAGTTTTACTATGCATAACGTTTATAAGAGATAGAACGAACGATTTAAAGTCGAAGAAATTACCTATGGCAGCCGCATTGTAATGAAAATCACAGGAAAACTTGATGAACCAAATGTCGCATTCGGGAACAGGGTATTTTTGAAGAATGTCAACAGAGCCCTTAACAATAAAAAAACACAATTTTAATAAGAAATTAAATTAATTGAAAGAGATTGGGTCAGCTCAGAACCTCCCCAGGTGAATGCTCCTTCATTTTGGCTTCCCACAACACTATTTCATTATCAACGCTCTGATACATGCAATGAAAAAACATGTTAAGTATCATCAGGGTGAAATTCTGGGGCAGAAGACACAAAACAGCTCTAATGTATCTAGTTAAATTCACTTGTTCCTTAGAAAGTCTACTTTAACTTTGTAGAAGGGCAAAATTACAAATAAAATCATTATCTATTCTGTTTTTAATAATTTTCGAAAACCACCCAGTTTCACATTCGTTTGCGAAAATCTTAATATTTGAATAAAACACTCATAATTTTTTCATCCAATGTCCGATTAATGTGATTCAAACGTTGTATTAATCATCTTGATGTCTATTAAAACTTTGCAGAAGTCATCATATTCAGAAAATCTTGTTAAACCTATGTGTAATAAGAATCTCCTAAAGTTGTACAGATTCTGGAGTTCTGGCTTTTTGAGAAAACATGACCGAGCCAATATATTTCAGTTAAACAATTTTAGGAAAATGACCAGATATGACAAGAACTGGACCATACCAAATCTTTGTTTTTCCCAATAAAATAAAAGAAATACAGTCAATATCAATACGAATAAATATATACAAATCTAATAAACTACATATCAATTGATATAAGAGTCTACAATACTAAACAAGAAGAAGTAAATTAAACTAATCATAAAATGATAATAATTACAAGCTATAATATGAAAAAAATTTAAAAACACATATTTACTGATGTTATCAACAATCGTCAATTTCAGTTACGACGAGAACTAGGACAAGATATGACCAAAATAGACCAGAACCAGACAAAAAAGTTCTAGTCCGTCTAGACTGTCGGTTTTGTCCACTCTTATGATGGGTTACCCATAACTGTGGCTCACAAGCTTCAACAAATTTGCTACCCTGGTCCAATGTGAATCCACTACTTAGTCATTTAGGTGGGAGATATCTCCTCCCACAATAATATCGACTAAGGCATTGTACATAAATTGTTACAATGCAGATGTAATCGCAACAAGTGTACTTACAATCTATTCCATAAACTATTTACCTTGGAGAGAATAAAATCACCAAGCCACCTATTACAGTCAACATAGTTTGAATGCACAGAAGCGATGAAAACCTGCAGAGACAATGACTCAGACGTCATTACGAGGCTGGGCAGTGACATTAAATGCTCAAATAATGTCGATACTTACTGGAAACTGCACATACTTAGTGGGGAATTTTGATGGAAGATCTGTCCAAGTGAAAGATTTTTCCACATATGTCCAAAACTCTGAAATAATCATTACAGAAAAGAAAAGAAATTAAACCTTCCGAAATGATACTTCTCGCTTAAATAATGTGTTTAAATGTCGAAGGAAGTGATAATCTGTTACCTTTCATTGACCAAATTTTTACTGTATTGTCCATTCCACAGCTAGCTATGCGATAAATGTCCGAAGGATGAAAATCCTTCAAAGAAAAACACTAATTTAGCTATAGCTACACAAATAATCAAGAGGATTTGTGCACTGTTTTGAGAAATGGTTGACACAACAGATATAAGAGACACAAAACTAACTATTATAGAAGTTCGAGTTTGTGGGTGAAAGATAGTTTAGTTATTTATATTTATTCTTTTAACATTTTGTCTCGTATGTAGGTTGTTTTTTTTGTCATTGTGTATAAGTATTTTTTTGACTTAGTTGAGAATCAAACTTGTGACATCTATCATGACGAATTACTAATTATTATAAAAACTCGAGTTTGTAGGTAAAACATAATTTAATCATTTATATTTATTTTTTCAACAGTTTCAAAGTTGTTTTTCATTTTCTTCTCCCAAAAAGAATTATCTTAGTTTTCCCATGTTTTTCAAGAACAGTATATAAAGCAAGTCCAAAACATACAATAATATCCTAAAATTCGTATACTCTGAAAACGTAAGCTGTATCTCATGCATCGGATAAAATTATAAAAGAATTGAATGGTCATCAGTTTAAACATATGGAAGAGTGATGGCTATGGGATTTAACTCTCACCACACTCAAAACCTCATTTCGATGACCTCCAGCTCCAGCAAATATCAGAATGCAAACACCCGTATGGACATTCCATAGTCGAACAGATTCATCCTGATCATCCTTACACATTAATCATAGCAAAAAGAAAAGAAAAAAAGAGAAAAATTGTATTTCTTACTTTACTTGCTGAGACGATAAGTGATGGTTTCAATGGTTGAGTTCTGATTTCATTGACTGAGTCACCATGACCGACAAAACTCTTCAAGAATTTTCACCCATTAGTAAAGGATATAATGTTCATGTCAGACGATACTATTAACTTTCATAAAAATTTTGATAAGACAGATGAAGCAACCAATAACATTATACTTAAACATTAAATCCATAAAAAATATAATAAATGGATAAACAAGATACCTTGTGTATTTTTTCGCTCCCTGCATCGATGACACGAACTATGCCATTGATTCCTCCTGCAACGACAAACGGAATGCCATCGATACTACAAGCCCAGCTCACAGTGTAGAACGACTCGTCCTTCTGATCTACAAAATACATAGAATATAACAATGCACCTCAAATAAAGATATATGTTTAGATAGGCGTAAATTCAATGACACAATTATCCACAGTGATACGCACATCTTCATCGACGTAAGACTGCAACACGGCTATAACACCTCCATCAAGACACTGGTAAACTGTTACCTGTAAATAACCAAACACATCCCAAGATCCCTTTCAATCTGTTCTTTAGTAAATAATCAATCAGATTTTTTATTTGATTCATCTATTCGTCTTTTAAGTACAAAAAATCATCCCCAGCAGGAAGAAACTTCATTTTTTCGGAGCAAACAATTAGTCTAAACAAAAATTTATGCCGAAAGAACTAAAAATACATTAAAAAAGCTGTTCTGAGCTTGAAATCGAAGAATTTAGGTGAAGAAGAAGGAATTACTGACTCGATTACCACCAACGGTAGCGAAGACGTTGAAGAAACGGGAGTCGATGAAATTAAAAACGACAGCATAAAGTGGACGCTTGCCTTCCTGGAGCCGGTTGGTGACCCTGTACTCCTTCTTCTTGGAAGAAGTCAACGAACCTACCACCGGCTCACAGCCAAGAGCCACCTTCGCCATGGGAGGACGCAGAAACTAAGCGAGGAGAGTACCCGAAGATGACCAAAACTGAACCCCCATGAACCTTCTTTCCTTTAAAAGCAAAACTAATATTATTTGTAAGCTAATCAGCGAATTAACATCTTAATATGCAATTATAAATTTATTAAACACTATTACTATCATAATGTATTTTTAACAGGTGGAAATGTTCGATTCCGCTCGGTTTTCTCCCGTAATAGAAATCAAACAAATTGCCACCTATAGCATAGTTGACTTTGTACGAACTTTGCGCTAGAGGTGAGTACAGATTGATCCGTCCCAATTTTATTTTAAAATAGAAATAAAATAAAAATTTATAGTTTTAAATTTTTAGATCAAACACTTGAGTCTAGTTTTACACACGATCCAAGTCCAATTTTATAGGTTTTTACTTCTAAAAACTGACACGACACATGAATCATGATTTTTTAAAAATTAGAATTAAGACTGAATTAAAATCAATGATTCTGATCTGATTTACAATTCAGTCTGATTTTGCCTACCCATACTCTTCGCTCTAGCAATACTCATTGTTTCCATGTGACAATTAATAAATTAAAACTTTATAATCTTAATTGACAAACAATCATATTTTGAGGTTTCAGTAAATATAATTAAAATTTTATGATTTTACCATAATTATGAAAAAATTATTAAAAAAATATACTAATTGAAATAGTATGTTAAAATTGTTTTTTTCTACATAAGCCACTGTTGCCCTCGGAGAGTACAAGTAATTGAAATACACTGCAATTATTGGGATGATCATGCAAATTTCTCGAGTGCAGGAACATCGAATTTCAGGCAAATTCGTCGCTAGTTCGTCCCAAATTCGATAGTTTCTTCTACATCTATCTACAATAAATATCAATTACCCTCTTAAAAGATAATGCGATCGGGATAACTACTTCTAAATTTTCTATATTTCACTACTTTTGTCTACTCTTGAAGCTGCTTTTCTTCTGTAACAGCAAATTGATTTAAGCGTAGGAGCTTCACTGACCTTGAACTAATCGATTTATTGGATGCCGCTTGGAACTCTCGTCAACGACGTTCAGGGCCATTGCTTTGCGCCGCTGACCAAAAAACATGCAGGCAACGAGGGGAAACAAATTTGTCATTCGTTTCCTGGTTTTTGCAGCTTCTTCTTGTTTTCTTTGAGGTAGACCGCCTGAGATTGCTGGATGATGCATCGAACATGGGAGTCGCTTTTCGGGATTTTATATAGCAAAATCTTAGCAGATTTACGATCCCCACTCGCCAAGAGAGCTTGGTACATCCTACAAACATTTTGAGAAACAAATTATTAAAATAGGTAATGCTAGGTTTTGATGCAATAATTATTTTAATTGTAATGCATTAATTACACTTTAACTAGGCCAATCACAACTCGACCTGTGAAAATGTATGTTAAGAAGATGTAATAAAAAGTTAAATCTAGCATTAATCAATTAAAATATATGAAAAATTTAAAATGATGAAAGAGAGAACTTTCATGTGAGAAAGAGAAGGAATGGGGAGGAGAGAGAGAGCAGTTCCATACAAACCTTAAATAGGTTATAACATTATACGGGAGGCCAGCTGATTTATATTCCTTCCAAATCAACTGCGACTTATCCAAGTCTTTGGCACCGACACAAGAGTTAAGAAGAAAATCGAGACATTTACGAGGAGGAGATTGACCGAATTCACACTTCATAACTTGTAGCAATTCCAGGCCAATCTCTAAATAAGTCGGGTCGGAATCTGCAATCAAACAAAATACCTGCAAATTACAAAGAATATAAATTCACTCAAAAAGTTTTTTTGATAGCATCAAGAGGGAGAGGACAAAAGCAGACCTCATCATAAATTCTTTCCTTGGCATAGTCATCTTTGTCAAAATTATTCTTGAGTTGCCTCATAAGATCAACGGCAGAACTGAATCAAAATATTAAGAAATACATAAAAAATAATTATATTCAAGCATAGAGATTGAAGAGAGAGGGGGAGAGGGAGAGAGGGAGGGACGTAAAGGCGCAGAGAAGGTCAGAGAAAGGAAGGATGGAGAGACTCAGAAGAGGGAAGAAGGGAAAAGAGAAGAAAGAAAAAGGAGAAGAGAGAGAGATGAAAGAAGGGGAAGGGAGGGATGGAGAAAGAGAGGGAGAGAGAGGGAAGAAGGGAAGAGAGAAGAAAGAAAGAAGGGAAGAGAGAGAGAGAGAGGGAAGATAGGGAAAGGATGGATGAAGGAATAAAGAGAGAGAGAAGGGGAAGGGAGGTTGAAGGAAGAGAGAGAGAGAGGGAAGAAGGGAAGCGAGAAGAAAGATAGAGGGCAAGAGAGAGAGAGAGAGTGAAGAAGGGGAAGGGAGGGATGAAGGAAGGGAGAGAGAGAGAGGAGAGAGAGAGAGAGAGAGAGAGAGAGAGGACCTTAAGTGCTTATGTAGCACACAAAACAAAATAACTCTACTGCAACCATCAATCCAGTAACGAGGATCCTTCAACTCATCAAGGAGCTGAAGCATCATACTTAATTCCCCATCACTTTGAAGGTGCTCCTACAGATGAGGATAGATCGCCATAATATATCAAAACAACGCAAATAATCAACCAAAACACTCACAATGAGGCTTATAACTGCTTTAGGCTCAAGAAGGCAGCCAGCTTGTCTGATTTCGTTGTAGATACAGAGAGCATCATCCATTTGACCACATTGAGTGAGAGAACATACAAGAACACTTTTCAATTCATTCAAGGACTTTTTTGGGATATTCTTATTGTCTACTATTATCTACAAGATAAACATCGAAAACGAAAAAATAAACACCAAAATCACAGGGGTTATGATTGAAAGAAAGGAAAGAAAAAGACAGTTATACTTCTTTTTGGTTATTATAAAAAATAAGAACTGAATTGTATACGCCAAAATACCTGTTTTGCCTTCTCAAACTGTCCACAATTCACATATCCATTTATAAGAGCCATAGAGATTTGTTTTGTAACTTGAGTTTGCGAAGTCTTAAGTTCTTCGAAATACTGAAAAGAAAAAAATTATAGCGCTTAAACTCTAAGAAAAAACAAACACCTTTAGCTTATAAATGTAACACAAAAATTTAATACAAGAAGTTAAAAGAAGATCAATACATTAAAACAAAAAGAGCAATCAACTCTTTAACGTCTTTCTTTAAGTAGCTTGGAACCAAATGTTAGCAAAAAAAAACCCCATTCAAAATTCTACAATTCATATTGTAAGTTCCCACAATCGTTCTTTTTTTTTTTATGAATCATAATAAACCATCCCATCAATAACTCCTAACTTATAACATAACGTTTGTATGCAAATTCACATGAAAAGAAAATGAGGCACCATTTTGTATAATTAATCATTTGATTCACATGTCCCCCAGTTATAAATCAAACACTCCCACCAGCTTGGCTAAGATTAACTCAACCTGAGCCATCGTATACCCACTTAAAAAGATTACAACGGGTGAGAATAAGAAAAGATCGCTACAATTTTCTTCAACTTTGCGAGACAAAGATTGGGGAAGGGAAGGCTCCTCTATTGTTTATGTGAAAACAAAAATGCATGGCTAATGCCATCCAAAGGAAGAAAGGTTGTCAAGTCATAGGATGAGCTGGCTCGTTTGAAGGTAAATATGTTGCCGAGACATGAAAATAAAGAAACGAATTATCCTGAATTTAAAACGGAGTTTAACAATAAGCTTTAAAAAATTGAAACCTTGTTAATTTCATCTTCTTGATAACAGTTGGTGAGAAGCAAGCTGAAAGTCTGAGAGTCTGGTTCTACACCAGCAAGTTCCATTTGTTTTAGAACCTTCAGAGGACTACGCATATTTTTCTGCAGAGTATATCGTGAAAGTCTTTCATGACCAAGAAATATTTTATTGAAGATCGAAATAAAAAATAGAAGGACGTGAGAAACCATTTTTAAAAAAGTATTCATGTAAATAAGCAAATTTTAAGACACTGAGGATCTGGTGATGTTCTATTCAAGAATGTAATAAACTCATTTTTTGTTGACTGCATCGAAACATTAGCTGCATAAAAAATGCATCCAAGCTAAGAAGACGTTACCTCTCGATAATACCCTGCCATTATAGCATTGTACATGCCACTTGTAGGAGTCAAGTTCATTTTCTCCACATCTCTGAGCATCGCATATGCACCATCAAACTACATTCACAAAACACAGCGAGATTAAAAAAAGAATAATTGTAAAAGAAAAAAGCAAAATAATAAACTAATGGACTGATGATCCAGAGTAAACACTTACATCTTTCATTCTCACACGCAAATTTATCATTCTCCTGAAGATTTCAACAGTTGGCTTTAAGTCATATTGACATATGATCGAATATATTTGATTAACCTAGATAAGCAAAAAATTAGAACAAGATGATGACACAAAAGAAAATGCCATGGGAAATAAAATGAAGCAACAGAGCAGAATAGTGGGATTCTATAATACAATCAGACAAAAAGTTCAGAAGACGTTGATGTAATAAAAGGATTAAGTTGGATAGTCATATGATGTAATTAATCTCTATCACAAAAAAAAAAAGACTAGACGGGTCTTTCTATTTTTAATTCAAGTTAAATAACAAACCTGATAAGCAGCAAATGGACTAAAATATTAGCATCAAATTCATACCAAGTTAAAGTTATAACTCTCCCCGCTAGCGTCTAAAATGGTGGATAACATATTATCTGAGGGCATGAGACCTCCTTCACACATTTCTTTGGCAAGATCAATGGCCAAATGCACCTAAAAGAACAGAAGAGAGAAAATTCAGAGCACCCTTTAAGAGACATTTCTAGTACTTTTTCAGTAACGAGAACAAGTAGATTTCTCCATATCAGCACACAAAAGATAATTTGACACATTGAATAGAAAATTTTGGATAATCTCTTGTCTTCTCAACAAGTCAATCATACCTCAAGAAAATTACAGCAATAGATTATGAGTTTCTCATAAGACGCAGATGATGGATTCAACTCCAGATTGATATGCAAGTTCTTGAATTTTGAAATGGCATCCTCCAACTTCAATACTCAAAAAATATTGTAGGTCAGATCTCAAAATTGGAAACAAATTTGTTTGTAATCGATGTTGTAACTATTGTAAATACAATGGGAACATGTAGGACTCCCAAAAGAACAGGAAATTTGTCCATACAACATCTAACAGCCTGGACAAGGAATTGATAAATATAAATGCTAGAAATTTCAAGAACCCTCTCGCCTCTCTCAAACGGCATCCTCAAACTTTAAAATTGATTTAATCCACGTTATGTGTATTGCAACAAATAAAATATCATGGAAGATGGAAAAGACCCCCAAAAATAAAGTACAGCTCCCTCCCTCCTTCCTTGCTTGAGTAAAGATAAGTTTTTGAAAATTTGGTAATCGCTGCAAAAATTAAAATGCCAAGAAAACACCCAAATATTGCAACAAGACATAGCAAAATGTATGCATTAGGAGAGGGCCTCATAATATGAACTGAAGGATATTACCAGTAACAACATGGGAAGTTCCTCACCACTAAATTTGGAATGCCGATAACATAAGAAACAATCAAATTTGAGATATTTTGTTCTCCGTGCTCTGTTAAACAAAAGAAGTAAATTACATCAAGGCACGAGCTACAAATTACAAATGTATTTCAGTCTTAAGGTAAGCAAAATACAGCAAATCAAATAGGATTATAAATTCTGTAAAGTAATAAGAAAACATCAATAAAACCACATTTGAACTTCACCAGGAAATTATTGAAGACAAGTATCATTGTTTTGCTTGGAAAAACAAGGACACTGCTCAGAATTTCAATTAAATTAAGGAAAAACATTTCCCATCAATCAGCTGTCTAGTAACAGAACAAAAGATAAAATGAAATAAGGTCAGAAAGGAGAAGAAAGATAGGGAGGAAAAAAAGAAGGAAGATAGAAGAAGACAGAAAATCAATAAACTTTTGTATTCCTCACCAAACAACCCACTCCATGTCGGCATGCCTATGCAATCAGTACAACTAGCGTAGTGAAAAAAATTTATCCGAGTAACCATAAATCATAGAGAATCTTTAATCAATGTAAATCTTGACATTTTTTAAAAAATTATGCTTTAAAAGATGGCATGCATTGAAAGACCAAACACATGAGTAAATCCAAACCTACTATTTAGGCTTTTCTACGGCCATCATTAATAAATGAAAATCACGTGTCACCAATATACCACTAGGTTTGAACTCCAAAAGGAGTTTCTCCGCAAAAGTTTCAAGTGATAGCCTTCCAAAGGATTTAAAGATGTTAGCAACATAATCCATTGATGAGGACTTCTTTAAGTCTGTAGTATCCAACAGCATCAAAAACTCCTCCTTCCAACCATTTTCAGATAGAGCTAACAAGTAGTTTTCTGCAACATATGTCAATCCAAATGTTAAAGTAATTAAATTATCTGTCTAAATTAAACCATTTCAAAATCCTAGTGTTGCAAACTTTTATATTGCAACTTGGAATAAACATAAATTCTGCCAAAGAACCCAGTCAAAGTGATGGAACACTTATAAATGATAATGATATGGATAAAGGCATTCCTAAATCGAGAATGAAGCACTCATTCTGTACATGTCAGATCATGAATTAGTAACTACATCCATTATTTGAACAGTAAAAAAGAAAAAAGCAAATAAAAGTAAAAAAAGGCTCGACAGAAACATAAATTCTGCCAAAGAACCCATGAGTATTTCTATAGATCACCGAATCAATACATGATGAGCAGATTTCAATAAAAAGTGACTTCACAACTTTACAACAAGATTTTCATATGCAATGAAATAAAGACAATAGACATGGTTCTCATAAACACCAAATTGAGGAAGAAGAATTTGTCTTAATGTTTAGCCAAAAAGAAGTCAATTTTTTTATTGCTACCAAGAATCTTCCTTTATATTTATGAAATAAAAGTTTGTGAAGCAGTTGACCACAGCCATTGAGAAGTAATAGAAAAAGAATTCAAACAGTCATGTAAAAAATATAGATATTCGAAATACCTTGTAAACTGGTTTTCTCTGCCCCAACCTCTGTTAAAACATCCTTGCAGAGATCATGAACTTTAATTGTATCATCGGTTCTAATATATAGTGTCATCTCATAGTATCCCAACCTCGAAACTGAAGTTGGGTTTCCATTTTTAAGAAGCTCATTGAAACATTGGAACTCTTTCGCCATGTCCATTTCAATGAAAAACATAAGAACTGGCCCATAAGTTTTCTCTTCTAACTTAAAGCCTTGTTCTTTCATAGTTGCAGCAAGAGAAAATATGTTAGAAATATGTTCCAGCATAACCTCCACATCATTAGTTGTCCTAGCCTTGTCTAAACAGAATCCTATAAAAGCACTATACTCTTTCTCACCAGTTTCACAACCTAATTTACCCATGGTCTTAAGAGCAACACCTGCCCCCAGCGTTTCAGCAAAATTCCCTATTAATGTATTAAATCGATAGGGCTGAGTGGTCTTGAGAATCCACTTACTTTTCCTTTCACGTGATTTTTTTTTACGAAACAAATGTAGCTCACTATGTGCCATAGTTGAAAACAGAGCATTTTTCCCAGGATTTAGATCCTCAGACTGTTGCGATGAACTAGTTGGTGTTGGTTCTGCAAAGGAAAAAAACTCCAATTACAACGTTTGTTTAACAGAAGTTACATATGGAACCATTATAGCATATAAAAAAGGAAAAAATGGCATATGTAAAGATGTACTTTTATATGAATTGATATTAAAATAGCTACGCTTAACAGCCAAGAATACCAACTACTAGAGTTCAAAAAGGTTAATGTTGCTACTTCCATTCATAGTCACAGGAACATACCGCTTAATCCAGAAGACAATAACCTGCTTACGAGCTCCTTAGGTTCCTCTGCTTTCACGCACATCGAAACAGATAAGAAACAAGTGTTCAACCAGATAAAAAAACATAAATACTACTCCAATTGCTCAACAACTGCTTGAAAGTAATTTCACCATTTGAGCCAGAAAAGATGACCGTTTTGAAAAATTCAAAAAATAAAATAAAATAAACAACTGCTTGAAAGTAATTTCACCATTCGAGCCAGAAAAAATGACCATTTTGAAAAAAATCAAAAATAAACTAAAATCGGCGAGGCCATCAGCCAAATTAACGCAATACAGAAATGCAGAGGCTTATCTTAATATATTTTTCCACGTTCCCCTCACAGATAAAAAAGAACTCTTCGAAACAAAAAAAAAGTAACAAACCAGAATCCAAGCCCGGCGGTTCCTCAAAGGTAGAACGCTGAGAATCTGCAGGAAGTTTCGGAAAGTCCTTATACTTCAAATGCGTCAGTGAGCGTAGGGCTATGGCTTCATGAAGGGGGGTGCTGGGAGATGATAGATCAATGGAGGATACCAAGCGTTTGAGAGCCCCATCAGCAGCATTTATAGCAGATTTAGAGGAAGAAAAGAGAGAACTTAAACTTAAGGCTTGGCGGCACATCTGACTGAGCTTAGCATTCGCTTCGCCCAAAACGATCCAGGTTTCGCCTGCGTCTAGATGCTAGCGGGGAATGAGCTATTTTTCAAAAATTAAATGTGGATTCGTAAAAATAGATTTTTGCTTATTTATCTGTTTTATTTCAACAAGAAATTCTATGTTTAGCTAATAAGTTCTTAAAGTACACTAATTTCACACCTCTAATTTAGGATAGAAATAGGTAGGGATGGATAGAACGGACCAGAATTGTAAATCGAACTGGAACTGTCAATTTTAATTCAGTTTAGTTTTAATTTTTATAAAATCGTGATTTATGAGATAATGCCGATTTTTAGGAGTAAAAAATCATAAAATCAAAATCATAATCGTAAGTTAAAAAGTTTTAAAATCGAGTAAAACTCAACTAAAACTCTAATTAAATCTTATATAAATCTTAAAATTAATAAACTCGTCTAATTACTTAAAATTCGATCTAAATATAATAAAAATATATATTTTATTATTTTATTATTTTAACCAATTTAACATATCATGGTTTCAATTTGAAATAGGTCATGGCTTCACTTTTTAAAAAATTAACATTAGAAGAGCATAGCATTGATCAACTGAGGAAAGAGACTCTTGTCTCTTATCTCATCGAATAATTCCATTTTTACCCTTTGTTCTTACGGGTTCATCATATCATCCTCCATGTAAGCTTTTCTGAATTTTATATCTGCAGTAGACAGTGTATCAGAAACATGCAACATTGGAAGTGTCTCCCAACAAGAAGGAAGATAAGGCACCAATCAAATTGGCAGAATCTTACTCTAAAACCACTCGTAAACCAAGCAAAACAATCCAAAACTCGCAGATTAATAATAACAAGCATAGGCATTGCCATACCCTTTTGGTTTGGCATCAGCTGCAAAAGACAATGCAAGAGACAAAGAAAAAACTTGGGATTTTCTTCCGGTTTTTGAATAAATTTGTCTCGGTTTTGATCTCAAACATCAAACCTTTGCTCTCAAAAAATGGCAACCAAAAACAGTATGTTTCGATATGCAGATGGAATCGACAAGTTGTTTATGCTTTTCGGGACTTTGGGCAGTATTGGAGATGGAATTCAAATCCCTCTTACCATGTTCGTTCTTAAAGATGTGATCAACGCCTATGGAGATCCAAAAATTTCAGTCACGATTGATATAGTCGATAAGGTAAACGAAGTCTAGAATAAGCTTTTATAAATTTATATTGAAGAAAGTTAAGAATTTGATGTACCTCGATAAACTGCTGATCTGATTTTTGATCTTCAGTTTGCATTGCGCCTGCTTTATATTGCTTTTGGAGTAGGAGTTTCTGCATTTGTGGGTAAGCTGAAAACTTGTAACTTTTATCTCAATTTGCGTGCATATTTTTTCATCTTTATTCATGCAGAGGGGATTTGTTGGACAAGAACTGCCGAGCGACAAACTTCTAGGATGCGATCGGAATATCTAAAATCTGTTCTCCGGCAAGAAGTCAGCTTCTTCGACACCCAAACAGCTGGTTCTTCAACTGTTCATCAAGTTGTTTCGCTTGTCTCGTCCGATGCTAATTCAATCCAGGTGGCTTTATGTGAGAAGGTATTAGTCCTGTCATGAATCAACAAGAATAGATCAACCGATAGTCAGAGTAATAGGACAAAAAAACAAATAAAAAGGAAATGATTGGAGAATCTTACAGAGAGATTTCCTATTTGTTTGACCCTCAGTTCCTTCTCAATTCTGGTGCAGATTCCTGACTGCCTTGCTTCATTGTCAACTTTCTTCTTCTGCCACATGTTCGCCTTTGTGGCTTCTTGGAGACTGACATTGGCTACTATACCAATATCAGTTATGTTCGTCACTCCATGTATGGTTTTTGGAAAGATCATGATGGACATGATAATGAAGATGATAGAATCTTATGGAGTTGCTGGTGGAACAGCTGAACAAGCGATTTCTTCGGTAAGGACTGTGTATTCATACGTCGCAGAAAATCAGACTCTTGAGAGATTCAGCCAAGCACTCCAAAAAAGTATGGAATATGGCATAAAGTCCGGCTTAGTTAAGGGGTTGATGCTTGGAAGCATGGGAATAATCTACATTGGTTGGAGTTTTCAGGCTTGGTTTGGTACATATTTGATTACTGAAAAGGGTGAAAAAGGCGGCAATGTTTTCGTAGCCGGTTTCAATGTTCTCATGGGAGGATTGTAAGTCTTTTGATCTCTTCAAGCTTCTCTAATTTCCATCATTAGAAAAGGGACAATACCTTAAAAAACTCATTTAACACAATTGCAAAATCAGGAGTATCTTAGGTGTTCTTCCCCATCTGACTGCAATCACTGAGGCAACTTCTGCAACTACAAGAATTCTAGAGATGATTGACCGAATCCCAAATTTAGATTCAGATGAAAAAAGGGGTAAGGCTTTATCACATGTAAGAGGAGAGCTGGAGTTCAAGAACGTACATTTTAGTTATCCATCCCGACCTGATACGCCTGTTTTACGAGGCCTCAATCTCAAGGTCGAAGCTGGGATGCGGGTCGCGATTGTCGGGAGTAGTGGCTCTGGAAAATCAACTATCATTTCCCTTCTTGAAAGATTTTATGATCCCTCTGAAGGAGAGATATTCCTGGATGGACACAGAATAAAAAAACTTCAGCTCAAGTGGTTGAGATCTCAAATTGGCCTGGTTAATCAAGAACCAGTTCTATTTGCAACATCAATAAAAGAGAACATACTGTTTGGGAAGGATGGAGCTTCCATGGAGCTTGTGATTTCTGCTGCTACTGCTGCAAATGCGCATGACTTCATAGTTAAGCTTCCAGAAGGCTATGAAACTCAAGTAAGTAATCATCCACCAGAAACTGTATAAATTTGTTTACAATCTAAGGCAACATGTCATTTTAAAACATTTCACCTGCACAAGAATTTTCAATCCAGCTATTGTTTTTGCAGGTTGGGCAATTTGGATTTCAGTTATCTGGAGGCCAAAAACAGCGGATCGCCATAGCAAGAGCTCTTCTAAGGGATCCAAAAATACTGCTACTTGATGAAGCAACAAGTGCACTGGATGCACAAGCGGAAAGAATAGTACAAGAAGCCATTGATAAGGTCTCAAAAGGGAGGACAACAATATGTATAGCGCATCGACTCGCCACAATACAAACAGCAAATCAGATTGTGGTTCTTCAAAATGGAAAAGTAGTTGAATCGGGTTCACACGGTGAGTTGATGCAGATAAATAATGGACGCGTTGGGGAGTATTTAAGAATGCTGCAATTGCAGCAAACAACAGTGCAAGAGGAAGGTTTGAGTGACTTCAACTATGAAACTGCAAGAAATCGACAGAGGAAAAGCGTTCCAAATTCTCCGGTCAGCGTGAGATCATCCCCAAGCACACCCACATGGCACAAGTTCAATGCGATGTCTATGTCGATGATGGGTACACCTTACTCCTACTCACTTCAAGTTGATCCAGATGATGAAAGTTATGAAGAAGATTCAAAGAAATTAACATACCTTCAACCTTCTCAATGGCGATTACTGAAAATGAACGCACCAGAATGGGGAAGTGCCTTGCTTGGATGTCTAGGCGCAGTAGGTTCAGGAGCAGTCCAACCAATAAACGCCTACTGCGTAGCCCAACTGATATCAGTTTACTTTCAAGCCGGGGATAAAGAGCCAGGTTTCAAGTCTAAATCAAGAAAATTGTCTCTCGTCTTCTTGGGAATTGCCATCTTCAGCTTCTTCACAAATATCCTGCAGCATTATCATTTTTCAGTCATGGGCGAAAGATTGACGAGAAGGGTACGAGAAAAAGTACTTGAAAAGCTTCTGACATTTGAGATTGGATGGTTTGATCAAGACGAGAACAATTGTGCAGCAATCTGTGCAAGACTATCAAGTGAGGCAAACATGGTTCGCTCACTTGTCGGGGACCGAATGTCATTATTGGTCCAAGCAATATTTGGGTCAGTGTTTGCTTACACGGTGGGTCTCGTCCTCTCATGGAGGCTCACCATAGTATTGATTGCAGTGCAGCCATTGATAGTTGGGAGTTTTTATGCAAGAAGTGTCCTAATGAAGAGTTCGTCTGAGAAAGCTCGAAAAGCACAGAGGGAAGGAAGTCAACTAGCAAGTGAAGCTGTCACTAACCACAAAACTATATCTGCATTTTCATCCCAGAGGAAGATTTTGGGACTCTTCAGCGCAACTCAAACGGGTCCTAAAAAGGAGAGTGCCCAACAGTCTTTCATCACTGGTCTTGGCCTATGTAGTTCCCAATTTTTTAATGCATCTTTCTCGGCTTTAACTTTCTGGTATGGCGGGAGGTTATTAACGGAGGATTTAATATCACCAAAACATATATTTGAAGCATTTCTGATCCTATTATTCACAGCTTACGTCATAGCAGATGCAGGAAGCATGACAAATGACTTATCTAAAGGAAGCAGTGCAGTAACATCAGTGTTTGCCATTCTTGATCGGAAAACCGAAATCGATCCAGATAGCAAGTGGGGTATGGATTATAGAAGGC
>QAOC01054391.1:40113-77625 GCA_003255005.1 Begonia fuchsioides | reverse complement strand
AATAGTTATAGTATGTATAGAACATTCTACGTAAGAGAAAGAATAAGAAAGAGATTCAAGTTCATAAAGTTTCTAATGGGGAAGGAACTCACATTGATGGGTCTTCCCACTCTTACCACGAATGAAAAATACCTTAGTCAATGGGAGGCAAAAGATGCTCCTGCCATCTCTTGGATATTGGCTATTATTGAATCCTATACGATGAATAATATGTGTTCATTTGGTACAACAAGATTTTTTAAATATGAACTCAAATATTATATTATTCTGGATTCATTAATCTATAGAGCATATTCTGGTCATATGTACTCTAAGGCAGTGTGCCAAAATGCTGTTCTTAATAAAACTGATTTATTCATTTGATAACCAGGGGAGTATTGCTCAATAGAGAGACAGTTCCACCCTTGGATACTTAGCCACACCACGCAATCAATTTTTGGTGAACATGGTGAGACTCCAGAAGCTGTTAAATGTTGCTTATGCTGCACAAGGCAAAAAATGGAAAGGAATATAGTCCTACAACTACAAGAAGCTTGGACATATGGCTCGTAATTGCGCTAGAATAGAGTGACTCAACCACTTTCAGCTGTTGATCAATTTTTAAGTCATGATGACTTGTTTGGTATACGTTGATCCATTTTTAGCTTTGCGTGCGTTTTTTCTCATGGAAATTCAGGATCAAGATAAGTAGGTCTTTTCTATTTGGTTTGTTAATTTTGGCGCATCCAATTACATGATTAACTCATCAGACATTACAATCTAAATCTTGGGCTCAAGCTTTATGAATGATAGCATATCTATTTTGCATCCCGGTTATCAAATGCTACATAGTTCGATTGCATTTGATTTGTCCACTTACAACGGGTTTGATTTGTCCACTTACAAAGGCATGAACGCCATAAACTCACACCTCAATCATACAATGTTACAAAACAACTCTAAAAGGATTTGTAAGATATGATATGATTGCTAAGAAGGGACGGTACTTATTTTCTGCTGCAGGATCTCTCTTCTGCCAGGGTCATTCTTCCTAGTTTTGATGATCTCTATAAACAACGAGGACAACCTATCAACATGTATGGCTTCTCTGCAACCTCAACTAATATCGCAGTTCCGACAATTATTATCAAGCAACCAACACGTGTGTTTGATGAATGCTATGAAAGAAGAACATAAAGCGATGAAGGACAATCATACCTGGAACATAGTTTCTTGTCCCGGCGGGGTAAGCCATTGGCTGCAAATGGGTGTATTCCATTAAGCTCCGAGGATGGGTCTATCAGTCTATGCCACTGATCGATGCCTGGGCAGGTGAGAATTGTGAAGTGCAGCCCAGTGGAAGCGAGGTCAGTCCAGCTAAACACAGAGTAGAGCCAACCTCCCGCAACCTAACTTGCAGTGTAGAGCCAACCCTTCAGTCATAACTTGCAGCGACAAATTAAGATTCGAACCTTACTTGGAAAAGAGTCTGGGTTAATAAAGAACGAGGAGGGGTGGAAAAGAAATTGGGTTACGACTTCGGAATGAGGAGGCTTTTCATTTCTATAACACGCGAGAGGGGCCAGGACTGGCCTTATGTTCCTTCGAGGTTGGTCTGGGCTCTTTCCGAGTTACGTGCTGGGCTTGAGGCCGGGCTAGACTGAACTGGGCTGCTCTAATGGGCTGTGCACGGCCTGCTAGAATGGGGACTAGAATGGGCCTAGTTGGGCTAGACTGGCCCTAGTCCAATAATTGTAACTTATATTGATGAAACCACTGCATAATTTGGGCTGCGTTAGAGAGAGAACGGCTTGGAGGAAGTATGAGCCTGGGCCCAGAAGTTGGCTTGGTTTTTGACATAAGGGCTTGACGGTGGATGGCATGGAATTCGAAGACAAGCATCCCACATCGGTTAATTACCAAAAATCTCAAGTCTATATAATAATGCTGATAAAAAAATCAAATCAATCAGCTTAGAGGCACGGTTGGGCCTTGGGCTTCCGGCTCAACTCACACTTGACCCAACCCCCGCAACCCCGAGCCCCTCAGCCCGAGCAACCGGCCAAATCCCATCCGCAACCACCGGCCCAACCCGATCCCGAGCCACCGGTACAAGTGGGCTCACGCTTGGAGGGCCGAGGCTGGTCTTGGGTTCGCAAAGGGCTAGGATTGGGCCGGCGGCTTGGGCGTGGCTTAGGCGGCTCAGCCTTGCCCCGGCCCAAGCCCAACAAGAGTCCCCGGCCCAAGCCCAACCCGAGCTCCCCAGCCCGAGCCCCGGCCCAACCTAGCCGGCCCAAGCTTGCAGCCCGATCAAGGCCCAATCCTAGAAAGAGCCCCCGGCCCAAGCCTTAAGACCCGGCCCAACAAACCCTCAAGCCCGAGCCCGGCCCAAGCCCAACCCGAGCTCCCCAGCCAGAGCCCCGGCCCAACCTAGCCGGCCCGAGCCGGCCCAAGCTTGAAGCCTGACAAGGCCCAATCCTAGCAAAGAGCCCCCAGCCCAAGTCTTAAGCCCAAGCCTTAAGACCCGGCCCAACGGACCAAGCCTCAAGCCCGATCCCCGGTCCAAGCCAAACCCGCTCCCGAGCCCCGGTCCAAGCCTTAGGCCCGATCTCCGGCCCAAGCCCGAGCCCGAGCCCCCCGGCCCAAGCCTCAAGCCCGATCCGCCCAAGCCTTAAGCCCGAGCAACCGGCCAAAGCCCAACAAGAGTCCCCGGCCCAAGCCCAACCCGAGCTCCCCATCCCGAGCCCCGGCCCAAGCTTGAAGCCCGATCAAGGCCCAATCCTAGCAAGAGCCCCAGGCCCAAGCCTTAAGCCCTATCCCCGGCCCAAGCCTTAAGACCCGGCCCAACACACCAAGCCTCAAGCTCGAGCGGGTCCCAGCCTCAAGCCCGATCCCCGGCCCAAGCCTAACCCGAGCATCCCATCCCGAGCCTTAGACCCGGCCCAACTGACCAAGCTTTCAGCCGAGCAAGGCCCAAGCCAGGCCAAGCCTCAAGCACGAGCCCAAGCCGAGCCCCTGAAACCTTCGCCCAAGCCTCAAGCCCGAGCCCGGCCCAACCTATGCCCGAGCCCCCGTCCCAAGCCTTAAGCCCGAGCCCCGGCCCGAGCACGGCCCGATCCCCGGCCCAAGCCCAACCCGAGCTCCCCTGACCAAGCTTTAAGCCGAGCAAGGCCCAAGCAAGGCCAAGCCTCAAGCACGAGCCCAAGCCGAGCCCCCGGCCCAAGCCTAGCCCGAGACCTTCGCCCGAGCCCTGCCCAAGCTATGCTCGAGCCCCGGCCCAAGCCTTATGCCCGAGTCCCGCCCGAGCCTTAAGCCCGATCCCCGGCCAGACCCGAGCCATTGGCTCAAGCCACCAGCCCAAGCAAAACCCGAGCCACCGGCCTAAGACCCGAGCCCGAGCCCCGGCCCAACTGACCAAGCCTCAAGCCCGAGCCAGGCCCAAGCCAAGCCCGAGCCCATGCCGAGCCCCCGGCCCAAGCCTAGCCCGAGACCTTCGCCCAAGCCTCAAGCCCGAGACCGGCCAAAGCCGCCAGAGCCGCGGCCCAACCCTTAAGCCCAAGCATCTAGGCCGAGCCACCGGCCCAAGCCTAAAGCCCGAGCCCCCCCGGCCCTAGCCTCAAGCCCGAGGCCCTAGCCTCAAGCCCGAGCCCCCGGCCCTAGCCTCAAGCCAGAGCCCGGCCCAAGCTTCAAGCCCGAGCTACCGGCCCAAGCCAAACTCGAGCCCCCGGCCCTAGCGAAGCCCGAGCCCCGGCCCTCCTAGCCAGACACGAGCCATTTTGGCCCAAGCAAAACCCGAGCCACCGGCCCAAGACCCGAACCCGAACCCGAGCCCCGCCTAAGCCAAGACCGAGCCCCGGCCCAACGGCCCAAGCCTAGCCTGAGAACTTCTCTCAAACCCCAAAGCCCGAGCCACCGGCCCAAGCCTGAAGCCCGAGCCCCCCGGCCCAAGCCCTTCCTGCCCTATCCTCAAGCCCGAGCCCGAGCCCGAGCCCGAGCCCAAGACTCAAGCCCGAGGTACCGCCCCAAGCCAAACTCGAGCCCGCTGCCCAAGCCAGACCCGAGCCATTTGCCCAAGCCAAATCCGAGCCACCGGCCCAAGACCCGACCCCGAGCCCCGCCCAAGCCAATCCTGAGCCACCAGCCCAAGCCAAGCCGTGAGTCCGTTAGCCGGTCCAAGCCATCGACCTGGAATGAGCGGACTCGTTAGGCCTGGCCAAGTCTATTACCGAAGCATAACCCGTGAGACAATAAGGCAGTGGAATTTGGGTTGAAGAATGGTCCTCGTTGTTTCTTCAATCAGCGAATAACGAGCTTCTGCCATTTGATAATTTGTCGTTTTCCATTACGAACTAGTCTGACGCCCATTGTTGCAAACGAGCTTCTGCCATTTTATTTAAAACTTAACGCCTCTCTCTCTCCCTCTCTTACAGAAAAAGAGTATATGATCGAGAAACAGGATAGAAAACAGCGTTAAAAAGAAAAGCAAGAGCTTACTGGATCCCTTGGCTGAACTCTTTTACTCCGTTTTTTGCTCTTGCCAACTTCCGACGAACCAAAACAAGCAAGAAAGCAACCCATGGAACAGAAAATCTCTTCTCCGGCTCTGATCTCTCGAAATGTCTGTTTCAGAGCCTCCTAAATCATCTAAATTCTCGTGTATTTTCCACAGACTCTCCTAGAGAGAGAGAGAGTAACAGAGCAATGGACCTGAGACAAATCATAAGTGAAAGAGATGCGTTGGGAGAAAACGGTCGAAAAAATTTGAAGTTATCAAATATAAAGAGGAAGATGAAGTGACCGTTGAGGCATGAGGAGAAAACGGTCGACACTTTTGAAGTTCAAAAATATAAAGAGAAGAGGAAGTGATCGTTAGAAGTCACTGTTAGGTTGATTTTTGATCTATTAAAACGGAAGCATTATCCGACCCAAATGGCCATAGCAAATCGCCGTGCACGGAAGAGCGCTTGAAAAGAGAAGAAATGGCCATAGCAAATACTAGATTGATCTGACTGGGCCGGCTCAATATCAAAACTCGGTTCGGAGAGATCCTGACCCAAAGTACCGGCCCGTTTTCTAAAGTTCGAATTTCCATTTTCCATTGCAGAACCTGGAGTCTGAAAAAGCTGCGTCGTCTACACAGTCGGTCTCTGAGACGAAACGCCAACTTTCATGTCAGCAGGGCATTAGCTCGAAAAAGAAGAAGAAGAACGTGTAATCATGGCTGCTCCATGCAAAGCCACTCCTCCAAAGCGCCAAAACCTTCGTCTGAGACCCATCTTCCACGTTCTCCACATGCAACCCGCATATCCCGCTTATAAAATCCCCCCGTCTCCTCCCCTGAACTCATCACTAAACCAGAACCGGAACCCAGCATTCATTCCAATGGCGAAAACAGCTTTCTTCGCAGCCCTCGTCGCCTCTCTCCTGTTGGCTTCCCAGGTCGCCTCGGCCTACCACACGACCATCACGACGATCAACATCGAGGAGGAGAACCCGCGTGGGTCGGAGAGCTGCCGAGAGCAGATGCAGAGGCAGCAAGGGATGAAGCAGTGCAAGGAGTTCATGATGCGGTCCATGAGGGGAGGCCGGGGAATGAACCCGCAACAGATGATGGAGGGCTGCTGCCAACAGCTGAGAGGCGTGGACGAGTCCTGCCGATGCGAGGCGCTGAAGATGATGATGCAGGATATGGAGATGGGCGAGCGCCGAGAGCAGATGCAGGAGATGATGGACATGGCGCGCCACATGCCGTCCATGTGCGGAATGAAGCCCCAGGAGTGCCACTTCCGCGCCGAGGTGGCCTGAACAGGCTACCCAAGTAGACGAACAGGGATTACTAATAAAACCGGAATTCTCTCCGGAGAACTCGGTTAGCCTAGCACATCATCGTGTGTGTCCTTCTGTAATTCCTCTTCCGCTACAATAAATCCCGTCTTTCTGCCTCTGTTGAGACGACCATTTTCAGTTTTTATCATTCTCAAAACTCACAGACAAGAAGACCAGAATTTGACATAACAGAAATGGAAGAAACTAAAAACAATTAAAATCCACCGCGAAGACGAAGAACGGGATGGTGAGTAGACTCTTTCTGAATATTATAATCAAACAGTGTACGGCCATCCTCCGTCTGCTTTCCCGCAAAAACTGGTCTTTGCTGATCAGGTGGGATGCCCTCTTCGTCTTGTATCTTTGCCTTCACGTTATCGACAGTGTCTGAGCTTTCTACCTCCAGAGTAATCGTTTTCCCAGAAAGTCTTCACGAAAATCTACATCCCTCCACGGAATCGGAGAACCAGATGGAGTGTAGACTCCTTTTGAATGTTGTAATCGGCCAGAGTTCGCTTCACAGCAAAAACTGAATCAAACTGGCGAATGCTGACCCCTAAGAAGAGTTCGAATTTCAGTGGGAAAGAGAGGCAGAGATGAAGGATATTTCGTAAGCCATTGGCTAGATGACCCTTCGCCAACGGCGCGACTCATTTGATTTTCACTTCCTTCAAAGTCTTCTTTTCTCCAGCTTTCTATCGATCATTTCTCACTGACACTAACCAGACAGACTGAAGCTCGAATTCTCGCTTGTGGATTACATCAGGATGCCTTTCTCGCCACAAAGCTCATTTCTGCTTACTCTGCGTGCGGCAGCTTGGCTAACTCACTCCGTGTTTTCGTTCCATTACGTTCAAAGATGTGTTCTTATGGAACTCCTTAATTGGTGGGCACGTAAAAAATAATGCAAATGAAGAGGCGTTCGATTCGTTTCACGAGATGCAGCTATGTAGTGTTTCACCGGATGATTATACGCTGGCGACAATGTACAGCAAGTGTGGTGGTTTCATGGTTGCCCGGAAGTTGTTCGATGAAATGCCTCACAGAAACTCAGGTTCTTGGAATGTCCTTTTAACAGAATATGCGAGCTTTTCTGATTGCAGATATGATGAGAAAGTTTGGGAAATCGTAAAGCAAATGCAAACGTATGGTATAAAACCTGATGCATTTACTCTCTCTATTCTTGTACCAAAATGCGAAATTTCTCGCCCAAGGCTTTCACCCCCTGCCCGACACCCGACAGAATTTGTAAGGGAGTTAAATCACGGTGACTCAGCGGCCTAGAGATAGGAGGCCATGGCCTGGCACCGCAAGGAACGACCCAAACCATTGTGAGGATTTAAGCTCCCAAACTGCGGTGGAGCAAGCTCAAACCGTGACGCTTGTATTAAATCTATCATTCCTGAACCAACTGAGCTAAGCCCGTGCGGACTACTCTTTTGCCTGTTTGTGGTGGTAATACTGGGAGATGGGATTATGGGAAAGAGCTTAATTCTTATATTTTGAAGAGAATTTGATTCTGATTACCGTTGGAATGTTTATCTGGGTTGTTGTCTGATTGATATGTATTCAAAGAACAATAACGTCACTACGAGTGGACGGACCTTTGTGCAAATGAGGATTAAGAACATTTATATTTGGGTGGCAATGATTGGAGGTTACATCCGTAGTGGTGAACCAGACTAGGCGATGATTCTTTTCGAAGTAAAAAACAAGATTGAACCAAGTAGAGTCTCCGTAGTAACTATTTTGCAAGCTTGTAGCTCCCAAGGAGGCCTAATGGATGGAAAAAAATTCACGGATTCGCTCTGAGGAAAGAACTGAGTGGTGTTGTATGGTTGTGTAATTCTTTGATCGATATGCATAACAAGTGTGGAAATTCAGTTTATGCAAGAAGAGTTTTCGACGATTTAGAACAAGATTTCTGGGTATGGACTCCAAGGACAGGGTGAGGAAGCTCTTCTTTTGTTCAATCACATGATCCACCTTCGTCTAAAACCAGACATGGCAACAATAGTGGTTGGGGAGCTCTTCTTGCTTCTTCTTTAAATCATGGTAATTCAGTGATTTGCATATTTGAAGCTAAAAACAAAACGCTCAAAGGTCAGCTTCATATCTTGATTTATGTAAAGTACTAACTATATCATTTCCTATTGGTAAATCCTCTATTGCTTTGAAATTTATTTGAGTTTTTGGGCTTGATTTGCAAGTGCCCTCGATCATAAATATTAAGTTATGAAGGGAGTAGAACCAAACTGAAATCCAACCGAACATTTCTGTTAGATTCCTACAAGTTTGTCTATAATTTTTTGGCTTGTATTTACAAATACTGAAAAAATATTGGGTTTGGTTTTATTCACTTCCAAAACCGAACCAAACACAAATGCTCATCCATAATAAAGAAGAGTCCAAATTGCTGTGGTTATTCTCTGTTATGTTTCTAGGTTCTTGATAATTAGAATCGGAGTGAATATTCATCCGGCTTTGATGATTAAATCCATGGGTTTGAGAGTTTTTCAGGCTTAGTGATAATTTTGAATATCTACGTGGAATTTCAGTTGCTTTAGACCGGAAAAGCTTCAATTTTCTGGTCCAGATTCTCACTCAAGGACAATACTCCCGATTGTGGAGATTGTTGGTTGGTTCTTGAAATTTTGACTCATTCTTGTAAGATTGGACAACTCGTCATATCCTTTTTCGGGTTTTAATCGGGTTTTCTTTTATATGAATCTGCATATGTTCTCATAATGGCAGGAAATATGTGGGAAGGTTTTTTAAGAATCAAGTTTGCACTTTGTTTTGTATTTGTTATTTTGCTTGTACAATGTGATCTCAAACTCTCTCTTACAAGCAGTGATTTCAAATACAGAGACTGAGAGCCAACTTCAAATACAATGACGGTATTGGGGCTAGGGATCACCATGGGTCGGGTCGGGTTGGATTTTGACAAAAACAACCCGACCCATTAACAATCCGATTGAAAAAAAATTACCCATTTGGAGCACCCTCTTTCGAGCAAACTAAGTGTACTTGGCCCAAGGGGTGAGCATGAGTCTGTATCAAGAATCACGAAATAAGGCAAAAGTGGCCGATTTTATTATAGCGGAAGAGGAATTACAGAGCGAAACACGCGATGGCGTGTTATGCTCACAAAACACACTCCGAATTCTCTAGAGAGAATTCCAGTTTTATTAGTAATCCCCGTTCGTCTACTAGGGCAGCCTGTTCAGGCCACCTCGGCGCGGAAGTGGCACTCCTGGGGCTTCATTCCGCACATGGACGGCATGCGGCGCGCCATGTCCATCATCTCCTGCATCTGCTCTCGGCGCTCGCCCATCTTCATATCCTGCATCATCATCTTCAGCGCCTCGCATCGGCAGGCCTCGTCCACGCCTCTCAGCTGGTTGCAGCACCCCTCCATCATCTGTTGCGGGTTCAGTCCCCGGCCTCCCCTCATGGACCGCATCATGAACTCCTTGCACTGCTTCATCCCTTGCTGCCTCTGCATCTGCTCTCGGCAGCTCTCCGATCCACGCGGGTTCTCCTCCTCGATGTTGATCGTCGTGATGGTCGTGTGGTAGGCCGAGGCGACCTGGGAAGCCAACAGGAGAGAGGCGACGAGGGCTGCGAAGAAAGCTGTTTTCGCCATTGGAATGAATGCTGGGTTCCGGTTCTGGTTTAGTGATGAGTTCAGGGGAGGAGACGGGGGGATTTTATAAGCGGGATATGCGGGTTGCATGTGGAGAACGTGGAAGATTGGTTTCAGACGAAGGTTTTGGCGTTTTGGTGGAGTGGCTTTGCATGGAGCAGCCATGATTACACGTTCTTCTTCTTCTTTTTCGAGCTAATGCGCAGCTGACATGGAAGCTGCTGGTGTTAAAAGTTGAAGCTTTAGCGTTGCTATTACGAGAAGATTAGGTTACTATCCACGAGATTTCAGAGTCGGACCGATATATTTAGTCCTATTTTGGTGGTTCTATGCTTTATCAGCTTCCATCTTGCATTAACTAGAATCGATTGAGATGATCTGTTCTAGTATCAATGTAGTAAAATTATTAACACCAAACATTTGTAATTAAAATGTGTACTTTTTATTATTTATTATTTATTTTTAATTGAAATTTGATAATTAATATCATTTATCAAACTATAATACTTAATTACATGATTTATGGTAATTTATAAATTTTTATAACCAATTTTTTTCAAATTTTAATTTGTTTATATTGAAATATATTTAATATGATCGAACCAGACAGGAGCTTCGTGTTGGCCTAGTCCTAAACATCCATTGTCCAGTTCCAATATAAAAAAATTAAATTTAAATTTAAATTTTAATAATCTGGCTTTATTTGTCTTGAAAATCGAACCAATTCCCACGTGTACTTCTAGACATCTAACGGTTCAGTTATGAAAGATCATCTGAATTCTCAACCCAAATTACAAATGTGGGCCGCCGATAAGGGTGGCGCCGGTTGAGTTTCCCGATCCGTCCGGCCTTCAATCCACCACCGCCGCCACCGCTAGTTGGCAAGTTATCTGTGACATTACTTATCCAAAAGAGAAGCAAAAATCGAGGTGCTGTGTTTCATTCTCTGCGTATTACAACGACTCAGTAATTCCATGCAATACATGTTCTTGCGGCTGTGGAGAAAACGATTCTAAAACTTGCGATTCCGAGGCTCGAGCTTTGCTTCTCCCCGGAGAGGCTCTTCTCGTACCATTCGAAAACAGAACGGTAAAGGCAAAACCATGGGCGAAGTTAAAGCACTTTACTCTCCTGGAGAAACTGGCATGTCCGGATAATTGTGGAGTTTCTATAAACTGGCACGTCAACTCCGATTAACGGCGAGGATTGCGCTTGTTAACTGGGGAAATGATCCGTTTGAAGATTGGTTCACCGCCGTTCGATTGAACGAGGCGGCGCGTGGCTATTAGGGCTGGACAACCCAAACCGGACCTTAAGGTTTGGCCCGAAACAGTAAGGTCTAGGCCGAGTACGGGTAAGGTAAAGTAAAAATATTGTTTTGGATTCGGGTAAACGAGTAGGGAGTCCGGATACCGGGTATTGTAAAAATACCCGATATCCGTGTTTAATACCCGTTGCCTAGCCCAGCCTAGTCCAGATTCTGTTTTTTTATCAAAATCTAAAAATACCCGGATCTTACCCGGAATACCCGGATTCAGGTAAGCAACATTTCGAAAAGATTTAAATTTCGGGTAGACCCAAAAATATCTGGATCCTACCCAGAATACCCGAATCCGGGTATTTTTCTATTTTTTTGATAAGTCTAGGTTTCAGGTACGGTTTCATACCCGATACCCGAAAAATACCCCGCCTCCTGTTAATCGTTTGCCCAACCCTAGTGGCTATGAAGGCGTTTGTTCTTTCAACGGAACTAAGTTGTCTCAGATTCCGAACACCATAATGTTTCAGGGCTTGCCGGGGATGAACTACCTGATGGGGGAGACAGACGGCACGAGACCGTCGATCTGAGAGTTCCTGGTAAACAGCAATCTGTGATTTCTTTCACCAACAAGGGCCTGAAAGATCTTAAAATTCAAGAGGGTGATGGATTTCCTACAAAAGTTCATTTCAATGGCGAAGAATGGAATCTTCCCACTGAATTACCAGTCTGAAATCCCGGCTCTCGGCGTCGGATTAGAACACCGTCAGTGAGTGGATCAAGTTTTCTTGCTTCTGCATCTTGTAGAGTGATTAACAAACTTGAAATATTTAAAACCCTGAGAAGAAGTTATGAATATTTCCTTAGAACAACGAAGAAAAGTATAATTCAAAGAAGCAAATCATACTAAAAAAATCCAAGAAAAGTGCGCAAATGCTTTGCACTGCAGCTCAAGAAACTGAAAGCAAGATAGAATCATTCACAAAGTTCCACAATCTTCTACAAAAACCCTACCACTCCATCGATTTCTCATCACCTTCTTGCTCTCGTTCAAAGACCCAGGACAAAATTTTTGAAACCCACAAAAAAAACCCCTTTTTCTCCGTACCCTTTTTGTTATTTCAATGGCTAAACCAATTCTCAGAATAACCAACCAGAAAAAGCCATTTTTTGCAGTGAAATTATCAGTCTTTTGCCTGTTTCTTCTGCTGAGGAATGGCGGTGCGACTGAGTTCAGAGTAGGAGGCTCGAAGGGTTGGAGTATTCCTAGCGATCCAAATGAACAAAGCTTAAATCAATGGGCAGAAAATCGCAGATTCCAGATTGGAGACTCCTTAGGTAGACTTTTTACTCTTTAATCACAGAATTCATTTGGAGTTCATATTTTCTTGGAGTTTAAATTATTTTTTCATTATTTTTGTTGGATTATCCATGAATCCGAACAGAAGTTTTCTTATATTCTTTTCGCTTTTGCAGCTTTCAATTATCCAGCAGATCAAGACTCAGTTCTTCAAGTTTCCCACGACAACTACAAAAACTGCAGAACTGAAGCTCCTATCAAAACCCTCTCTAATGGAGATTCTGTGTTCAAACTAGAAAAATCCGGTCCATACTACTTCATAAGTGGAAGTAAAGAGAACTGCATCAAGAATGAAAAGATGATAGTGATTGTTTTAGCTGACAGAACCAATCCCTCTTCCACTTCTCCTCCTCCTTCGGACGTCACTGGAAACAGCCCATCTCCGGCACCGTCCGGCGAAGAATCTCCATCTCCACCACCCGGAACTTGGGAGATCAACCCAACTCCGTCGCCAATATCAGAACCACCTCCAAACGGGGCGTCATCAGCAATTTTCAGCTTGCTTGGTTGTTTTGCAGCATCTGTGTGTTCTTCTCTAGTTCTACTATTCTAGCTGGTGCATTGAGGTTGGATTTGTGCTGATACTGGTGTGTTGTATTTGCTTGCGCGCTCTTGGATTACTCAATATTTTGTTTATTATGAAACATTCTATATTAACGATACAATTTCATATTGTTTTTTTTTAAATATTTTTTTTTATAAATTTAAGTACAAAACATATAATATTATACTGAGAACATCGTAAATGTTACATTGATGATGTGTAGGATTTTTGAGTTCATTCGAGTCCAAAACAGTTAATATTATTACTAACGTATTTAATTGGATTTTGACCCTAAAAAACTATGCTATTGAATTAATGATTTTGGAAGTTTCTAACTACGATCCAGATGGTGAGGCCGGGCCTAGAGAGTATAACGTAAACGACGACGTATTGATATGGTTTTTCGACAGAGGACCTTTCATAACCCTCGTCTTCTTCCCATCATTGTCATGCAGACCTAACAGAAATGGCGAAAGTTGCAGGGTTCCGAGCTCCACCGCATCTCCGACTCTTCGATTTTTCCTGCAATTTAGGATCAGAAAATCTCCTTCTCTCTATCCCAAGCCGACGTGTCTGTGTTACAAATCCTTGGCCTAGAGATTTCAAATTTTCTGAGTTTCATCGTTCATCTTTGACTTTACTCAATTCCAGATCATAAATAAATAAAAAAATCTGAAGAAAACGACTGTCCAACAAAATTTCAAACTATTTTTCGAGGACTTATCAAACTGGGTTTTCTTTCGAGGAGTGTTCTTCGTTCTTTCTTTGGAAAAAAAAGACAAAGAGAGCAATAACTCTGGGAAACATTTCAAAGAAGCCATTAGTAATAATCTTCAAATGATGGCCACCGACATCTCTCTAAGTTCTTCGTTGATTAACCGTAAATATCCTTATAAAGCAATGAACATTGATTATTCTCCGTAATAGGTTTTTTCGATGTCAAGTTAGTCTCTCTATCATGCATGAATTTGTACGTCAATGGAGGTGGAAAGAGACAGAGAAAGAGAACGAGAGAGAGATAGAAGGAATCAACCAAAATAGTTGACCGCCATAGATACAGGAACTAAACAAGGACATTTCTTCTTCAACGATGATTCTGTGCTGTGATTATCCTGTCGCTCATGATCAAACAACCTAGTTTAGATCAAACCATAAACAGACAGCTTTTGATCCGGTCAAGGATGAGAGAAGAAGATGAATGGCAGCCAAGAACATGATCAGTTCGATCATCAGAGCGTGAAGCCGGAGAGGGTTTTGTTCGGCTGAGAATAAAATCCTCAAAGTTCGAAGTCCAGCTGCTTTCTTCAGAAGAATAATCAGCTGTTCTTGAGAGGGAGGGAGAAGTTTGAGCATTGGCAATGGAGTTTCCATCAGAATCCATAAACAGAGAGAGAGAGAGAGAATGAACTATGAAGTTTGCAGCGTCGAAGTTGCTCTGTGGAACATGCCTTTGTTTCATTTTCATATTTAAAAATAACAATAATACTTGGGCTAAAAACAATTAGAGGGAAGCATGATGGGTCCAAATCATTGGACCCGAACAAAACCGGGTTTGTCTTTTTATACTTTTTAGTTTAATGGAAGAGCAGACACTCCCATGCCCGCCCAGCTCTGCGTTTGGCTCGTCTGAGATTTCAAAGAAAAACCCTCCTGCAATTGAAAAGTCGTCTTCATTTCAACCTCACCGACCCCACTAGAGAGAGAAAGGAAGTAGAGAGAGAGGTGGCTCTTTCTGCTTTCTTTTTCTGAATTTGATTGATTGCTCTTGATCAATTTCTGATCATCGAGTTTTTCTGCTTTAATCTTTCCGAAGAAATCCGCGAAACTTTTTCGTGTTTTTCGGTGATTTCAGTGTGAAGCAGATAACCCAACTTGCTCATCGCTCCGAAATCAAGCCCTTTTTTTCCGCCATGATCTGTTCTGTAAAACAACCTGTGACCGCCGTCACTGCCACCCACGCTCTTCACCGGAGGAGTACTCCAGTTTCCAACCCGCGATCTCCGATTCTACCTCTCCTACTGTCGCCAAAACCTAAACTTACTGCTTTCTGGTTGCGAAAGCCCTTATATGTTTCGTCGATCGAGAGATTCGAACCACTGAGAGGTCGGAAAGACAGCTTGATCAAATGCGAAGCCTACGAAGCAGACAAATCGCAGCCAATCGAGTCAGAAATCGAGTTGAAGAGCACCGACGCGCCATCACAGGCGGCGAAAAGGGTGAAGATCGGGTCATACTTTGCTCTTTGGTGGGCATTAAATGTTGTATTCAATATCTACAACAAAAAGGTGTTGAATGCTTACCCATATCCATGGCTGACCTCCACTCTCTCTCTCGCTGCTGGTTCTTTGATCATGCTCATCTCCTGGGCTACGAGAATCGCCGAGTCGCCGAAGACTGACTTTGATTTCTGGAAATCTCTGCTTCCTGTAAGTCCTACTAGTTTCTGTTTAGTTGATGAGAAAATGTGGAATTTTTATCTGATGAGATCTTGGGAAAGGGAAAGAAAGCAAAGTTATGAATTTGTGACGACTATTTGCTAGTTCGTGTTCAAATAAACATAATCTAAACTCACATCAACCTATAATTTGGATTCAACTAGTTAAAATACTTATAATCTTCTGTTTGAATACTTATAATCACTATTGAACGTGTTCTAAAGGTTGCCGTAGCCCACACCATTGGACATGTTGCAGCAACCGTGAGTATGTCAAAAGTTGCAGTTTCATTTACTCACATTATCAAAAGCGGAGAGCCTGCTTTTAGCGTATTAGTTTCGAGGCTTTTGTTGGGCGAGACTTTCCCCCTTACAGTGTACCTCTCCCTCATCCCGATTATTGGTGGTTGCGCCCTAGCTGCTGTTACCGAGCTCAATTTCAATATGACTGGTAACACTATCATAAATTCTTCCTTATGTCACTTGAATTGCTAATCTCGTTATTTAACTGGAAATTGAATGTGGTTTGATGAGGTCGGTCTGATAAATCTATCAACCCATTCGAAACTTAGGATAATAAGCCCACTTAACAGCAATTAGGTTAATGTTGTTTCGAAGATAAGTCGTCAATTCTCTATCACTAATTTTTTGAGGATGATCACTTTGATTGAAGTAGTTTATCCTACACCGCTAAATTCTATAAGAAACTTTAAGAAAAAAAATAGAATTAGCATGTGATCTAACGATGTTAGAACCATATATCGAACTGTCATACTTGGGATGATTCTTATAAATTAATTCGATAACTAGTAATATGATAAATATGAACTAGTCTTTCAATGCGGTTGCAAAGAATGATCATTGTCGATCTCCAAAATTTGATTTTCGATGCCAAAAGAATATACAAGAAAACATTGTTTGCATCAGTATCTAAACCTAGAAAAGTATCATTAGGTATGAAATTATGGATATTTCTGACATTATCTTTTTCGACCGATTTCAGGTTTTATGGGGGCTATGATATCGAACTTGGCATTTGTTTTCCGTAATATCTTTTCGAAACGGGGCATGAAGGGGAAATCCGTGAGCGGAATGAACTACTATGCTTGCCTCTCTATACTTTCCCTCTTGATTCTCACACCATTCGCATTTGCCGTGGAGGGACCCAAACTCTGGGCCGCAGGGTGGCAAACGGCCATCACCCAAATCGGACCTCATTTTGTTTGGTATTCCACCTTTCCTAGTATTCAATCATTTCAACATACTCATTAGTTTTTTCAGTAATGCTACATTTACACTCTAACGAATCACTTAGATTGAATGTAACGTCTAAGATATAAACATAAGATTAATCTCTCTTTTTTGAGCAGTTGACATTTACTATGGAATGTTTATTGTACATGATAGGTGGGTGGTAGCACAAAGTGTGTTTTATCATCTCTACAATCAAGTTTCATACATGTCATTGGATGAGATCTCTCCCTTAACGTTTAGTGTCGGAAATACCATGAAACGTATATCAGTTATAGTCTCCTCCATCATCATTTTCCGGACCCCTGTGCAGCCCATCAATGCTCTTGGAACCGCCATCGCCATTCTTGGGACATTCTTATACTCCCAGGTATTTCTAACCACCTAGGATCATCCTAGTAAATCTTCTTAAGCTTTTATATGTTATGTCTTGTATTTTGTCCTACATCGGGTCGTTTTTCACATTCTGGAGTTATTGATTATTAGTCGGCCAATACTTTCCGAGGCCTAATAATTGTCTCAAACTTGTGTGTACGTGCTTGATAAATCTGCTGATAAATTCATGCAAATTGATTCTCTGTTCTTATAAAATAGCTGAAATCACATGATGTTTGGCCTGCATCTGTTCCAGAAACTAGTCTTTCCTCTAAAATTTTGGAGCTTTCCTTTGCATCATTTCTCATTACATAGATTCACACACTCACACAAATATTCACCCGCGTGTAAATGTGCTACTGGGAATTTTCCGAATGACGCGTCGATGAGAAATTCTTTGCAGGCGAAGCAGTGAGGATAAGAGGCTGGAGGAAGTTTCGAGTCGGGGAGGCCTGGAAAATACACATCAAGTGGAAGAGATCGAGTTCGATGTTTTGTTGGGAAGAGTCTTTTAATTTAGGTGTTAAAATAGTAATTAGATGTAGATATGTTCAAATATAGAGCAATAATTGCCTCAAACAAGTCGATAAGTTGGGGAGTTAGGCCCTTTTGAATTTCATGAGTTTTGATTGGAATAATAAGCTATAATTACGAATGTATCAATTCGCCTTTGAACTATCCTAATTGGATCCACCATGGCTTAGTGAAGGCTAAACATGTGGAACTCAAGACTCGTTATGAAGCCTTCCAATCAGGTATTCTAGAAACCTTGGCAGATTTTGATCCTGATGGTATCCTGAATTGCTAACTTATGACCCATTCGCTTCTTTGCTCAGCGTTCTTCGAGTTTCAATCCAATCAACGACATTAAAAACATTCGCAGAGCTTAAAGAAGAAAAGCTTCAAAGAACCTGAAAATCCTGGTCCCCGGCTAGCTGGTGAAAAGCGGTCTCGAGCTCGGAGAGAGCGTGCATCAAGATCTCCGGCACCTACTTCCCCCCAAACTTACCGAACCGGCCAAAAGAGTCGGGCCTGGGGCTCAGACCGGAACTAGGTTTTCCGCCCATGGTTTAAGCGCATGTAATGGAGGGGCGAGGAGGAATTGTATGAAATTTCGAGGGGAACGGATAAATCAAATAAGAAGAACGGAGAGGTTTGCAGCCAAGGACAGTAGAGGCGGCAGAGAGAGAGAGAAACTTACCCCCGTGTCGCCCTCCGCCCTGGTGGGCGGCGGACTGACCGAGAAACAGACCCCGGGTGTGCCCTTGCCGGTTGATCCCCCGCCGGAGACCCTGTAGAAGTTTACACTAAAAAAAAATACAAAACCGCCTACGAAAATAAAAAGATAGGCTGGGAAGCCTCTTATCAGAGCCAGGTTTCGATCCTGGGACCTGTGGGTTATGGGCCCACCACGCTTCCGCTGCGCCACTCTGATTGTTGAAAGTCACCTGATTTTATGCGTTTTTAATCTTTTTTATTAGCTATTGCTTCCACGGACGAAATCATTGTTATAGTCGTCGAATGATCGGGGAAGGAAGGGGGGAAATTGCCCGAAAATGAGGAGGAGACCGGGAATCGGAGGTTTACAGACAGCTGCTGCGGCCAGGGTTTGTTTGTGTTCTAAATTTTGATTGATTAATGGTTAATGATCTTCATTTTTGGTCGGGATTTGCTTGGCTATACGTTTGAAGATTATTTTTGGTTTATTGGTTTGTATTTAAATTTCGTTGAAGGATCAATACCGCTTGCTTGGCGAAAATGTTGCCAATATCAGAACAGATATGACGAAGGAGCAACTAGCAACTTTTCGATCTCAGTTGGAGGAATTCGCTCGCAACCACAAGGTTTTCTTTTTTGGCTCTCTAAATGTACTTGGTTTTATGTTCGTGTAGTATAAACCCACCTTGGCTAATTTCGATTAAATAGTTTGAAATTGGGACCATGAACCTATTTTTGCAATTGATGACTGATGATGTAGTGATTTTCCAATTTATAAGGTTTTGTTTTAATACCTGCTAGCCTTTTGCAGCCAATGTTATACCCACATGAAAATGATCTAATTCCAAAGCTTTCAGCCATTTTGGAAACAGTCTTATGTTGCAATTTTTTGCTCGGAAGAAATGTTATTGGGTAGTTTAAGATTCATAACTATTTATGTTCTGATTACTAAGATGGCTGACGCAGACAGATATAAGCAAGAACCCTGCTTTTAGATCACAGTTCCATGAGATGTGCTCAAAAGTTGGAGTTGATCCCTTGGCCTCAAACAAGGGTTTCTGGGCAGAGCTTTTAGGGATTGGTGACTTCTACTTTGAACTTGGTAGATTTTCTTTGGATTTCCTGTATTGAAATACTGATATGAGACATAAAGAAACTCTCTAGTAGCTTAGTTCTATTCTTATTGTCATTGTTCTTCGTAGAGTTTATGGATGCTAACTTTTTGCGACTTTGTTAGACAGGAGTACAAATAGTTGAAATTTGCTTGGCTACAAGATCTCATAATGGAGGTCTCATCAACCTGCAGGATCTCTGTAATCTACTTCGTCAGAAACGGAGAGACCGTGAAGCTGTTTCTGAGGATGACTGCATGAGAGCTATCGGCAAGTTGAAGGTATTCCGGTTTTGGAAGATGAAAACAAATCTCTAACATCATCGAAATTCAAAATCCATGCTTATGCTATAAACTGTTATTCAAATCATTACCATTCCCTTAGGTAGTGGGCAGTGGCTTCGAGGTGATTTCAGTCGGGAAGAAAAAACTTGTGCGATCTGTTCCGACAGAGTTGAACAAAGACCGCAGTGAAATTCTAGAGCTTGCCCAGGTAAGAACAACTCATTTGGCTCCCAAAAGAGTGCATATTTCTCATTAAAAACATGATCGATGGGTGATCCGTCATTGAAAACACGTAAAAAAAATGATTAAATCACATCCAAGTATGATCCTCATGTCTCACCGATTCTCCACTCCCTGAAACTCAATTCAATCGCTTGAGTTTTATAGCCTTATCTGGCCGATTCGAGTAAGCTTTCGGTTTTATCGGGAGGAGATGAATGTGAATCTGCTTCCGAATTTAAGAATGAGTAAACATAAACCATGGGTTTCTTAGTTTCTATGATCTATGAACAGAATTAAACACATGAGTTTATACTTATATCCTCCTCTCTATAGAATATATATCCTTCCAGGTTCTACTTTTATGCTTGTTATTCCAGGCTCAAGGCTTTGTAACTGTGACTGAAGTGGAGGGAAAATTGTCATGGACATCTGGACGGGCCATCGACGCCCTCGATTCGTTATTGGATGTAAGTTTTAATCGTTCTTCCTCATTTTCGCTGAGTTGGTGAAATTGTAAAACGGTCAACAGGAGGGTCTTGCCATGATTGACGATGGACACAGAGACGGCCAGCGCCGTTACTGGTTTCTCTGCATATCGCCCATTTCGTCTGCTTTTTCCGGGGAAACTTAGTATGAATTATACTTCGATTGTGTATTTGTTACATCGTTGTGCAGAGAGCAGAGGCAGCTCGAGCGAGGTCTTTAATGGCGATTGAAACGCATTGGAAGCCGGCATTTAATGCAACCGTTGGCAAAATATGGAGTTATTAGCTCTGTCGATGATCCCGACCGAAAGTGGAAGTTGGGCGAATCCATGGTTGAAGCTTTGACCTAATTTGAAGATGGATTTGGAGACGACGTGACCTTAATATCCTGTATCTTAAGAGCCATTAGGAATTTCTTTTCCAAATGCGAAAGCTTCGGCTTCTTCGTCCGCGGACTCCATATCCTGTATCTTCAGCCGATCTCCTGTTCGTAATTTCTCGCTTCTTCATCAAATATCCGCCGAAAGAGGATTACGACCCTCCATTTTCGCCGGTTTCAAGACCCCCAAAGCCTCCCCAAAACAAGAAGAAAACGCAGAAACCGTCGATTGGCAAGAAAGAACCGCCATCCCCTCTCGTCTCCGACCTTCCCTTCAACTTCAGATACTCCTACTCCGAGACTAACCCCTCCGTCGATCCCATCGGATTCCGAGAATCTCCAAAGTTTTCCCCGTTCGGACCAAACCGGCTGGCCAGCAAATGGACGGGCACGTCTGCGCCGTCGCAAGTCCCCGCGAACAGCGACAGAGTTCAGGAAAAGAGGAATCGCATTCTTGGTGACCCACTCTACGACGAGGAAGTTGCAGAGCTTGTTGAAAAATACCGCCATAGCCACTGCTCTCGCCAAATCAATCTAGGTAACCCAATTGGAATCTGCATTCAAATCAACTTCGTGAACAATTAACTCCAACAATCTTCCCTGAATTCACTCAGTTTTTAGGAATTGGAGGGGTTACCCACAACACGCTCAACGACATCCACAACCATTGGAGAAGGGCCACCTTGAGGTTAGAACTCCATATTCATTTTTCTCCATCATTTCACATACTGAAATATCCTTCTAATCCAGAGTTGTGTTACCTAAGGATAAATCCGGTGGGAAGATTATCTATCGACATATAAACATCTTGCTTTTATATCGTGGTCGGAATTACAGCTCCAAAACTCGGCCCGTGATCCCACTCATGCTGTGGAAGCCTTATGCTCCAATATACCCGAAGCTCGTGATGACCGTTGTTGACGGGTTATCGTTCGAGGAAACTAAGGAATTGAGGAACAGAGGATTGAACTCTCCCTCAATAATGAAACTCAGCGAGTACAATTAGGATTGATGAGTAAATTGTTCTGCATATTTCAATTCTCAAGAGTGGACTCTTTGTATCTTTGGGAAGATAGGACCGAAATTGAGGGTATGAAATTGTAGTGCAAATAAGTTGGCCGTTAATGTGGATGATATTTGAATTATTTGGTAGTGTAAATTCAGGATCTTGTACCTTGTGTGCCTATTCTGCTCAAGGATGAGCAAATCATACTATGGTCGGGGAAGGATGAGCAAATCTTGTACCTCTAATCTTTTCAAAATTGAAACAGAACCAAACAAGATTTTTGGATGGGTTTTGTGGTTAAAACTTAATTGACTTCAATACTCACACGACACACGGGGCTGATTTGATACGAGACTGATCCTCGTGCTTTTCCCTTCGTGGAAGAACCTTTACTTTTTTTCTTAAAGCTCCCACGATCTTGTACCCAGGAAACATCCTCAATGAGAATCTAGATTAACAGTAAATCCCAAATTATTGTTCTTTTTCAGATCCGATAATTTGATTCCATTTCGTGAAAATTAAGGTTTACCTTCTGGTGATGTTTGTAAGCAGCCGAGCCGGTCAATTGCTGTCAATTTTTACGTACATAAACCTGACAGAAAAAAAAAAAACAAAAAACAGAGAAACAAGTCATCAATAATATGAACGTTATTAAAAATTAAAAGCATACATACAGAGAAAGTGGGATTCTTTCCACCAATACAACAAATATAAACAGATTAGGATTCTTGAAATGAGAAATTACAGTGCTCAGTAAATTACTTTTACCTTCCTTCCATCCGAGGATGTATACCAATGACCTCTGGCATGGACCCGTCTTTTTCCGGCATCATTTGGCTGGCTGGAACAGTTCTTTGGGTCCTTCCAACTTTCATGTTCCCTTAAATCTTTGTCAGAAGTTGATCTTTTTGAAACCTTCCTTCTTTTTGAGCTGTTTCCCTTACTCATAAGCTTAGAAGTTTTTTGCCCTCTAGCTGATGGGACAATTTTGGGGCCTACCCGGCCTTCATGAGCATGCATCTGCACATCATCTGACTCGTTAGTTTTGTAATTTAATCCTGTGGAGCTTTTCTCAATGTATGATTTCTGTGAAGCTCTCACATTATCAGAATTTGCATTGCCAAATTGTCCCCTGTCCAAAGAATACATGTTTGTGTGAGAAAATGTAGAAGGAGAAGTAAAAGAAGAAAAATGAACAAATGAGATAACCCACGTATAATCAATGGCTGATGTACTAGGAAACGGATTTACACTGTTCTTGGCAACCCCAAGAGGGAAGAAGTGTGGTAATCGATCGTGGACCAGTCTCTGAACCCTTGGATCATCATGAAAGTAGTAACGATGAGCAGGAGGACAATCCTCCGTATTCCGAAGAATACAATTATTTCGGCAATCAATCTTATCGTTACGATGGACATTGCTGCTTAGGGGCGCAGCTTTCTTTTCCTTTCCTGATTGGAAGTATTCTTCACAGAGCTCATCAAAAGCGGGTGTTGAGATCTGATTTTTTTTCACAGCGCCAAAGTCTTTCCATAGATCCTCATTTTCAGACGTACTTCTGTGCTCCTTTTTTCCTAGTTCACTTATTGTTGCAAAATTGACAAATTTAGAAATCTGTGCCTTGGAAAGTGAACTTTCATCACCTTTTCTGCTTGAATTGCCGGAATGTTCATCAAAATCAGAATCAGAATCAATCAATTGAAATCTCCTAAGAGGGCTGATGGTTAATTTTGGAAAAACTGATCCACTCTCAATTCCCTTCAAACTAGCTGAATCCAAAGCATTTGAAACATGTTTTCTTTTATTGTCTTTTAGCTTGCTGGAGGATGGATATCTTGATAACCCTTGCAGGGGATTCTTTGAGCTGCTGCCGACACTGCGATATTGAGGAGGTGGATGGGCTACAATAAATAGAGTTTCTTATAAGAATTCAGAGATAAAGAGTCAGTGATATGGTTCATAAATAGATAACTGTGAGCCTCCATGCTCCATTTTTGGTAGGCAAAAATGTCATAGGAAAGCCAACCCTTCACTAAAAACAAAATTTAATACTTCCAATGCTTTCATGAGAAAATCAAAACTCCTTTCATGAACCATAGTGTGCTGATTCTGGTGGAAGTACAAATTTTACGACTATAAAAGAGGCATAATACCAATTCGACCTCCAAATGTCAGATCAACAAGATATGATAGAATGACAGATGGGTATATTCTATGTTCATCACATGTCAAAAACCATATTTGAAATTCTCTTTTATACAACCTATCAGCATATAGGCAACACAATATAGCTATTTGAAAATTTTCCAATCAAAATATAAGACCGAAGTGGACTACTGAAAAGGCTGCAATTGTTAACACCGGAATGAATTCGAAGCTGGATACTATCAATATTCATTCTTTCTCTAGCTCAGAAAGTTATCTATTATTTCAAAGCCCCTTAGATGGCCTTTAATCGCTTAACAAGAGCATGAAAGCAAACATTACGACCAAAACCCTTGTGGTGGATTCTCAGATTACATAATTAAAAACTTGATAAGTTCTTTTTTTTTTTTCAGAACCAAACTATGCTTCCAAGATATCCTCATCCGAATTAAAAAATCTGTGAATAAAAACACATACCTTCAGGAAAGTCATCCTCAGAATTAAATTCTTCGATCTCGTCATCATCCAAATAACACGGTATAACCCTTTCTCGCTTATTATCTGATGAAGAACTTGCCCGTGAACCTCGCTTAAGACGCTTGAGAACCCTAGGAGAATGAGCTCCGATTTCGGCAATCAAATTGTCAACTGGTGGACTCGCAACAGCTTCGGCGTCAGCGAGCGACGATTCAGAAACATTAAACAAGGAATCTTGAGCTCCGTTAGGAATCTGGTGATGGGGATCAGCAGCTTCCGGCTCTAACTTGAAACCCAAATCTAAACCTAGGGAGAAAGAGGGAGGCTCGTAGTCCGCCATAGCAATAGAAAGCTTGAAATGAGATGAAGAATAAGAATACGAAGAAGAATTAGAAGGGATGGCTATCATAATCAATGGAAATGTCAAGGAAATCGGAAGAATCGAGTAGGAAATTTGTCATTCAGATTCAGGCGGGAGCGGGAACGAACGAATTTGTAAATCGGAGCGCTCTTTTTATCCTCTCTAAATATTAATTTGTTATTTAAAAATTAAATTAAAATTATGAGTTTTTATGATATTTGCTTTAATTTTAAGACAAAATGCTATTAATGGCCTGTACTCTGAGGTAAATTACAGATATTAGAACGAACTAAAAAACGTTCAATCCAATACCTTGAACTATGAGGAAAATACGATTTTTATCTTCCGTCAATTATTCCGGTTAATTTTAACCTGAATCGACCACGTGCAAAGCACGTTTAACGTGAAAATACCTTGAACTATGCAATAACAAACGTGCTTATGCTTTAACAATAACAAACGTGCTTTGTACGTGGTCGATTCAGGTTAAAATTAACCGGAATAATTGACGGAAGATAAAAATCGTATTTTCCTCATAGTTCAAGGTATTGGATTGAACGTTTTTTAGTTCGTTCTAATATCTGTAATTTACCCCAGAGTACAGGCCATTAAAAGCATTTTGCCCTTATTAATAACTAATATCATCCTAATCTTAATAAAAAAAAACATGGAAATGAGAGAAAAACCAGCTCAATGAATAAACAGCCTCTCTAAATTCTGTACATTGAAGTTGGTCAGACCGGTCCAGCATTTGAACCGGTGGTTTCAAATAGATCTCTAAAATGCCTCCGGAATGCTTTGTAGCCCCGGGCTCCACGCCCGGTGATAGCGCCTATCAAGCCGATCACCGGCGTCGATCAACCTGGCTAGAACCTGGTGTACTGACAACTCGTTGATATCGTCCTTGCCCAACAATTCCTCCAACTGTTTTTTCGTGATTCTGATCTTCACCTCCGTCGCAGCCGACGGCGCCGACGACGGAGAAGAGGACGACGAACAGTCTAAAAGAAGTCTCTTTTCCTCCATTTTCGGGTGCTCAGAAAGCCTCCCATTTTCTCCCTGCGCTTCTAAGAATCCCCAGTCCTCCCCCGCCCAGTATTTCTCCGACGATCCTTTCCGGCAACAGTTCCCCATTATCTTGCTCCGTTCAAAAGAAAAATAGATATTGGGAAGGGCTAGAAACAAAGCTCTATATAAACTAGTGATAGAGAGAGAAAGTCATGGCTAATCTGTTGACACGTCTTGAAGAAGATGTCCTACATGGCAGTCGATAAGGACCGATGCACCAGTTCGATTTTGTTTCAACCACGGCAACAAACGTTGTAAAGACAAATGACGGTGCCGGAGGCTTCGGAGAGAGAAAAGCGACGTGACAGATGATAGTTTATTAAATATTATAGCATATAGTATATGAATAATTAGAAAACACGTGTGAACGCAAAATGGTACAGGAATCTATCATTTTAAACAATGAACGACGTAGCCATCACTTTGATCTCTCCACACACTTGGCCACCGTCGTCTCCTCCTTTGATCTTATCCGCCTTCGCCCGTGAAGACTATAATCTTCTAGTTTTTGTTACAATTGAGGTCGGGTACGAGAGATGGCCAATTTAGGCTGTCTAGAGGTGTTATACGTAGGAGTTAGCTCGCCTGTACTATAGTAAGCCCGGGCACTGGGCAAGCTTGAACAGAGCTCGATTATATGACTCGAATGCCAGGCTCATCGCCCGTCTAAGTTTGGTGAATGACTATTGAACAGCCATTTATGAACTATCTCAACATATAATTAGGATTGAAAACATATTTGACCATTTTGAATATAAGTTGTGAAGATTTTAAATATTTCAGATGCTACAAAAATCTAAACGCCAAACATTTTGTATTTATTATCGATAATATATTAATAATAAATGTTTTATACTATGCTAAATACGTGTCCAACACGTTTACATTATAATAATTAAAATTTTGTTCTATTTCTAATTTTTTATATTGAAAATAAATTTTAGTAATTTATATAAGATAATAGTAACTCCTTATATTTAATTTTCTAAACTCGGATTGACAAGCTCGGTCGGATGAACTCATTAGGGACAAATTAGTAATTGCCCCAAAAGTCCGAGCTTTTAAGAGAGTGATGATTTACTAATTTATATTTTATTTTAAACATTCATCTTATAGTGTAACTGTAAGCTATTTCTTTGTTAGTCCTTTCACGTGGATATTTTGGTAATTGTCCGTTGCAAAGTAAGAAAAGAAACGGAATCTCTTATTACTTTTATAAGAAATAGTCTTGATTTTATATTTAGAGTAAAAACTAAACAAATATTCGAGTTTCAAATAAATAAATCGATTTGAGCCTAAATTTTTTAAAAACATATTTGGGCTCCTCAAACGTCAGATACAGACTATCTGACCCTTCATCGGACGCATCTTGCGTCCGAATTGTCAATTTTTTTTTTTTTACTTTTAATTAATTTAGCTGAGAAAATCTTATCTGAATAACTTGAAAATTTTACCACATATTTAAAATAATAAAAAAAACTAATCTGAAAATTTTTAAATTTTTGACAATTTTATGATTTACTATAATTTTGTTAATACATAAAAAAATATTTTCTTTTTAAAATTAAATATGAAAACAAAAATTCTTTACACTTTTCTCACACATTGACAGCACTGTAAGACAATACTCTACAAAGTTTCGTGAATTTTGAGCAATTATACGATTTACTATAATATTTTTAATACATAAATAAATAAATTTTGTTAAAATTACGTACATCAATAAAAATTCATGAAACTTTATAAAATATTGTTTTACAGTGCTCTAAATGTGTGATAAAAGTTTAAAAAAAATTTATGAATGTATTTAATTTTAACAAAAAATTGTTTATTTATGTATTAAAAATCTTATAATAAATCGTAAAATTGTTAAAAATTCACGAAACTTTTTGGACTAATGTCTTACCGTGCTCTAAATAGGTCACAAAAGTTGAAAGAATTCTTATTATCGTTTGTATTTTTAACAAAATTTGTTTATTTATGTATTAAAAAATTATAATAAATCTTACCATTGTCGAAAAAAAATTAAAAATTCTTATATTAATATCTTTTATTGTTGTGAATATATGATAAAATAATAAGATTTTTTAACAAAATTAATTAAAAATAACAAATTAAAAAAAAATGGGGTTCGGACTTTATTTAAGTTTAAATCGGTTTTTTTTAGTTTTTACTCTTTATTTATCAATTAAAATAAAATAAACTATTATTTTAGTGGCGCACAAATCGAGCTACACTAACATAAATCGAACACGACACCCCACGCACGTGGGATTTCTTCGTCGCTTAGAACAAAGGGAAGGCACGTCGAAAAGGACCCAGAACTTCAACTTCACCAATCATCCGCGGCCACGTGGAAACGAACATCTGATGCCCAATTAATGGAGTGTGCAATAGTTTTGACGTAGTACCACGGCGCGTGAAAACATTGTATGATTACCATATTAAATTTATTCGGATAAATATTCATAAATTAAGTTTAATAAATTATTTCCTATCAATAAAGTACCTATTTTCTAATTTTAATATAGAATTATTTAATAAATGTAAAATATTATTGTCAATTGTGTTCAGATAATATAATAAAAGAGTAAAATAAAAATATTATTATTTATTTATTTGCTCAAATATATTTATTTTTAGCAAATAAATAATTAATAAAAAGAAAATTGATGCAAAGGCTTAAAAGGATAGTAAAAAGGAAGGGAATGGATTATGGAGTTGAATCTGGAAAAGCATGCAACTCATTATCTAATTCGGGAATGATCATGGAGGTTGGTGTTGGGCTCCGCATATATTTGTGCCGGGTCCTATATAATGGTGTTGTTTAGAATAAAACCTTAAGAGTGAAGTTTGAAAAAAAAGAAGAGAGAAAAAAGATTGAAAGAATTCAGATTTTTCTGCAACAGTCAAAGTCGAATTCGATTATCTCAAGATTTAGTCGTTGGATCGACGTGAAATTTGGACAGCAGCTTTGCAACATACAGAGGTACATTCTGAATAGTGAAGATCGTAGTTTGTGTTTTCTAAGGCTGTCCGATAGGATAAAAACAAAACTGTTTTTTCGTTTTTAGTTTAATCATCTATTGCTTTTATTGTCTTCAAAGATTATTGTTTTTATCTTGATGAAGTATGGTATGCCTCTAGTTTGATAATCTAGAGAGAACAATTGGTTGTATCTATTATTTATGATATAGTGGAAGATTGATTAAGCGGCATACGGGTCTCGTGGTTTTTTACCCTCTTTGATTCGAGGGTTGCTAAAAGTCTTGGTGTCGTTAATCTCGTTTCTCTGGTGTTTATCATTATTGATTGATATTAGTTTGACTATTTAATTACAAGAATAAGATATTTTATCTGCGGTGTCTAACAGTTTCAGAGTGTCACTTTCCAATCCACGGCTCCTGCCTTAAATCCTTTCTTCACCACTGCAATTAGTTCTTCTTTTCTGTAAAGACTGGTTTCGCCGGCGAACATGAATATATCCGAGAAACCTCAAATTCCGGCGCCGTTTCCGGCCAATTTATCTTCGAAGTAGGTGAACGCGAAGCTGGAGGCGGATCTTGTGCGTAGGGCGAGTAATCGCGAAGAGGATCGGCGGAGGATTCGGAATCCGTCTAAAGGGAGGAGAGCTGGAGCTGCGATTGGGAAGCGGAGGGCGGAGACTCCCTTGCAGAAATGGAAGGTCGACGATCCAGACGGCGGTGGAGTTCAAGTGGATGGGGAAAATCCAGTTTCCGATAGGGGTCGGAGGGTGAGGGGTGCGACGGAGCCGGCGATTTCTGCCAGGAAGTTGGCGGCGGGATTATGGAGACTGCAGTTGCCGGAGGGTATCTCCGGCGTCTGCAGCGGCGGCTTTCAAGGAACGGAAGAACAGTTAGGGTCGCAGGTATAAGATCTGATTAGTCTTGTTCTACCATTGTTAGATGTTAATGGGATGAATCTGGATTGAAGCAATAAGTATTCTACTTACTAGTTACTTCTCCTATCCATGGGGGATTTCTCTCTTGTAAGGTAAGCATCCTGTACAAAGGCCTCATTCATTTGCTGGTCTGGACGACTCGGAGGAAATATGCCGGATTTATAGTCAAAGAAATCATCCCGGCCGAAGAGGAAGAGCTGCTTCAGTAGCATACACACTTGAAGCTGAGCTCGAACGGATTCGAGTTCGAATTCAACAGCTTGAAACCAAACGCCGAACATCGAAGAAGAAAATGGAACATGTCTTGGGGAAACTCAGTGAAGAAAAGAGTTTATGGCGAAAAAAAGAGCATGAGAAAATTCGTGCCTTTATCAACGACATGAAAGCTGATGCTAAGATATCTGCAAATTGGTGAACGACCTAGCTGATGCTAAGATATCTGCAAAGCGAGTCATCCAAGATTACGAAAAAGAGAAAGGCGAGAGAGTTGCTCGAGGAAGTATGCGATGAGCTTGCAAAGGAAGATGTTGCAAATGGCCGAGGTCTGGCAAGAAGAACGTGTTCAAATGAAACTGGTTGATGCTAAATTTGACACTCGAAAACAAATATTCTTCGATGATGAAGCTAATAGTAGATCTCGGAAATTTTCTCAGATCGAGAAGTGCGAGCCCCGATGAACGGGAGATGAGAGAAGAAGTCTTGCTGAGACAGGCTGCCATGGCCATTAATATTCAAGACATCAAGGAATTTGCTTACGAGCCTCCTAACCCGGGCGATATTTTCTCCATTTTCGAAGATGTAACTTTAGGGGAGACGAAAGAAAGGGAAATGAAACCATATAATTCGTGCAGTGCCGGTAATCGTGCCTCGAAAGAAGATGTCGAAGAAGATCAGGGCTCGAGTTATTCACCGGAAGGGAGTATCCAGAAGCCACGAGAGAGGCGGGCATCGAAGAGTGGGGCGGAAGTGGAGGAAATGACGGTGGAGATTCTCCGATCACCGGAATCACTGAAATATGTTCAGTTCGAGAGAAGCCATTAAAGAAGACATCATCTATTGCCAGACTTTGGAGATCTAATGGTGAAAACTATAAGACGATACACGTAGAAGGAATAGTCCTCCCGATTTACTGAGTCAGTTGAGCTCTCCTGGCTCGAGGAATGCGCAGATAACTCGGTTGAAGAAAGGGTGCATTCAGCTCACTGCACAGAGGTACAATTCGAAGAGAAAACCATTGGAGGTAAAGATGGAAACCCAGAAGGTCCAATTGCGCCAAGTTCTCGAACATGATACGTAGATTTCGATGAAGCAGAGGTTGTTTTTCGAGATCAATAACCGTGCCATATGGCTGATCCCAGCGAGGTAACCTTTTCCTTCCAAAAATTACCAAATAGCATTCGATTTGAATGATGTTGTGTTCGATTTATCTGACTAATGTTGCATGAACATGTTTTTTTCTAATATCTAGACGCGTCCGAAACTGGAGAAACGAACGGAATGGGCTTGGTTCGTTGGAAAGCGAAGAACAAGTATTTTCTGTTCTCGACGAGCCCGCATTACTCGAGCAAAATACCGACCCTCGAGCAAGAAAAAGAGAGGGGAAATGAAGCAATGGACTAGTGTGACTCACAACACCCAAAGAGCGTCGAATTTACACTAACTATTTTCAAAGATGTGCAGAAAGAGATTTAAGAGGAGGGGTCACAACATTAAGTGGATGGAGTAATTGAGAGATGAATGGGGATGATATTTCTACACGTAGGGCAGGAGCCACTCAGGTGAAGCCATCTGTCTATGCAGTTCATGTGGAAGAAATGGCCGCACTCCGGCAGCCTTCTGGCCGTCTGTCCATCCTCCAATTCCTGAAACATCGCCGATTACACAATCGTGACTAATCGGACATTTTTATGAAACCCAATTGTCTGAAATTTGAGAACTTGCCTACCTCTAAGCAAATGGAGCAGCAAATGACATTGCTTTCTGATTCGTTTTTTGATCGGCGTGTCTGAAACTCAAAAACTGGAAGCTTCTGAATTTGGAGGCAAGTTTTTGATAATCCATCGATCCCGGAATCTTCGCCGGCGTCGGAGAGTTCTCTTTGCATGGATTCAACCATCTGTGATTGCAGAATCAGTAATTTCTGTTTGATTTGAAGAACTGCAGATGATTTTTGAACTTACCCAGTATTCAATGAAGGAGTTTTCATTTACCAAACTGCTTAAAATATGAACCTGTAGAGTGGATGGTCGGATATGGTGTTAAGATCGCCATTAGAGCAGAGCTTAGCAGCTTGAAAAGGTTATGAACTTACTTTGGACAATGATGGGCCTTCAACTACAGATTCAAGCAATTGGATGGCCACAAATGCGCCTGTAATGGCGCCTATTCCAGCTCCGTTGAAGAACCCTAATCCCCTACTCTGTCCATTAATGGCTCCAAAGATAGCTCCCACTATAGATCCCCCTGCAAATTTCAACCATCTTTTAACTACTTGAGGAACCAAATCTCAAAGCTTAACGAAGTCCTAACAGACGAAGCTCAAGAACCCTAAAAATGGCAGCAGAAAGTGAATTACCTAGAGCGAGAAAGGATGCACAGGACACCATGGCTATTCTCTCTGCAACTGTAATTACAAACCCAGTTCCATAACAAGAAGCTGAGACCAAAACCTCGACGAGAGACGCCATTGTTGGACCAGTGAAGGTTCCCAAGAAGTGGGTTTGCACCAGAGATTAACTTTTAGCGAGGAACAAGAGAGAGAGAGAGAGAGAGGGATTTAAAGGGTGCGGTGAGCTAAGAAATTAGCATTAATGGCGGATGAAAGATGAAGCTTAGGGTAAAATTATGTGACAGAGAACGCAAATGGCTCCATGGCAGAGCCGACGTTGTCAGGATAAAGACCGTGGAGGGCCAACTACAGTTGGATTGATAAGACATCCAGGTTCTTTCTTTCCCTTTCACTTAAATGTTAATCATATTTGAATGGTCGGCGAAAGTCCTAATCATTAATGTTTTTAACTTTTCTTATGAATTTTTGATGATCATTAGAATCCTTTCAACCTTCTCGCCAATCTGGACCGAGATTCAAGGCGACAGGAAGCCGACCATGATTTAGGATTTTCAGGCTGGTCGTGTCGCCAAAACAGCCCAGGAGTTGAAAGCCAAGTCCAGACATTAAATGAGGAAAAGATCAAGAAGATATTTTCGACAGTCCTTCAAATATGAAATAAAATCACATTTCTTCGCCAGTCCTTAGTTTTAAGGGCAAAATGCTTTTAATGGCCTATACTATGGGGTAAATTATAGATATTAGAACGAACTAAAAAACGTTCAATCCAATACCTTGAACTATGAGGAAAATACGATTTTTATCTTTCGTCAATTATTCAGGTTAATTTTAACGTGAATCGACCACGTGCAAAGCACGTTTAACGTGAAAATACCTTAAACTATNCGGTCGTCGCCTCGTCTTTGTCGTCGCCTCTCGCTCGTCGCCTCACCTTCGTCTTCGTCGTCGCCGTCGGCTCGTCTTCATCGTCGTCGTCGTCGCCGTCGTCGCCTCGTTTGCCGACTCTGTCGAGGCGTCGGTGAGAGCAGAGAAGGAGAGAGGGAGAGAGAGAGGCCAGGGCTCGACGAGCCGGCCTTGCTCGAGCCGGCTCGATTGCCAGCTCTAATCGCACATGTGTCTATTAGTACTGCATACAAAAGGATAAGAATTTGGATTTTGTTTCATTATTGTAATTTATTCTGTTAACATTGTGTTGAACTATTTTTTCAACCTTTGTTTTAAATATCTTTTTCTTTAATGTTGAATATAAATAAATATAAATTGATTTTTTTATTTTTTTTATCTTGTTAATTACTATTTTGATCTTTATTTTAAATATGTTATGTATTTTTACTTTATTAATATAGAAAATGAGATTATTTTGATATTATGATGGCTTGTGAGTTATCTATCATCAATATAATAAATAATTATTTTAATTATAATAATATTCCATTTAATTAGATAAATTATAATTTAAAACGTCATTTTGTATAATTATAAGATATATTAAAAAAGTAAACAGAACATTAATCATTCATGAGAGTACTTCTTTATAGAGTGGGCAAAACCGAACAGAGGCCGTTGTCTGAACCGGAACTGTCAGTTTTAGACCGTTTATTGGTCTTAAATAACTCAAGAATAGATGAAGCACGATATAAAATCTGATATAAACTCAAAACTCGATTATAAATTCGATCAAATCACTCAAAATCACTACTCAAATATAATAATAATATATATTTTATCAGGGTTTTGATTTAGCCCAAAACCGGGTCGGCCCGACCTAGCCCACCCTGTACTCGTTTGTTGTTGAGTTGACTAAGATAGGATGAAAGGAATCCAGAACGCTGAAGATCGATGAATTTTATTCGCCATTTAAACTGCGTCGTCAATTGATTGGCCGACAAAGACGTCGAGGGTCAAGGGAGGTTGAGAGGGTCAATAATTTGGAGATCGGAGTCGGCGGACTACGAGTCAGAGATCCATCGGCGGAGGCAAAACGATGAAAGCCATGGCTGAACTGGAGGACGATGTACAATTATTTGAATGACCCTGGGTCGGGGGAGCCAAGCGGAGACTTTTACCGGATTTTCCCCCATCTTTGTTGGCCTCCACCAATTGATGGATCTGTAACCCCAAGCAAATCTGTGTTTCTTCGTCTCTCGGCTCTCTGGATATAGAATTTTCATGGAAAAAGATGAGGCTTACACTGTTGCAAAATCTTTGGGGAAGCTCGAATTGAAATCCATCTCCAAGCGCACCAATTACTCTGTCGTCGCCCCTAAATTCAACAGTACTCTCTCTCTCTCTCGTGTATCGATTACTCAATTATCGCGACTATTGGTTTGATTATTTCTGGTTCCCGGGGTATTGAGCTGAGATTGACTCGATGTTTCTGTTCGAGATCGATCTCCGATATGTATGTTCATTATTTGTTCGAGACTTGGACTTTCATGCGCTTGGATTTGGTTTGTTGTAGGATTGTCAGTCGAGAAGAGAACTCCTCCAAGCTTAGTCTGCTTATGTCTTGGATTTGTTGGGAAGCATTTGGAAGAGTTAATTCCAGACTTGGCTGAGGTTGCAGCCAGCTTTCCCCCTGATATGAAGGTTCGTATTAGAAGGCTTTTTACAGATTTCTTAATGGTTTTTTATTGGTATTAGATATTCATGCATGGTTGTATATATGAACACTGAAGTACAGATATACAACAATATTAAAGCAGAAAGATTAGTACCTTTGTTTCGATCTTCTAACATATCGTAATAGACTGGCTTTTGGAATAGTTGAGGAGCTGTTGATTATTCTCTACTTGGTTTGAATTCTTTTCATATAAAAGTTGATAAATTGTTCTTCAACAATATCAAAGGCTTTCAGATTTTATTTTATTTTCAAATTTTAGAAGCTTAATAGTGGGAAGAGCAAACATTTGTTTTCTAAAGTTATGAAACTTCAATTAAGATGGCAGTGGCAGCTATCGCAAGAAGAAGGAGGTTGTTGAACGACAATGTCATCGTCTCTTTGGCCGATATTTCCTGGGAAACGCTTGATGTCTCAAATTCAGACGTTTCAGACTTTGGCTTAACGAAAGTGGCTAAAATATGCAAAAATCTTCGAGCCGTTGATATAAGGTGCGCGAGAGTTGGGACCAAGTTTCATGGTTGTGGACTTTTAGCATTTTGAATATGCAATTGATCGAATTTTTTTAACAGCCGATGCAGGGATATTACCACCCCCGGTGTTTCTGAACTTGTAAAGCACTGTAACTCTTTGGAAACCTTACGTTGTGGGTACGCTCTTTTTCTCAAAGTAACGCCTTGGCTTGGATAGTTTGTGTGCATCTTTGATTTCATCCTTCATTTTTACCAGAATCCTCATTCGAATTTTATCTAATCACGATCAATCATGTAAAGTTTGGGTTCATGTAAACGAACTACGTCAGCTAGAAATACGGACCCTATAGAATTTTACGTTGAAAATAGAATAGTAAAGAAATGAAAGCTACAAAGACGGGAGCATAAGTTCAAAAGGTCTGTTAGCTTTCCCTGTAAAACTATTTTTTATAGAATTATTCATATCCCCTAATTCTACAATTTCCTTTTTAAATAAACTAATGAATATTGAAAGACAATTAACATGATATAAACCAAAATGTTGCAGAGGGTGCCCGAGAAGCGATGACACTGCTCGAAGGTGCTTGGGTATATTTAAGCCAAACCTTAATGACATGGAGGAAGATTCTTGGGAAGATCTCGCTGCTGCTGAAATCGCAGGCGGCACGCAGTCAATGAGATGGCTCATATGGGTATGAACTTTCTTTCTCGATTGTCTCCACTTATCGGATTATTGCCATAATTTATTTGACCTGTCCATTCTTTGATATCTCAAAAACATTATCGTCGGCGAAGAAAAATCGTCGATAAGTTTATTGAGAATCAGTCATTAATATTATCGAAGTCCTATTTTTTTTGCAGCCGACAATCACAAAAGAATCATTGGAAAACTTCTCCACCGATTGCCCTCGTATTTCAGTCAATCCAAAGCCATCGCTCTTCGGATTTAGGGGAGCTCAAGTTCCTAGAGAAGCAATGCCAAACATAACTCTGGATTGTAGTTCCGTAGAGGGCATAGATCCTAAAACGTGGGCAGTGACAGGAATTACTGCAAAGGCTACACCTTCTCCTCCCGATGAGAAGGAATTGTCAATGGCTGAAAAGTTTAGACTAGCGTTTGTGGAACGAGACACCAGGTTGGCTCCAAAACGAGCAAAAAACGCTAGGCAGCATCAGCGGCGTGCAGAGAGGGATTGGATTGTGATGAATTCGAACGCCAAGGCAATGGCGCTTTCCTCGGTCGCCAGTAGGAATTTGCCTACTCGGAATTAAACTGTGTTTATAAATGTTGAGTTCATCGAGGTTTTACGGATAAAGTTGAGTGATTTTTGAACTTGCAGGTGTAGAGATATGTATGCAAAGCTGTTAAACAGAGGATTTCCTTGTATTATACCTTTGAATTTGTAATTTTTTCAGCAAGAACTATGCTCCGAATTCTAAGTTTAAGTTTCAGGTCATGAAGACAAGGTATCTTAATAGAGCAAACTCAAGAGACTACTCAAACTAATCAACGAGCATCGAGTCAGGTGATATAACTAGCGCATCAATAACAGGCTAGACATAAAATTATCGAAATATAATAGGTGCCAAAATCGGACTTGAACATAAATGTGTTCACAAAAAAAGAAGAAACAATCCTCATGATATAATTCTTCCTCAATATCTTCCCAAATTACAAAAAAAAAAGCAAATGAAAAAAAGAATTTAAGCATGTATTTGTAGTTCAGAATATATTTGCGAGGCTTAGAATAGTTCTTACTTGAGAAAGTCCAGGTTGGTCTCTGTCGATACGCCGAACCACCATACAGCTCTATTCCTCGAGACTCCTCCAAATCATGGCTATTTCCATCTCAAGTTCAGTAGTGGCCGAGTGGGGATTGGCCAGACTAAGTTAAAAACACCAGCACAAACAGAATTATGAACAAAACCACTAAGAACGCAATCATCATTATCTGCCCCTTAAGACCGGCCTTCTTCATGACCACAGCTACTTTTTTCTGCATAGAGAGAGAATGCCAGGGAAGATAGTCTCAGTCTGGATTGTTACTGAATATAAATGCGTGTCTACTTTATGTTTTATAACTCACCTGAACAAAGTCAAGACGATTCGATGTACTATCCAGTTCCATTCCTAATTCATCTATAATTTTATCCTGCAAGCTTTTCTAGTAAATAGTTGTAGCGCAGAAGGGGTCATAAGTTTTTATGCAATTATGAGGATTAGAAAATCTTTACCTGGGCAACGAGTTCATCATGTATTGTTAGCCCAACTCCTCCAATTCTCTCCACGCTGGCACTGAGCTCATCCAATTCCTCATCTTGTCGCCTATGTAGTCCAATGAGCATTTAAAATCAGTTGCATAAATAGAGAAAAAAAAGAAAAAAAGTTTTGAAAAGCTTCTAACATCCGCAGACGTTAGTCCATAAATATTATCCTTCTTTTGTTCATTTCTTGATCTGAACAGTAAAGAAATGAAACATGCTAGTATGAAGAC
>QAOC01054391.1:0-39205 GCA_003255005.1 Begonia fuchsioides | reverse complement strand
AAAAAAAAACCAAAATTGCTTAGTTTCAAAGACTTCGAAGCACGGGACGAACTTACAGATTCCTGGATTTCATCCTTCACAACGTAGAATGGATCTTGGGCTGATGGCATATTGAACCTCTATAAAAGAGAACTGCACGAGCAAAAAAAAACAACTGATTCAACATTTAATTACACTTTATACAGTCAATTCTACTACCTCGATGAAGATGAGAATCGGTCTCAGGTCATTGATTGAGAGAATATGCTTGCTAAAATAGGTAAAATTCAGATAAAATTACACAGATCCAAAACAATTAGCAGATCTGAGCTCATAACTGTTCGATATAAGATAAACCCGGAAATGAGCTCGGCCCGAGAGCCGAAGTCGGAGAGAATGAGCCAATCGATCTAGTAAGCGGTCAGAACCGAGAGAACACGGAGATGATGAAACCGAATGCGGAAGAAATGGGCTTTTATATAATAACCGCTGTGATAAATATATATTATTTTTTAATTAAATTTCAATTTTTCTCCACCTATAGTGCTATAAAACTCGTGATTTTACTCTTTGTACCAAAAGTCGAAATCTCTCTCTCCTAGGACTCTCACACCTTGGCCCGACAGTTTATAAGAAAGTTAAATCACGGTGACTCAGCGGCCCAGAGATATGAGGCTTTTACCTGATATCTCAATGAGACACATCAACATTGAGGGTAACAACTCCCACACTAGGTCAGTGCAGATGTCGAACTTAGGCTCTTGTACTCAATCTACTACCTCTGAGCCAGTTGAGCTATGCTCGTGCGGGCTCATCATTTTACTCCTTCAACTTATATATTTGTGATATTCGCAAATATAATTATCATATTTTTGTCAATTTGTTATGTTTTTGCGATGCATGCACTCGATTCGCTTCCATTCTTGTATCGATTCGTTACCCTTGTCTTCGATTCCAAATTTTAAAAATAATATCTATAATATGTATATAATTGTTTTTGGTTGGGTTTGGACTAATTTTCTTTTTGGTTGAGTTTTAAATGATCTTGATACAACCGAAATAAATTCCTTCGATGAACAAAACTAGATTGAACGAGGGCCGATATTGCAGTGCAATCCGATTTTGCTCACAAGACTCCATGCTTGATTCTAATTCAGATCATTTTTGCTCACGAGAGTACACGTAAGACGACTCCAATCATTATGCCGAAAAGAAAATGCATCTTTCTTCCTTGTTTTGCTTTAATATTTATGTCTATATTCATAGCTTGTAGCCATTGCATTTTTGGAAGAACTATATTTAAGTTCTTCATTTTGCATCTCTTCTACTGACTATTTAACAGTGTATTTATACTGTGTAAGTAAGTTTTAATTTTAAAATTGAATTTTAAGTGAGACTGACTGTGACTCATTCAACTTTTTTGTGAAAACATACTTGAAAAAATAATTCTGCCTAGAAAAATGTCAAAAAGTCATTTTCTATCGTGATCAGTACTCTCTACGAGTATTCGATATTTTGGTTATTCGATTATTTTTTGAGATAGTCTACGTTTACTCGCTTAGCCTACACTCTTATTCTACACTCTGACGTGGCGCTTACATGTAAATTACACATAATTCAACATATGTTAAATTGAATTTGACGTTGTTGTCTATTTCCTATAATAACCCCGACACAATACGCTTATTTTTACCTTCCCGCCCAATCACGTTACATTAATCACTATCTCCAGTAATCGTTGAATTAGGAGATAACGATTAATGTGACGTGATTTGGCGGGAAAGAAAAAATAAGCATATTGTGTCGGGGTTATTATATGAAATAGTCAACACGTCAAATTCAATTTAACATATGTTGAATTAGGTGGAATTTACAGGTAAGCGCCACGTCATGGTGTAGAATAAGGACGTAGACTAAAAGAGTAAACTTAGACTTATTCTTATTTTTTTCCCAATCAGGGTCACAAATGAAATTTGATATTTAAGGGCGCGTTTGTGTAGTGCATATAACCCTAAAGGTTGAAATGAAATTTACTCTATTTGATTCTAATCTATTGATATTCAAGTGTAAACTAAAACTAGCGCAAAGAAGAGACGTTGGTCGAAAATGGAGGCCCTCAAGAGTGCTGTTACAGCGATTGCCTATGCACGGGACTACACTCAGCTTCCTCCTCTACAACGCTCTCTCATCCCCTTTCTCTCTTTCGCCTCTGCTTTCTATGGTCTATGTCTCTCCATTCACCATTCCCTCTACTATTACGGGCTTTTCCGCAAACATCGGTGAGTTCCGCTTCCGTACTATTGGCAACTTTTTACTTTCTTTTTCGATCGCAGGAAAGAAATCCTGAATCTGAATTTGGACTTGTATTTGGAGTCGAAGTTTGACCTGAAGTACTGTTTGCTTATCAAAGTATTTTAACTTTTCTAATTTGTTGTATGTTGGGATATTAGCTGGTTAAGCGTGCTTCTATTTCGTTTATTTGTTTATTGTGTAGGTTGAAGCATTTTGTTTTCTGATTCGCCACTTTCTCAGCAATCAAGTGAATATTGAGTTTTTTACAACTTTTTTTTCTATATGATTTTGCTGGTAGGTTGCCGGTGCCTGTCATTAGTGTTGGAAACTTGACGTGGGGAGGCAGTGGAAAAACACCGATGGTAGAATACCTTGCTTTATGGCTTGCTGACTCGGGAATCTGGCCTCTAATTCTCACTCGGGTAATGTGGTCTACTTTAAATTTGAGAATTTGATGATTGTGGATTGCAAGTGTTTAGGCATTTATGTAATTTTTTTTTTCTCTTTTTTGTTGAAAATGTAGTCATTAGATGTACTTATCTTTTGTTTTGTGATGTTAGAAAATTTGTAGTTGTGCATTGTGCTGTAGCGGATAGTATTTTGGCCTGGATGTACATTTTTTCAATCATGGAGTTATTTACTTACAGAACTTTTATATCGGCCTTGGAAATTCATCATTGGATTTCTGATCTTCATGGTTCATTTCGGCAGGGTTATGCTGGTGGCGATGAAGCTAATATGCTTCAAAGGCATCTTGTTAGAAGGTCTATAAAGATAGGCGTGGGTGCCAATCGAGCAGCGATTGCTGCTTGCTTCTTCAAGAGGTATGGTTACATCGATCCTCGCAGTGCTATGTCTAGCAGTAACCATGGTCTTAAGAAAATGGAAAATGATCTTCGTTTAATGAAAATTGGTGCTGTCATTCTGGATGATGGAATGCAGGTATAATGATGCTATTCATATTGGATTATCTTTTCCTTTTATATGAATTTCTTCCTGTCTTGTTCTTTGCTAATATATTTTAAATTTACACCTGGAAGATAGCATTGGAAAGTACAGCGGGATGTAGAAATTGCAATGGTTAATGGATTAACACAATGGGGAAGCCGTAAACTGTTACCATTGGGTCCTTTAAGGGAACCATTGACGGAGCTGAAACGAGCTGATGTGGCTGTTGTTCATCATGCTGATCTTGTATTAAACTTTCTTAAATGACTTTCATTTTTCTGTTCACAAATTTCTCCTATATCAGTTAATGTTGGGAATTGAGGTTCTATTTGCACGGCAGAATCATCAGTATGCTTAATAGATCCCTTTACCTAATATAGAAAATAGTTAGTTTTCTTTATGACACAGCTAATACATGGTTGAAACTTTAAATTCATAGGTTTCAGTGCAAGATCTCAAGGATATGACGGAATTCATGAGAGGATTGAAGGAGACTATCGTTGTTGTTTTCACCAAAATGGCACCTTCATACTTCTTCAACATGGGAAATGCCGAATCCATCGTTCCTTTGGAAGCTTTGCATACTAAAGTTGTCTTGTGTGTTTCTGCCATTGCTTCTGCTCAAGCTTTTGTACAGACTGTTGAAAAGGCATCTATTTCTTCCTCTTTCGCTTACACTACAATTCAGTTTAGTCTGCAAATCTTTTCTCCTCGTTTGATTTAATCTTCATGGAAAATCACTTTTTGCAGCTTGGAGCATATTATGTGCATCGAATGGACTACTCTGACCATTACAAATTTATGAAGAAGGTATGAATAGTTTAGTTATAGGGTCCCAATAAAACACCGTGGTTCGTTAAAAAAATAATGAAATTAAATTATTATTGCTGCTACATACATTCAGACTTTGCCGTTTCAATCTCGAATCTTCTACAATTTACAAATTTCGTCAATGGGTTTGCATACACCTGCCATTTGAAACATTTGGAAATGATCAGGATATTGAAGACATTAAAGTGAATCTCAACAATTTAGAGAAAAAGTATGGTTCAAAACCCATCGTTGTAGTCACAGAAAAGGTGACTACTTCATCTGATAATCTTCAATCAAATGCTCAAATTTCATACTTTACATTTCGAAATTGACTAAGACCAAACTCGATCACTTGAATTGTACTAGGATTATGACAGAGACCACATGATTTTTGCAAATCTAGATGGATATGAAGTTTTGGTGCTCTGTTCTCATCTGCAAATCGTGGATTGCAAAGAAGGGTGCAGTGAGGATAGATTCAAGAGACTGCTGAAAGAGAAGCTTTCGTGAATCAAATGCGCAAGGTTCGTTTTTATCTCGAAACCCTGCATAAGATTTCACATTTAAATTGCTATATTTTATGTTTTAATTTTATTCTTAAAATCTTGCTCTTTAATGTAGCCTTGCCTCGAAAATGTGGTCTATTAAATGAAAGCAAGAACGACTTAATATTTCGTTGATCGTGAAAACATAACTTGTAGCAGACTTATGGTGAGTACGAGTAGATATAATTTCAATTGTTTGAAAGCTTAGGACATGATTTGTTTACAATTCCGGTTAAAACGATGCATTTTCTTTTTTGCGCATAAATTTAAAGGTAAGAGCTGAATTAAGACAAGTAATTTGATAATTTATTAAATCAAATTCTAAAGTTTGAAATGAACAAAAAAATTTAATAACTAAGGGTGTGCCAAACTCGATTGGACCGTCGGCGTGCCCTGAACACCATTTTTCAATTCAGTTTTGCAAACCAAAGGAACCCAAGTGCGGTGTATCGTTTGGTCTACCGTTTTAGAAGTCAAAACCTGTAAAAATGCGAATCTGATAAAACCCAACTCGCTAGTTCCAAAGTAGATCCGATCTTCGAAAACTTAACCTAAATAATATAAAAATATAAATCTTAAAATTTGGAACCAAATTAGAACCAAATTGTGTAATACGATTCAGTCTTGATTTCGGTTCTCGACTTTTGAAATTGCAGGCAATGGTTCGTTCTTGGGTGTTACCGGACCGGACCGTACCCGCGCAAGTGGCGGATCCCCACCGAATTAGAGTTTTAAATGAATTTAAACATAAATTGATTTATGTGATGTTTTTTTTTAAATAATGGTATTTTAGTTATATTTGAGAAGGACTTAATAGGCTTTCCAAGCACTAGTTTTGACAAAACTTGCTTCCCGAGATTGGGCCCAAACCAAATCTCTCTCCCTCTCGCTATCTCGGGCTCCCATCTAAACCCTAAACCTTACGGTACGATTGACTCTCTGCATTGAAGCTCTGACGATCGAAAGTTGTCAGGTTTGGTATTATTCATCCTTTTTTTATTGAAATGATTTCTCTGATTGTATTGTTAATTATTTGCCCCCGGAGAATCGAGCCAAGAAGTTTACTGTAGTCTTTTCTTTCCGTTTTGCGTGACTTTGTTGGATTGTGTTGAAATGGAAAATGCTCGCGTCTTTTCTTTTTCCTTGATTTTCTCATGCATGAAATGTTTGTTTCATCTCTTTCATTTCTTTTTAACTGAGTGCAGCTTTCATGATGAGCTGGAACTGACATTTTCGTTTATTTTCATATAAGGGGTTTCCAGATAATTACAGTCTCTAATTTGTCGGATTTTTGTTTGGAAACCATCTTTGAGCGTGTGATATATTTGCTTATTATTGTAATTTTTCGGATTTTTTAACCATAGGGAACATAAAAGTTCCTAATGTACCGAGTGGTGGTGCTTCCTCTGCTTTGCTAAAGCTGGAAATTATTGGCGGGCTTGGTTTGTATGGAATCACCAACAGTCTCTATAATGTTGAGGGAGGGCATCGAGCAATTATGCCGTATTGTTGGTGTTAAAGACAAGGTTACTATCTAGCATCTGATCGTAGCAGCATTTAATAAGGAGATTTGTAACCTTAAGTATTTTCAAATTAATTAATTGGACCCTCCATATTCAAATTGTTCATCACAGTAGAAAAATATTGATATTGAAGTCTTGAACAATTGATTTCACACTTTTTTTGCGAGTCTTTCCTCTGTCCAATCATAGATGATGTCTTGGCAAACAACGTCCTTATAAAAAACTGAAGTTCCTAGTTTTTTTCCTGGCCTTTATTCCCCTGATTTTTACCCTTGATAGGTATATCCAGAAGGGACTCACCTTATGATTCCATGGTTTGAGAGGCCAGTTATATATGGTGTTCTTGCGAGACCTCATCTTGTAGAGAGTACTTCTGGTAGTCGTGACCTCCAGATGGTATGCTGTAATTTATTCGTTCGGTAAAAATGTCTCCCTTTTCATTAAATTGTCTTTCTGATGCTCGAAGATGTTTTTATACTACTGATTTTTCCCCACAGTAGACTTTTTAAATTAAGATTTTTACTAAGTAGAACTAGCATACATTATATCGAAAGGCTTTTGGAATTGTCTGCCTCTTTCTGTAGGAACATTTATCTTTTGACGATTTCATCTTTATCTGCTCGCGTTTTTGCTTTGTGTAAATGGTTCCACAATATCTGTTCTTCTTTTAAGGTGAAAATTTGGCTCCGAGTTCTCACATGCCCTGAACCAGATCAGTTACCTTCAATTTATCGAACTCTTGGTGAGAATTACAATGAGCGAGTACCGCCTTCAATTATTCACGAAACTTTGAAAGCTGTGGTTGCACAGTAAATGCTATTTAGCTGATTACTCAAAGAGAGGTAGGATATCCTATTCTTTAATGCTATTTTGATGCTCGGCAAAATAAAATTATATAGCTGTATGTATTGTGATATGAATATATTAAACTCATTTATAATAGACTCTCATCATTGAAAGCATACCAATTTATCCTGCCCCAAATACACCAAAATTTCTATTTGTTATGGCTCAGTTTTTGTTACCCATTTTTTGAGATTATTATATAGTTTCAAGGAACGCTTCATTTACATTAATAGTTATCATTGGTTGCAGGCTGTTAGTAGAGAAATACGGAAAATTTTGACTGAGAGGGCAGCTAACTTCAATATTGCTCTCGATGACGTGCTATAACAACCTTAACTTTTGGGAAGGGGTTCACTGCCATTGAAGCTAAACAAGTCGCTACGCAAGAAGCTAAGATGGCTAAATTTGTAGTCAAAAAAGCAGAACAGGACAAGAAAAGTGCTATTATCAGGGCACAGGTAAGATTGAAGAATTTGCAACTCAATTCTAATTCAGAATCAGTTACTCTTCTCCAAAATATAAATTTATACACTTAATTGAGTACGGATCTTGATATATACTATTGATAAATTGAGATATAAACTCAATAGATTAGTAATATGTTGGTACTCTGTGGACAAACTGCTCACTTTTGTTAACTTCATCCCCAAAATTTCTTTGATAGGAAGCGGTGTTTTCCTTGGATGTTTAATTTTCCTTATAATTTGGTATTTTTCTTCAAGTAATGCTTGTGAGTGTGTATTTTTCGAGTGAATCAATCGCTCTTTTTCTGCATTGGTTTCTAGGGAGAAGCTAAAAGTGCGCAGCTAATTGGTCAAGCCATTTATCACACTCCGGAAAATCGAAGCTGCAAGAGAAATCGCACAAACTATATCAAATTCGGCCAACAAAGTTTTCCTCAATTCAAATGATTTATTGTTGAATCTTCAAGAAATGAATCTGGACCTCAGTGGCAAGAAATAGGTAAGGCATGTTGAAGTAGGGGTGGGCATAGGGTGTTATCGGATATGGTTGAGGCAAATTCAATCCGATCCGATAACAAACCATCCGAATCCGAATCCGATCCGAATCCGATTAAAGAAATCGGATCGGATCGGATTGGATTTTAAAAAACCTGTAATTCAGAAATTTCCAATTCTCCGTTGATTCCTCCTCTGTTTTTCGTCGTTTTTAATGAATCTACTCATTTACAATTACAATTACAAAAATAATTTACAAATTCAAAATCAAATCTCCATACTTATTTATATCTTTGTTTCTGTTCTTCGCGGCCGTCGTTGGAGGGAGACTCGGAGTCTAGGAGCAGAGGTTCGGCGAGGCGGCTCGATTTCGTCGTCGGAGTAGCGGAGTCGAGAAATTGGGATGAGTGATTTTCGGATTCCAAAATCGGAGTCGGGGATGCTGAATGATTTAAAGTTTCGACTTTCGACCGATTTGAATTAAGCAATCTGACTTTCAGATTGACTATCAGATTTGGCTTCGAATCCGATAGCCAATCCGATCTGATAACGATCCGAAAGTCGGATCAAATGAAAAATTCCTCTACCGAATACCTGGTCCGATCTGACCGAATCCGATCGGATAGGACCGGATCTGCCCACCCCTATGTTGAACCTCCTCCTGGTCTGATTTCTTTTTTTCCATTGTAGCTGTGGATTATTTCCTCAAAATACCGAGCATTGCGATTTCCGAGATGTTAAATTTATAAAGCTATTGATGCATGTATTTGCCGATAAAGAAATTAAGGCACCAACTAAAAATACCAAGGAGATTATCATCGACTGAATTCTCCACCGTATCTTTCAAATAAATCGAGAGACTTCCGAGGAATTTAAAAGAACGTGACAAGGGAAATATAGCCTATTAGATCCTTACATATTATAATGTTGTGATGAATACACGTGCATTGGGATAAAGGGTAAAATGGGCAAATGGTACTTTATGTGAACTCTCACATGGTGGACTGTTTTGGATCCACATAAACAAAAATATTATAATAAAAACTTTATATTATTTTCTAAGCGTGACATCGTGCGGTCCAATTCCACGGTCTTAAATTATACAATATAGTTTATTGTAATAAATAATTGGGGTTAGCGCGAGAATTTCCCTGCGCCATCCTCTGGGTCATCTTCTATATATTATAAATACCCTTCCATGGCTGCTTTTTCGCCACTCGCCTCCATTTTCCTCTCGTTTCGTTGCAATTTCGTCTGCCCTTGTTCTGCGTTCGCGATATTTGATTGTGGTGCCTTGTACTTTGATTGAAAGTAGTCTTGATTTGGTGTTTGTGAAGCGTTTCTTTGATTTTATTGGTTGATTTAGGGGTAAAACCCGGTGATCGACAAGTTGTAGACATCACGGCTATTCACGTAGCTTCACGGTCTCTTTTTCATGTCCGGGCTGTGCGACGAACGGGTTGTATGATTGAGAGCAAACCTTCGACGCACGGTGGGCGTGGCGCTTTGCCTTCCGAGGGTGGTAGCCCTTCCGATTTGCTTTTTCTTGCCGGCGGGGGTTCATTCTGTGCTTCTCTATTTTAGATTTTAGGGCTGTTAATACCTAGAAGATTTGTTTCGATAGCTTTTTTCGAGAACTATAATTCGACGTTTTCGGTGCATCAATTGGCTTTTGGTGATTTGATTTCTATTCAAGACAAGATGATGTTGAAGATTAAGAGGGTTCCTACTATCGTTTCCAACTTTCAAAAGGATGAGGCGGACGATTCCGCTCGGGGTGGTTGTGGCCGGAACTGTCTCAAAGAGTGCTGTATTTCAGGTATTTGTAGAATCTTTTGCATGTTGCTTCTGAAAATTAATAATTATCTTTCTTTTCATGCAATAGTTTTTTAGGTTTTCTCCTATTCGATTTAGGTGCTTTTTTGTTCAAGATTTTGCTGATCCTTTGTTAATTTAATGCGAGATGGCCATTCTGAAAAAAAAAAAAAAAGAATTGGCGTGTTTGTTGTATGATGAGAAGAAACGTAACTTCTTCATGGATAAAATTATTTATTCATTTTCATTATATAAACCAAACTGGTTATATGGTCGTCACCTGATCTCTATTTAATTGCTAAAATTTATTTAGCTATGTGGCCCTATTTGTTTAAGTTTCTGGTCTTTGATTTTCACGAATGTTGATCTTTTCTTGTTTCATGTTGTTGTTGTGAGTAGGAGCGAAGCTTCCTTTGTATTCTTGCAAAAAGATTGAAGGAATTCCTGGGATCACTGATTTAACCAAAGGTGGCAACAGTGATCCTCCTATTGCTTTCCTTGACTCGCTTCTTCTTGGGGAGGTAATTTTTCTTTTTGAAAGCCAAAGTTCAAAATTGAATCTTTTGATTTTTAGCTTTGTATACAAAGAAAAGACTAAATATTGATTGGTTTTTTCATGGCAGTGGGAGGATCGTGTTCAAAGGGGACTCTTTCGCTATGATGTCACTGCCTGTGAAACTAAGGTTTGAAATTTTTTAATAACAATATTACAAAGTAAGGCTTGTTTAGTTATTTTTACCATCTCAATGGTGTAGGTTATTCCTGGCCGCTATGGCTTCATTGCTCAGCTGAACGAGGGCCGCCATTTGAAGAAAAGGCCTACTGAATTTCGTGTTGATAAGGTCCTTCAGCCTTTTGATGGCAAGAAATTCAACTTCACCAAGATTGGACAAGAGGAGGTGCTTTTTCGATTTGAATCAAAAGAAGATGGTGAAACAGAATTCTTTCCAAATGCCCCTGTTGATACGGAAACATCGAGCATGGTTGCAATTAATGTAAGCTATTATGTTCTCTTCTTTTAGAGTAGTTATTTTGTTGTGCTATTACTGACAGAGCATTTGATGTAAAAACAGGTCAGTCCGATCGAATATGGACATGTTCTCTTGATCCCTCGTATTTTCAAGTGCCTCCCACAGAGGATTGATCCTCAAAGCTTATTGCTTGCTCTTCACATGGCTGTTGAAGCTGGCGATCTGTACTTCCGTCTGGGTTATAACAGCTTGGGTGCATTTGCCACCATCAATCATCTTCACTTTCAGGTACCTAATGGCTTCTTGATGAAGAGATGATCCAGTTATCAACACTTTTAGCTACCCAGTTACTTATTTACAAATTTGATCTTCAGGCATACTACTTGGCTGTTCCTTTTCCCATTGAGAAAGCTCCTACTAAGAAAATTGCATGTCTAGATGGTGGCATTGTCATATCAGAGCTCTTAAGCTACCCTGTTAGAGGCTTGGTTTTCGAAGGTGGAAATACTCTGGAAACTTTATCAAATATTGTGTCCGATACCTGCATTTGCTTACAAGAGAACAACATTCCATTCAATGTTCTTATTGCTGATTGCGGAAAGCGGATTTTCCTCCTCCCACAAGTATGTTTTCTACATTTATCTCTTAATATCATTTATTTTAAACACGATTTTACTCTGAAAATTTATTCTCGATATGCAGTGTTATGCAGAGAAACAAGCTCTTGGAGAAGTGAGCGCTGAGCTCCTCGACACTCAAGTGAACCCAGCAGTGTGGGAAATCAGTGGCCATATGGTGTTAAAGAGGAAGCAGGACTACGACGAGGCGTCCGAAGACAATGCATGGAGGCTCCTCGCTGAGGTATCTCTATCCGACCCTAGGTTCGACGAAGTAAAGGCCCTGATTTTTGAATCCATGGCTCCGGGAGTTGCAGAAAGTCTCGGTTGCAATGAGATAACGCAGGACGAGACAGGTCATGAAGCAGAAACCGGGGAAGATGACGCCATTAACAAGGCTCCACATTCTCCTCTCGTGAGTGGAACCAGTGAATGTCTTGTTCAGCAGTAAGGTAATACAATAAGGAGTCAGTGTTGTTTTTCATGAACTTATCTTTGAAGTATGAACAAATTATATTAATATGTACCAGCCTCTTGGAATATATGGTGGGTGGTCGCTAAATAAGTAGAATCTAGGCGAGGGTGTTGCCTAGTAATTGATCTGTTGTTTTGCTTTCCTTGATCCTGTAAAATACTTTATGGTTTGTGGGACAATTAATACATGTTCTTATGTGCACGGTTTTGAAAGTTTTGTAACTAGATCAGATTATATTGGCCATCGGAACAAATGCTCGTATAAATTAGCGTAGATTTATCTCCCGATCAAGTTACATTGAGGGCAGATGGAGATTAAATGTACGAGATCATCACTCGCCAATCACCATGTCGGCATTCGATGATTGCATCCATAATCAACAAATTTAAGAAGGCACGAAGTCAAGTTATTGTCTAAATATAATTGAGGCAAATGGTTTTGCTTCGCATATCGTTTTGTGTTTCCCGCCTTCTGAAATCGAAATGCTGTAATGCTAGCGTAAAGAAGGGCTACAAGTTGATTCCCTAATTCATCACCGTTATGGAATTCTGTTCAGTTTCCGATAGCCATAGGTCGAAAGAGCAGCAAAAGATCTGCGCGAAGTTCTTTGATTTCGTTTATTCAGGTACATTATTCGTTCTTCTTGAAGTTTTTGACCTTACAAATTTTTATGTTCACGGACATCAGTTGCAGTGATTTTGCTTTAGACAGCGATGGGCGAATTACTGGTAACGATTCTACCTAGATCTTGGCTATGCCAAATTTGCTTAGGCAGGATCTGAAGCAGGTAATTTATCTTCTGATTTCTTCATTGCATTGCCTTGTAAAACTGATTTTGTTTTCATTGCTCTACTGTTTTGTTTGATATTATCTCAATATGAATCGTTGCATTTCAAAATCTTTGTCAAATGTTGGTAACTTTTTCTACTTTTTATGAAGGTTTGAGCAATTGCAGGCACATTGCTTCAAGGATATCTTAGTTTCAAAGAGTCCATCACTGCTATGCAGGTTATAGTACCTATATACCAATGATGTACTAAATATTTTTTCTTATCTAGAAACACCTAGTTGAAAGCCATTTGATTTTACAGCGTGTTTCTCTGTTGCAATCTGGTAGAGCTATACTAATGTGAAAGTATGTTTTGTATACGTGAACTTTTGGACCTATTAATGAAGTTTGTACACCAACATGGTAACATTGACGTCTCCTTATTTTGTAGATTCACTAAGGACTTATAATATACACATTTTTCTCCCAGATTGTGGAGACTCTGGACCCGATGGAAGAAGAATGCCAGACCATACTCTTGCTGTCCAAGCAGATTAGCCATTCACTGGTCTGACTACTTTTGGAACTTCATTTTTGTCAAAGAGCTACAATGAGTTTTGGAATAGGGTTTTTTTTTTCACGCAACCTAACTGCATTTTCTACACATTTCAAGCTTCTGGAGCTTATATCATTCGTAGGCACTCCTGGAGTTTTAGCTGCAGAAAAACAACGAACACAAAGGGCTTATGGTTTACAGAAGTAACGTCCTGGTTTGCTTCTAACTGTGATCTGGATTACTTTTGTTGGATCCGTTCAAACTAGACAACAGTGACTAGTTCAAGCGCGTGATATCATCCTTGAGTGGTCATGACGACAAGATTAGAGTGGGCCTTAAATAAGGCAGACAAAGTTGATACACAGCAAGTCAAATATCTTCTAAGCTAATTTTTTTTCAATGGAGTTGACATTTCCTACCTGTGTTTCAGCTCTTTCAACGACAAACCTATTGCATACGAGGGTGCTTCCGGGCCCATTGCAAATGAGCTTTTTGAAAGAAAAGAGGGTCATCTTCTTTCTGATTTGAAAGACATTCCCAAGAAGGCATGTGATCGATGCGTGAGTCATTTATACTTAAATTACCATTAGTTCACCTACCAAAAAATGACTGAACTCAGAAGCAAAGCAATCCAGTTGTTTCAAATGTCATTGGCTATAGGTATAAAGACTTTAATTAATAGAGCATGTTTAGATCTCTGTAATTAATAATAATTTATATGTTAATCATTGAAGGTATAGTTAATTACTTAATTTAATGAATCTATCTGGTCGTCAAACATTAATGTTACTGATTAAAATTTGGTTTTGAACGAAAAAATACACTCCACGTGTTACAAAATTGGCCGTATTAAAAAGGAGATGTCGTCGAAAATTGGCAAAACCAAAGTATAACTGCGCCTCATCGAGGATCTAGAAGATGAATTTGCGAAGGTAATCGAGTGTTTGGAAGGGAAGACAATAGGAGAACCGATCGGGCACCATCCTCGTCATCGTGAAGTTTGAAGAGTCCCCATGAAGGTGGTTTTCCAAAATCGAATCGAATGAACAGAATGAAATCAGTGTAATTTCAGCGGACTGTAGAGGAGCAATCTTGCTGGAGTTTAATTTGCTCCTCTGCCACTTCTGAAACAATTATTAGTTTATCCGAAGAGTTAGCTTCTGGGTTGTCTTAAACAATAATATTTGATGAGCTTTTTGGTGTTTGCTCTTTCCCCATCCATGGCTCCGGTCAAACCAACCTCTAAGTCAAGTCAATTAAATTGACCCACAGACCAATTCGCTTCGTAGTTGTTGTTATCAGTCTTGAATTTAGTGTCCGTTTGTTGATTTCTGAAGATCCAGATAAGGGTTTTGCAAAAAGGGTCCTACTTTTTTTGAATTTTCTTAATCTGTCAAGCTGTCTCTCTGGTAGTTTCAAATTTCAATCTTTCTTACCTCATTCTCTCTCTTAAAGGAGCACAGCTTTTAGGCTCTCCTAGATCTGAGTGAAGCAAAACCAGATAGGACGATCAAGGTGCAACCAACTTCTTCTTCACCCCTATCGTCGCTGGCAATGCAGTTTTCTCTCTTTTTTCTCTCCTGCTTCTCTTACTGTAATGGCGGATTGTACTAGTTGTGATCTGGGTTTAGGACGAATTTCATTTTCGATCTTTTGAACTTCTTTTTCTTTATCTTTTTCTTGGTTTCTGTAATGTGGGTCCTGTGTCTTTCATTTGATTTTGTCGGTCTTTGATATTAGCGAAGTTAGTGAGTTTCTTCGAACTGAGATATCTTCTTGTCTGAAGGAAGATGTGGGTATTGGGGATGAAAATTAAATGTTCATATCTCTAATTTGCAGAACAATGTAGTCCAGTAAGTGAGTAGATTAACATTTGAGGATACCTTAATGGGTGTTTGAACTTCTTTGGTTTACCGTTTGTCTCCGGCCGTCGATCAACTTCCGACCACCGCCAGTTGTTCCTTTCTTGGCCATTTTTCTCCTCATTTTGCTGTTAAGGGTCAGAAGATTTGAGCTGAAAAGTTGCTTAATCAATGCAGGGGTGGTTTCGTTTTGTTTTTCGACATAAATGGCAGTGACAATTGCAGAAAACGCACTTGTTGAAGAAATTACTTGCAGTTCTCTGCTACAGAATTTGCAAGTAATTAGCTACTAATGACTAATTCGTTGTTTTTTCTTCGAATTTCAATTCCTTTTGACAGATTTTTGCCTTTTCTTCTCTAAGCTGATTTGCTGTTGTAGGAAATTTGGGATGAAATCGGCGAAAGTGACGAAGAACGAGATCGGATATTGCTACAGATTGAGCAAGAGTGCTTGGACATATACAGGAAGAAAGTTGAGCAGGCTGCAAAGTTGAGAACTCGGCTTCTTCAGGCCCTGACAGACTCTCAGCTCGAATTATCCCGTCTTTTATCGGCTCTCGGGCAGAGAAGTGCATTCGAAGTTGTGAGTATTAACTTATGATCTCATGGAAGGTCCATTGACTCAATTCATTTGGTTATTTTTTGTCTGTTGATAGCCGGAGATTAGCTTTGGAACCATTAAAGAAGAACTTGCAGCCATAGCCCCTGCTCTTGAACTGTTATATAAACAGAAAGAGGAGAGAGTGAAGGAGTTTTCTGATGTGCAATCACAAATTCAGAAGATATACAGAGAGATTTCCGTGGACTCGAAGCTTAGCCAGACTTCAGCCGTGGACGAGGCCGATTTATCCCTGAAAAAGTTGGATGAATATCGTGCAAAACTGCAAAAACTTCAGAGAGAGAAGGTGAAAAATAAAACTTCAAAATTAAAATTTGTAGATCTTATCTCAGCTTAGATGTTTGGATTTATTATTTATGGGATTTGGCAGACCGATCGACTGCACAAGGTTCTTGAATTCGTCAGCACCATCCACGATCTCTGCGCGGTCCTTGGATTGGATTTTTATAATACCTTAACCGAGATTCATCCGAGCTTAAATGACTCTACTGATTTTCAAAGCAAAAGCATTAGCGATGATACTTTATCGAGGTTGGCAAAGACGGTTTTATCTTTGAAGGAAGACAAAAGGCAGAGACTGCATCAGGTAATTAATATAACTCTTCATGTCTTGGTATTTGATAAAAAAATTGAACTTAATTTCGATTTCTCGACTTGAATTACTATCAATACAGCTCCAAGAGTTTGGGACTCAGCTGATTGACCTATGGAATTTGATGGATACTTCTGAGGTGGAAAGAAAATCGTTCAGTCATGTTACATGTAACATATCAGTTTCAGTCGATGATGTGACAGTCCCGGGGGCTCTTGCCTTCGATCTTATCGAGCAGGTGAATAGGATTTACTGTTTCCATCGTTCTAATAGAATAGAAATATATTTCTTTTCGGTTGACTCGTTTTTAACTTCCGGGAAAGAAGGCCGAGGTGGAAGTTGAAAGGCTTGATCAGCTTAAAGCCAGCAGAATGAAGGAAATTGCACTGAAGAAGCAGGCCGAGATCGAGGAGATATTTGGTGGTAGTCACATAGAAATTGACTCAAAGGCGGCCCGGAAGAAAATCATGGCACTCATTGATTCGGGGGAATTCGAGCCGGTTGAGTTTCTAGCCGATATGGATCGGCAAATTGAAAATGCTAAAGAAGAAGTCTTGAGCAGAAGAGAAATATTAGACAAGGTTGAGAAATGGATGTCAGCCTGCGAAGAAGAGAGTTGGCTTGAGGACTACAATAGGGTATGAACTCTCTCTCTCTCTCTCTAGACTTCAGCTTGGTAATCGCTTCTTGCTGACAGGACCAAAATCGGTATAGTTCGAGCCGAGGAGCGCATTTAAACCTCAAGAGGGCCGAAAAAGCTAGGATTTTGGTCAACAAACTTCCATGTATGTTTCATTTCTTTGTACGAGAATGAGTAGTTTTTAAGAAAAACTGGTGGTAAGATTGATTTTTTGCATTATTATGTAGCACTGATTGATGCATTGGTTGGAAAAACCCGAGCTTGGGAGGAAGAACGGGGCGTGTCGTTTATGTATGACGGGGTGTCTCTTCTCGCGATGCTAGATGAATATGCGATGCTTCGACACGAAAGAGAAGAAGAAAAACGAAAAACGAGAGTATGCTTAGTTTCTTCTTGGTTTTTTCGGGTTTTATCTGGCTACTCGATTTAAGTCGTTGATGCCAAATCTAACGGTTTAAACTCCATCGACCAGCCAAATTTAAGTAATCGCTGCTCGGGTTTTGAACAAATGCAGGACCAGAAAAAGTTCCACGAGCAACAGAACACGGATCAAGGAGCGATTTTCGGGTCCAGGCTGAGCCCGACCAGACCATCTGGGACGAAGAAAGTAGTCGGTTCTCGCGTAAATGGCAATACCAATGGTGTTCTTGCCAGACGTTTATCGCTTAATGCCCATCAAAATGGATCGAGATCGGTGTTGAAAGACGGAAAACGGCTTGTTGCTCCGGTGAACTATGTCGCCGTATCGAAAGAGGATCCGATTTCTCATGGATCTGGTGATGACTTCAATCTGTTTTCACCATGATTTTAATGGAGGAAGCTGCAATTACTTGAGTAGTTTGCCTTGTAATTTATCGTATTTTTCGGTATTTTTCACTCATGAACCTCAATATTCAACTTCTTCGGCTTAGTATAAGTCTTCTTCTTCCTCTTCTTGGCTCCTCCACGCAGAAAGAGCACCAGATGGAGCGTCGATTCCTTCTGAATGTTATAGTTGGCGAGTGTCCGACCATCGCCTGAGCTGTTTTCTGGCAAAAATTAGGCACTGCTGGTCCGGCGGTATGCCTTCCTTGTCCTGAATCTTTGCTTTTACATTGTCGACCTTATCGGAGCAATATCAGATAGTGGAACAATGGCGGAACTTGCTTTTCTTATCAACAATTCCTTGGCGTAATCGAGACCCTTATCAGATATGACTACGGAGATGAACTCTTCTTCACTGGATTGCTAAAGGGAAGTCACAGAGAAGAACAAAAAAGAAAGAACAGCGACAATGAAAATGGCGGACGACAACCCATAACCCGACCATAATCGTCTATTTCAATCTAAATCCATTATTAATATTCAAAACAACCCAAACAAAAATATATATTTTTTAATAACAACGCTGTTATTTTCCAATTACAGCAAAAATGTTCTTTTTTTACCATCTCCTCGTTCTCAATTTAAAGATCATCGAGAATGCATGCAAAACCATGGCAGGCATAGTATAGCAAATACTACTAAAATGAATGCTTAGTTCGAATAAGAATGAAGAAAAACGACTCCCCTTCGATTTTGTTCGATCTTATATACATGATATCTCAACAAACTCACCGAAGTATCGATCATCAAACAAAAAACATCTTTACTCACTCTGAGGGCAAGCAACACTGGTTTTCCGATCCACTTAGCTTCCCCGAAAACGATCAGTCCAGCACAAGATTTGCCCGAGCACAGACGAGCAGAACTAAAACAATGTACACCTGAAGAAAATAGCAAGCAAACGAGAAAAGCAAAACCGACCCCCAAATCGATCAGAGGGCTTGATGATAATTTCAAATAAAAAATCGTCGACCACCCAATTCGATTCATTTCAATTTCATTGGCCGGAATCTTCCAATGCGCTTCTCTGTCAATTTCCTTATCAAATGGAAATTAAAAGCTAAATAGTAGAATGATTATCAGAGAAAATAATCCGGTGCTGGCTTCTTGGCAGGAGTTCCTCTTGATTCCTGCATGTGGAAGAAACAGTTTAGTTGTTCTTGACAAGCTCGAGAATTGATAATCGCTCTGAAAACAAAGTGCGAAGAAACATGTAATAACGCGTAAATATTCCGAAAGTTGTCAATCCCCACCATAGATCGTACTAATTTATAAGAGTTTTTCATTAATAGTTTCGATTTAACCAAAAATACCATTAGTTGTTTAATCTAATCTGTGCTAACCTGCGGGGCAGCATCAAAAACCCGAAACAGCTTATTAAGATTCTCATCCAATTCAAGTATTGCAGCTACATTCCCACATCTACAACACAAACGAAGAGCATAATCACAATCAAAAAACTGTTTTTCGGTGGAGTCAAGTGTTTTGATAAATTTTAAAATAACTTATTTACCTGTAGCAGTAATTTGGAGCGGACCAAACTGTGAGTATCTGATCATTGAACATCCATTTATAGCCTTCCATTACCAACTGATGAGCTCGACAAATATAATCTATATTGTTCGAGTGATTAAAAGACGTAACAACACTACCACCAAACAGAAATCCGGCCCCACGAGGACTCAAGCCCCATCCGTCGACAATTTCTTCGGGATCTGACCATAGTAGGTCGCACATGGCCCCATCGTGCGGTACTTCTTGTTTCCGATCAATAGATCGAATCTGACGTTCATATAATGCAATTGATTAACTATGAAAATAAAATGGGAATAAAAGAAAAAAAAAAGAATTTATTTTGACCTGATCCAAGGTTATTATGGCGGGAGAGAGACCCCCATGGACACTAAAAATCTGGTTTTCGATTAATGCGGAGAGGCTGTAAATAATAATAAAAACAATCCAAAATTATTATTAATTTCAACTGTTTTATAATGGTTTTTTATTTTCTTTATGTATGGACATACCTTAAGTAATCAAATATATCGGTACAGTATCTCCAAACATTGACAGAACCGTATTTCCGAAGACACTCATCATAAAATCCATAAACCTGTCCAAGGAAATACTAAGTCAATTTTGTGAAAAGGAACTAATTTTAATTCAGAAAAAGGAGATTTTTAACCTGAGTGATTTGTCTGCTTTCATGATTCCCTCTAATGAGTGTTATCCGATCTGGATACCTTACCTGATCATGAAGGATAGATTATACGTCAATTAGGCCAGGAAAATGGATACAAAAAGAGAAAAAACAAAGCAAGGATAGTTCTTATTATGAGTGGTAAGAACCAGACTAGCACTGCAGTTCGAACTAGAACGGCCGGTTTTAATCTGCGTTTGGTTATGATTTTTTAAAAACCGTAATTCTTATTCCAATTCTGCTCTTTAGAGGTAAAAAAAATTGTGAAATCCAATTGGACCGTGAGTAGAAAAAATGACTAACTAAAGCCGAATAAAATCCGACATGAAACAAAAATTGATTCTAAACTCAGCTTAATTGATCAAAAATCGACCTAAATATAATAAAAAAATAAATATTATTTTATTTTTTAATATAAAAAGAATTGAGACCTAACTGGAACCGCATCGTATTTTACTGTTCTGATTTTGATTCTAAGATTCCAAAACTGTGGTCACCAATTCCGATTTCATTTCGAGAAAAAGTCATACCGGACCGGATTCGTCTCACATTGAGCTTTATTTATCTATTCGAGATAGTCAATCAAACTTATTCAGCATTATTGTCGAAACCCAAAATTAGCGTTAAAATCAACTCAACAAAAAACTAAAAAAATCTGAATTTATGAGTTCAAACAACTGACAAAAGAAAACATGTCAGAGATTCAAATTATCCATCAGGCACGGTAACTGTATTTTGTCACTTTTCTGTCTCAAAAGTACATTAAGAGCTAAAGCAGCTAAAGAAGCTAAAGCAAGGAGTATCCAAGACCTATATGAGCTTCAAAACTATGGGTGAAAAATCCAGAGCATAAGATCATTACCTTGAGAGCAAGAAGGAGGAGAAATGTCTCAACCGAATAAAATCCTCTATCAACAAAATCTCCGAGAAACAAGTAGTTAGTCTTGGGGCAATCACCTCCTACTTTGAAAAGCTCTTTCAAATCATAGAATTGCCCATGAATATCACCACAAATCTAATAAAAGGGCATCGTAAGAAAAAAAGATGAATTTGTCTCACCATGTACGATTATTAATGGAAAGGAAGTACAATATTTATGCGAAGAAACTTCTGTAAACTTTATCGACTACTAAATTTAGGAATTTAGCACAATTTGACAAGTTTTATACGGTTTTCTTGCCAATTCCATAATATTTACTAAAGCTTATCAAACTCTATTTCCATACGTTTGTTTCGCATTCACTTCTACACAAATGACTACAATTAACATTAAATTGTCCTTCTTACCTAAAAATGACTAAGGGTACCATTTCATCAAGTAAATTATACCCATAGCTACGATTGATTTCCTCCTCATGAATATTTATCAACTGGAACAAAACATGATGCCTCAGAAACAAAGAGCTAAACTACAAACAGCTAGTGACAATTAATGTCCACTCATCTCTAGTTAGTGCTGTGTCCCAATCAGGATGCCTAACATTACCTAAGTTCCAGAATGGCCTTGTTTATCCCATAACAACTAATGATTCCCGAAATAAAAGTCGAAAGCCAAGTATGTGGACTGAAACCCTATATGAAAAAGGAAATATATGAAAAGGTTCAAAACCTATATATCATTTCAGACAACAAAACTAGCATGTGGACTGAAAATTCAAGGTTAATAATCTGTAAGCCAAGAATATAATGAAGAAACTAAAACCAAATGACGATTCACTATTTTATAATCAAATTGCATCAGCAACAAGCTCTCATTGGACAAACAACAACTAAAGCACCACCATTTCCTATTTGTGGAAAACCCAAAAAAACCCCTGGTCAATAATAAATTCAACGATGAAATATACGAAGAATCAAACATCGAACCAAACAGCACTTCAGACAACAAAATCGGACGATATCATTATTTGGATTGAAAATCCAAGGAACAAAAGAGGAAACTTAACAAGAGAAAAAGGGATTCATACCGTGACAGGGGCGTCGACCATTTGAACGTTGCTCTCTTCGACGAGGATTTCCATAGCTTTGAGGCAAAGAGCTTTGACTTCCGACTCTTTGAGCGGCTCGCACCTCCTCAGCTGCTCTATTTGCCGGTCAAGGTCAGACATAGCTCCCCCTCTCTCCCTGAATCTCTCTAGCAGTGAATCTCTCTCGCTCCACCAGTTTACAATGGTGGGGGTGTCACTTTATTTTCGTGGACTCTCTTCGCCGTCGAGTTTTTTGCAGGAATGCCACTTCGGTTCGACCAATTTGCTTCTTTTCAACCAACTTCATACAACATGTCGTATTCACTTCAAACTACATGTCGGATTTACTCGATGATCGTTGTGGATCAGCGAAATTTTGCAAATTTAATGAATTTTTAAATTATCCCAAAAGTATTATAAATTGTTTTTTTAATTCATAAAGGGTCAATTGCGGGGTCCAAATAAGTTCGGTCCAAATTGAGAAACCAAATCGAACCCAACCGTCGGTTTTAGAATTGTTAAAACTAATTTTACATTGAATAAAACTAAATATTTAGTTCATTTTTTTTTGTTTAATTGAAATGATTAAAATTAAAAAAAATATTTTGAGTTTTTGTTAAATGGGTTAAAAGATATGACTTTTAAAAAATAAATAAATAAATAAGGTTGTCAGACGTATAGAATCAGATAATCTGATACGAACGTCCAAAAGAAGGTTCATACTGTCTATATCAAAAACTCTACATGAGAGATAAATATTAACCTTCTTATATATCTCATCTATGTAACGTAAAACTAAATAGTATTGGTTAAACCGAGCTCATGTATGAATCATATACATAATATACAAATTCATATAAGTTATCAGCTCACGATGCTCATTGCGAGAAAGAATAATATGTTCAATTGCATTCTTTATGACCCGAGAAACTTAAGAGGGAGTATTTTAAGTTTATTAATTTTTTTGTAATTATTATAATTATAATTATTTACGCAATATATTAAAAAATGAGAAAAAAATACAATCAATTTGATAATGAAGTTCAACCCAGCTTTTCAAATATATATATATATATATAATTAAAATGGGAAATTAGAACCTTGCAATTGGCGATCATAATCAGGTGATCGGCGTTCAACGCGATCATCGCTGCGCTATCGGCGTTCGGGGGCTGTCCGAACCTTGCAATTGTATCATCTTCCTTTTACGACGCATTGCCGGGCCTTCGATCGAATTTCGTAATCTTCTTCCCCGGAGACTTTCTATTTCCGCGTCATAATCAGGTGATCACAATTTTTCTTCTGGTTTAGCTCTATGTGTGTTTGGATTAGGGTATATGACTCTGACTATTTACTTGTTTGAGCTTCATTGGAACGTGGATCAAAAATTATGTTTTTCTGTTTTTAATTTGATTGGTGTGGGAGGATTTCATATTAGTGGAGAATGTTGGAAATTTTGTTGCCTTAATGTCCTCTTTTGGATTTAAAGATAATTTTTGTACTCGATTGATTAGGAAATTTAAATTCTATTAACATTTAGGGTCAATGGCATCCTCTTCGGATTCATGGGTTAAGGAATATAATGAAGCAGTGAAACTGGCTGATGATATCAATGGAATGATCTCTTGATAGCCTACTGCCCCTCTTGTCTAGAATTCCTGGAAAACAGGCCATGTAAGTCTCTTTTTTGGATTGTTTTAGTTTCATAATAGTAAAATGTGCTCCCGCAATCAACTTCGGAAACACTTTCACCGCTTAACGGGTTTACAAACTGAAAGTAGCATTTAAAGATTCATGATATAGGTCAATCTTTTCTGTTTGTTTGCCACATTGCCTATGAGTCTTACTTTGTGTTCAATCCACTTGAGAACTAGTTTTGTGGTTCAACTGAGAGAATGAGTATGAGTAAATTGTTCATTGACCGAGTATTTAGTTACTTCTATGATTTTCCAATGTTACATTTTTTGGTAGATTTGACTGATGCTACTAAGGTGTAAGCATAGCGCTTTTGGGTTTTTATAAAGGGGGAAGTTCTGATATGGCAACTGAATTCTGTTAGTGTTTCATTTTCATAAGCATTGGATGCATTTTGACTCGATGATTGGGGGAACATTGGACCATATCCGGTTATGCGATATTGTGATCGGCAAACAAACTGATCATGTATGAATTGTATGCAGCTCTGATAAAGAGATGAATCGCCGAAAGGACATGGTAACAAATTTAAGGTCAAAAGTTAACCAAATGGCCTCGCAATTGAACATGTCAAAATTTGCGAATCGGGACAGCTTGCTTGGTCCAGAAATAAAAGTAGCTGATCCCATGAAAAGAACAGAAGACCTGGACAATGCTTGTTTTGTCCAATTATTAGAGGCAAGTTCTTTCAACTTACAATGGTTAATGCTTGTTTTGATCATATGGTATCTCATAATGTTTTCAAAACAGAACAAGATGACGACCTGCAAAAGCTTGAGGAGACCGTAATAAGTACAAAACATATTGCTTTGGCAGTTAATGAAGAACTTGACCTTCACGCCAGACTAATTGTATGTTATAATCACTTTTTTTCCAGGGCGCTCTCTAAAATTATGTTGAATTATCCCGTGCCACCTTGTAACAGGATGACTTGGATCAACATGTAGATGTTACCAACTCTCAATTATGGGTAATTTTCTCTCCTCGAAGTGTTGTTAATGTTGATTGGATGTCTTGTTATTTAACTCGATTGGCTAATTTAGAAGTTGTTGCTCAATTACTTTTTTGTGAAAAAAATAGCGAGTCTCGAAAAACTTGACAATTTTAAGCAAGCGTACCAAAGGAGGTTGCTCGTGCTTGTGCATGCTTTTATCAGTCATTGGAATCTTGATTCTGGTAGTTGTCATATATCTTCTCATCAGGTATTTATAAGATTTATTGAGTTCCGGTGTGAAATACTTTTATAACTAAAATGATGACGGGTGTGATTTTAATCGATCTTTGCCGGCTTTTTTCTACGTCACTTTTGTCTAATTGATGAGACGATTTAAACGAGTCATGTATCGTAGTCTTTCTATTACCATCGGCAAATTGTTCAAGCATGTATTCTATGTTGTAATCTTTCTTTTTGTGCTAAAGAAATAAAATTGGTATGAAATTGTGCATTTCGAAACAAGCTCGGGTCCATGATTGTCTAGTTTGATTGTGCCGTTGAGTTCTTAAATTGATTCCGAGAGAACAATGGTTAGGAGATCTCAAAGTTTTATAGCTGATAATCATAGGAATTTCGCTTTTATACATATTATATCACAATAAAGAAATTTCTGCTGATTGGGAATTCTACTGCTTATGGAAATTTCAAAAACTACCCGTAATCTGAAGTTGAAATTAGCAACTACACTCATAGAATTTCATACAGATCTGATTTTCGTAGTCATTGTTATCTGTCGCTGGTGGTGACTTAAATAATCGTCTTCGAATGATGATTGTAAAAAGAATGAAGACAATGATTTCCCAAAAAGAATGATTTTTTAACTTTCGCATTTGGTCAAAGAACTGCACTCTATTGTTAAGATTTGATCTTCATATACACATACAATCGGGTTTAAATCACAAGAAAGATTGTCCCGCAAGATGCAGTTAATTCTAAATTTCGTTTGAGAACACTAAACCGTTCTTTCCTTCGGCAGGCATGGCATCGTTTTCTAATCGATTTACAACTTTTCAGGTAGCTTTTTCTTGTCTAAATTACCATAGCTTAGATATTATCAGCTTTAAGTTGTCAATGAGATTTTTTACATTTTTAGAAAAACCCGTGATTTAAAAGATTTTGCGCTTCAACATAAGAACGATAACGGTAAAATCTAAAGATTTTGTGCTATCGAACAGCAAGTATTATGCAAGAAAAATTGATATAAGTAAAATAAAAGAAAGGTGCGTAAAGGAGGATGAAGATTAGCCTCCTAGGTACAAGAGCTTAAGTTCGACGTCTGCGTTGTTCTAGTGCGGCAGTTGTTACCCTCAATGTTAGGGTAGCTCCTTCGGATATCAGGTAAAGGCATTGTATCTCTGGACCGCTGAGCTATCGTGATTTAACCTCCTCACAAATTATCGGGTCGGAGAGTATGAGGGCCCTGGGGTACAAGATTAGCATCCTAAAGACATATCTTCGTGCTTTTGCCTTTCTCTTTTTTTATTTGTTTTCACACTACTTTAAGATTTCTCTTTAATACTATCCCACACATTATTTTTATCGCGTGATAGTGTGCGGATATATTGTTAAAATCGAAGACTAATAACTAGTAAAAGGAAAATAAATGCAGTAATAATATACACCAAAATTTACGTGAAACATCTAGACTAGAAATAACTGCAAACGAGAGAAAAAATCATTAATCATAACAAAACACCAATGAGTTTTGCCACGGAAACATTATCATATAGAGAAACATAAAATTCAAACAGATATATACAAATCCGAGACGACTAACTAGAATCCAGATCACACTAAACTCTAATATAACTACTTTGCGTGTTCTTATCGTTAGTCTCCAAAAGAAAAAGGATCCCATTACAGCTTTTCGAAAAGCCGAAAGAAAAAGATATTCACCCCCACTTTTCCACTTGCAACCTCACATTGAAGGTAGCTTCGCGATGCTTTATCGTTTTAGTTCCGATTATACGGTCTAATTGGACCATTTGCTCGCAAATTCATTTGTTCAATATGAAATACAATTTCCCTCACAAACTAACAATCATTTACCGGTTCTATTCGATAATCGAATCCAAAAGATGTGCACATATACTTGAACTATATCATGATCAATAAAAAAATACTTATTTGCAACAAATAACTAAGACATCACAAGAGCATTTTTTTCGTTTCATTAAACACTCCTTTTTTCCTCTTTCCTGTCTTGTCTCCTACATGAATTATTGGATTTTTCGTCAGCTCCCACCATAAAGTTTAATTTTAGACAATTGGATCACTCTGTTTATCTACTCCGTCACAAAACAGTCATGCAATATGAACCAAATCTCTCTCTTTCTTTCTCTCTCTACTCCTAGTTCTATAAATTGGAAACACAGCAGAAGCATGAACATCAAAAGAAATCTTCAGACTTGAAAAATTCATCTGTGCTTTAAGAAAATGGCTTACTCAAAGGCTTGTCTTCTTGTTCTTGTCTTTGCTGCTCTTCTTCTCCTCTCTTCCAGCAGTTCAGCTCGAGAGCTTGCTGATCAAAGCCGTAACTCCCTCTTTAACTTTCCTGGTTTTCATTAAAAAAGAGTTTAATTAGACTATGTCAATGAAATAACTACATAGAAAGAACAATTCACCTTCTCATAATGTTTTTTTCATCTCTCTTTTGCAGAGCAAAGTGTTCAACCTGAGAGTGTGGAAGAAGATCTCCGTACAGGCCTTTTGTTCCACAGGCACCACCACCACCACCACAAACACCACAAGAAACCCGGCCACGGCCATGGCCATGAAGAAAACACGGAATCTGAGACAGAAGATGGTGAAAACTAGACAAAGATTTCAATCACTTCTGATGAAAATAAGCTGATATGCATGAGTTTTATTAAAAGTATGAAAATGGTTAGAGTAGTTTAGCTGCTATCTCAACCATCTGTTATGATCAGTCTGTTTACTATCCTTTGTTTATGGTGTTCACCCTCTACTTACTAATCTTACCTGTGTTTCCATGCACAAATGGCGTCAATATTGGGACAAGCATTGATTGTGTGAGCTAATCTCCTTCAGTTCTTTAAAATTCTTTTCGAATTCGATTAAAACTTCCATCTGACAAGCCGTCCCATTCTACGGAGATCAACCATCACAAATTGAAAAAAAAACCCAAAATAAAAGGGTTTGCTCGATAACCATAGAAGGAGAACCAGAAAATTACAGTAAGCTATGGAAAATTCTACTTTTTGCGATTACCGAAACAGAAGGTATCTCTTACTTGTAAATGGAAAACAAAAAAATCAAAGAAAATCATCATCTATCAACGCAAATTCAGAAACCAAACATGAAATAGGCAAGAAGCAGGATGCGAACTTCAGAATTACAGCAAAAATGTAAAAACTCCTTCGATGAGAAAACAATACAACCTGACCGGAACAACTGAAATCGCCTCCGGAAATTGGCCGCAGTCGCGTTCCTCCCGGCTTTGTTCCGTTCTAAAGGGGGCGGAGAAATGATCGTCGACGGTGGATTTACGGAAGGGCAATTCGGTCATTTCACACAGCAGTCATTATAACAAATCCGACCTCGTTGCGCAGAGAGAGAAAGGAAGAGACGAAGAAGAAGGATAGAGAGATACAGGGAGAGAGATAGGGAGAGAAAGGGAGAGGGAGATTCGGCAAAAGTGAATCCTATATGAAGGAATTTACATAGCGAAGGTAAAAATGGCTACAGACCAAGAGATATCTCAAGCCATTCAAACCCTATTCAACGACTCTTCTTCTTCGTCTGCTTCAAACTCCGTCAATTTCTCTACCTTCAACGGTGTAGTTCAGCAGCTGGAATCGAAGCTTGGCCTTGATCTCTCTCACAAGGTCGACTTCATTCGGGTTCAGATCCAGTCCCTCTTCCGTGCTCACCCTCAACCTCCTCAGAAGGAGCATTTTCCGCCTCACCCAAACCTTGATTATCAATCGGGTTCTTTCCCTGCGTCTTCTGCATTTCAGAGTTTCTCCTCTCAACCGCCTCCTGGTAAGGTAGAAGCTCCCATCTCTGTGACGGTCGCAGAGACGCCTAAAGAAAGGTAACCCTTGTTGGGGGTTTGATGTTTTATTTTAATGGTCTGATATTTAATGGTAAATGGGTGGATTGAAGAAAAAGTCTATGGTTCTCTTTTTTCCCTTCAGCTGTTTCGTTTAAATTTGGTAATTTTTGAAGTAGAGACAATCATTTGTTGGTGTTAAATTGGATTTTAATAGTTTTTTTGTTTGTAAACGAATAAGTTTGATTCTGATTTTTTTTTTCTGGTGTACGATTTCAATGGGGCAGCCTTTGACTGGTAGTGACTAATGAACAAGTTGAAAAAAATGGCTGGCGAATTGGGTGAAGTTGGAACAATGCTGCCATTATCTATGGATGACACTTTTTATTACTGTAAACAAGTAAAGTGAAGAAAATAACCGGAGAATCTTTGAGTTTTATGTCACTGTCGCAATGTCTCAGTGTCTCTAGTTCTGGTAATGACTAATGAATAAGTTGAAAAAAATGGCCAGCGAATTGGGTGAAGTTGGAATAATGCTGCCATGGCTGGCACTTTTTATTACTGTAAACAAGTTAAGTGAATAAATAACAAGAGAATCATTGAGTTTTATGTCACTGTGGCAATGTCTGTCTCTAGTTCTTGTTTTTTTCTACAATATTTTCATTGACAATTTTGTGCTTTCCGTTGAGAACATAAACTATGTGTGTTTATGTTGTCGCATTATCTACGTGCGTGTGCATTGCAGTAAATATCTTCTTTTATATGTTTACATTTTTATTGCAGTTCTCAACCCAAAACTAAGAGAAGAGGTGGACCAGGGGGTCTGAATAAGCTTTGTGGTGTTTCCCCTGAACTTCAAACAATCGTTGGGCATCCTGAACTGCCAAGGACAGAGGCTAGGACCGTTTAAATACTTTTCTTGCTGATTACATAACCATTAAATTTCCCTGAGTTTCAAGTTTTTCTATCATTTTCAGATTGTGAAACAGCTGTGGGCATATATAAGGAAAAACAATCTTCAAGATCCAAATAACAAAAGGAAAATAATTTGCAATGACGAACTGCGTTTGGTATTTGAAACTGACTGCACTGACATGTTCAAAATGAACAAATTGCTTGCAAAACATATTATTTCTCTTGAACCCACAAGTATGTATTTAACTTGGCTGGCACTTCTATGTATATCTTCAAATTTGAAGAAAGTTATGAGACTACTATTTTCGATATTTTCAGAACCTTCAAGCTCTAAGAAGCCGAAAGTAGAAGTACAGTCTGGCATTAAAATCTCCGAACCAGGTCCTACTGTGATTATATCTGAATCGCTTGCAAATTTTTTCGGTGTTGATGGAAGGGAAATGCTCCAAGCAGAGGTTCTTAGACGCATTTGGGAATACATCAAGGTTAATCATCTCGAGGTACAGAACTCATATCTTCACTCTATACCCTTTTCAATTCGTGTTAGGTACGATTCACTTTTATATCGATTAATAAATTTGACGACGACTTTTTCATTTTTTCCCGCTTCTCTTCCATAGGATCCTTTGAATCCAATGGCTGTGCTGTGTGATTCCAAGCTTCAAGAACTCTTTAATTGCCAAAGCATCTCTGCTCTGGGTATTCCAGAGGTTTTAGGGCGGCACCATATAATCAGAAGATCATGATAAAGCGTCTTATTTCCTGGTTAGTGTCTCGAAAATATAGTCATAAATTACGATGAGCGTTTACTGGTGTCTAGATATTGAGTGGAAAGTAAAATCCTCTGGCAATCTGAAAAATATGAATGTTCGGTTTTACCTTAATGAAATTATACAATAATCTTGTCTATACTTTCAGGTCAATGGTGGTGGGCACTATTCTGTTTTTGAGCCTCTGCTTGGACCAGCTTGTGTTCAGTAGTTTATTAATCTTAATGTGATTAGCTCATGTTCCTTCTCTCGAGCAATGTGACGCCATGATCCTCGGATTATTTTGACTGGACTTTGTATCGTAGATTAGAGCTAACACATACCTATGTAAGGGGCTGATAATACCAAAAAACAGACTGTAAAGAGATGTAATTTGACTCTAATCTCTCTCCCTCTCTCTCCCTCTCTCTTATCTTCGGACAAAATCTCATGCATGGGCTTTTGTTTTCTCATAACCTTAGGGTTTTTTGGCAGATATTACCATTGATTATTGCCTTGGCAGACAAGAAGAAGTAGCTAACCCTAGCGCCATTCCCGCATGTTCTTCGTCCAGTCCCAAATGGGATTAGCTCGAAGCTTGCTCCTTTGAAGTAGCTAACCCTAGACCATCTGGTTCTTGAATATCTTGATCAGAACTCCCATTGTCTATCTTGGATCTATGTGCTTTTATGATGTTTTCCAGGATTCCATCGCGGTCTCGGCTTTGTTCCTAGATCCACCAACGTTGTGAAGAGATCGAAAGGAAGGAAGAACATCGACGAACTCAAAGCCGGTCATGAAAAGCATCATCTTTTCCAACACAGCAAGGAACTCTTCCTTCTTGGTACACTTTCCTGCCAACGCAGCAATGGAAGCGATGGTATTAAGAGTGGAAACTATCATTCTACTCTAACTCACCACCGACCCGCTATTAGGATCTAGCTCTATGCACAATTTTAAGAAATTCGACCGGTTTAGAAAAACCAAACAAAAATCCAAATTTTATCTCTTTTAATACTTTGCAATTATTCTTTTAATTAAAGTTTGATTTGTCCTCACGAGATAGATATTTCCTAATGACAGTTATGACATGTGTACTTGCATTAATCAAAATTATATTTACGCGCCGACTTGGAACGTAATTCTGGACATGAGAGATTTGAACCCTCGGTACAAAAAATGCATACAACAACAACTAACAATATGGTCAAACTCTTACTTCTTTGAGATAGACATGGTCTCGTCCATAATTTCGGTTTTGGTCGAGACTTATCTAAGTCCTTGGTTTTCTTCATTGAAATAAAATCAAAGAGATTCAAAATCAATAAAAATTAAAAGTATTCAAATCGATCCCGATCCAACCAAATAGATAATATTTAGAATTCATTCATTGGATACCCTAAACGTTTATGGTGGTTTCACTAAACACATTGAACGAATTTTTCTTGCAACAGATACTTTGAACTTTTCGAATATCTTTACAACACCCTTGTCCCTAAACTTTTCCAATGTCAATGTATCGATGTGTATTGTTTACAAGCCTTCTTGAATATGTATTTACTTAGATATGCATTTGACGAGTGACCAAGGGGACTAGGTTTGAGATGAGATATCGAACGATAAATTGGCGTTAAAACAATTAACGTCAAGACAATCGAAAATTTTAAGGTATTAGTTACTAAAAAAATTCATTCAAGACGTCAGATGAAAACATTCTAAACGTTCAACTAATTAAATAAAAACCAACCATAATATTTGATTTGAGAGTAATGAAATATTAAACAAAAAATAGATTAAATAAAAACAATTAAAATGATATATTACAATAAATACTAATTATAATAAAGTAAAAATCTAAAACATATATTCATCAGCCACTATTAATCATTGATTTTAATTTAGATATAGTCTAGTCTAGTTTGATATTTAAAAGAAATACGATGGAATTAATATATTTGATTTAATAACTTTAAAATCAAACATGATAAAGATCAATCGGACAAAAAAATTTTGATCTGGTCTGGTGCACCGGTTTTGACAATTGTGCTCTTGGTAGGCTTGGGCAACCAGGCCCGGCCCCACCCGTTTTAATCGGGTTTCAGTTGCAGAATGATGACTGAAACCCGAAACTAACCCGCAACACTAGGGATGGGCATGAGTTGGGTTGGGTCGGTTTTTTAATCAACTCAACCCGACCCATTTGGTTTTCGGTTTCGTACCTGAAACCGAAGACTGACCCGAAACCCGCAACCTCTATGACAACCCGACCCAAAATATTGCGGGTTGGGTCGGTTTTTTTTTTTATCGGTTCATTAAAAATTATTCTAAAATAACATCAAAACATTTACTATTACGAAAAAAAATCAAAAAACAACCTATTACCTTACGAGTTACGACATTGTCACTCCTAATAATTAATTCAAAAGATACCAAACTTAAACAAATAACATAACTAAAAATATCATCTCAATATTTCATAAAATATGTTTTAACTTCTCTAAGTAAAGAACTGTTCAAAAATCAAGAGTTGCAACGTCGCCTTTGCTGAAGAAAAACATAAGTCTTCTCTAAGTAAACGACGACAGAAGCCTGGCCGACGGCGAGCGTGCGAAGAGGAGCCGACGAGAAGAGAATCTTAAAATCGCGACTCGGGAGCTGCCGTAGAAGGAAATGGGTGAAACTGTGAGCCCTAGAAAATTTTAGGAATATTTGGTGAATGAGTTTTTTTGGGTCGGGTTTGCGGGTTGAGTAAAAAACTTCAACCCGACCCAAAACCCAAATTAAATTGTACAACCCGACCCAAATGGGTAAAAAACTCATTCAATTTATTTTCAACCCGACCCAAATAGTGCGGGTTGGGTCGGGACCCGCGGGTTGGGTCGGGGTGCCCATCCCTACGCAACACCAGTAAACTACCATATCCTAAAATATTCGGGTCGGGTCGGGACGTTAGTAACTTGTATAATAGAGTGCGGGAGCCACTTTGGTTAGCCCCACCGAGCTTTTAGCTCGAGCATTGACCCGAGGTCGTTGCAACTTGCAAGTCAAGACCGCGACTCTGACCGCGTCCATGCCTTCTTTTTGGTGTTTAAATAGCGTCAGCGTTTGATTCCATGGAAGCCAAGAATTGAACTCGAAACGAAATAGTCGTTACTTGGGGGAAGCTTGTAATACATACGCATAAAAGACTTTGCGATTTCTCCTACTCGCTGGAAGCTTAGTTCCGATGACTCGCCGGAATGATTTGCCGGAAATGTGTTACTCACTGGGTTATGTTATCGCACTGATTATGCTTATGCTTATGCATTCGTCATTAGTTGTTTTGGGTTCTTCTGAGCGGTTTAATGGTTCCCATAGCTGGAAAACTCTCCTCGGTGAGTTTGATTTTCATGTCGCATATGCATGCTTTGCTTGTTGCTTTATGTTTTATACTTATTGAATTCCAATAGTAGCTTCAATCTTTGTTATTTTGCTGAACGAAATGGAAATGAAGAGGGACCTTATCTGGGCTGAGAATCCTTTGGGAATGACTCTATAATCGTATTTGGAAAATCTTTTCAAAAAACTGAATCTAGCACTAAGTTTTTCTTCTCCAATTCAAAGTTTAACTAGAACATGTGCCTTGTCTTAAAAAGAATCTCCATCAATCTATTGATTTTAATCCGATTAACACTCAGCATAATTGGTTTTGATTGACACTAGGTTCTTTCACATTGTTGTTGATTGTGTTGATGAACAGATAGAAATCAAAGGTCGTATCCTTTTTGTTTAACAAGCACAATCTCAAAGGTTTAGGTTTATATCAATCAGTTCCTGATATCCTTTTTGTTCAAGATTTGGTTCTAATTCTCGGTTTAATTGTTAGTGTCTTGCAAACTTTCATGTTCTTGGGTCATCAGTGTAGCCTGCTTAGCTAATTTAATCATATTCTTCTACTTTTTTTGCAGGAAATGCTCCATTGGTTATTGCTCGTGGTGGATTCTCGGGCCTGTTTCCTGATTCTAGCTTAAATGCCTACGAATTGGCTGTGGTTATAAGCGTACCAGACGTGGTATTATGGTGTGATGTGCAGTTAACAAGGGATGGAGCTGGAATTTGTCATCCAGATTTAAAACTAGAAAACTCAACTAATATTTCCCACGTTTATAACCAATCTAAAAATAGTTACTCGGTGAATGGAGTCGAAACTACAGCATGGTTTTCTATCGATTTCACGCTCGATGAGCTTCGTTCTGTTACCAGTGAGTTAACTCCTGATTCCTGAAAATTTTTCTTCATCAATTATTATTAGATTTCATGATAGTACAAGAAGATGATAATTTAAGTTGTCGTTATCCATGATTACAATCCATGAGCAGTCGTTCTCTAAGCTCTTTTCAAGGTTATCTAATCAAATGTTTTTTTATTGAACAGTTCAACAAGGGATTGACACTCGAACTACCCTTCTCAATGGCAATCAATTCCCTATACTCACTGTTCAAGATGTCGCTAATGCTATCAAACCACATGGGTTATGGTTGAATATTCAGGTGCATAATCATTTGAATTTTATTTATTTGTTCACATTTCCAAATCTGCAAATTTATCTCTGACTGCACTTGAATCTGCAATCTTAAATCGGTGACTACAGTCAGTGTTTATGATACTTTTGCAGCATGATGGATTCTTTTCACAACACAATCTGAGTATGAGAAGATATGTATTTGATGTATCTAGAACTGTCGATGTGAGTTATATATCATCGCCCGAGGTGGCTTTTCTGCAGAGTATTTCGAATAGATTTAAATCAACCGAGGCAAAGCTTGTGTTTCGATTTCTAAAAAAAGATGAGTTAGAGCCAACAACTTATCAGACTTATGGTTCTCTCTTGAGAAATCTTACTTTTATCAAAACATTTGCATCTGCAATTCTTGTTCCCAAATTTTACATATGGCCCGTCGACACTTCCGGATATCTACTTTCTCATACATCACTTGTTATTGACGCGCATAAACAAGGATTAGAAGTTTTTGCATCGGAATTTTACAACGACATGCCACTCAGCTACAACTACAGTTTCGATCCAATTACGGAGTACTTGTCTTACATTGATAATGGTGTTTTTTCAGTTGATGGTGTGCTATCTGATTTTCCGATCACCCCGTCTCTGACCATAGGTAGCTTATCATGTTTCATCTGAGATATTGTTGCTTCGAATCAACGTTTATAATTGTAAAAATTGCAGAAATTTTTAGTTCATTTGTTTGATCTTCTTTATTTTAGATTTCACAACTCTAATTTATTTTTGTCTTTTTGTGCTTCAGATTGTTTTGCTCACGTGGGGAATACTGATGAGACACAAGGTATCTTTGTGACTGTTTATCCTATGAAAGCAAAAAATTGGCAAAGATTCTTTTGATTTTGATTTTTGAGGGTTCAACTGATAAAAGTGATTGTATAGAATCTAGGATAAATAACAGTTTACATCCTAAATTATGAATGTAGTTACAATGTATATCTTTTTAATAGTTATTAATAAGCATCTTGAACTTTAATATAATTTCGATGGATAACTTACCATCATATTTTTTTTTCTAATTTAAGATATCAGCCAATTTAGTAAATTATTTTTGTTAATGTGTTAATTTTAACGAGTTTTGAGAAATAAAACTGATTTAATGATAAATTTATAATTTTATTTAACTCATTCAACTTTTTTAACCGTTTTATGACCATTTATTAGTGAAATATGATGACTAAATAGAAAACATCATTAAAATTAATTAAAAACATAATGACAGGTGTCTGTTGCAATTATGCTAAAGTTAAAGGTATTTACTGACGAATTTTAAAGTACAAAATATTTATTGCAGCTATCCTCATAGTTTAGGGTATAAAATACTATTTATCCTAAAATCTCCATGGTTTGAGAGAGTGGAAAGCAAATAGTTTATAAGTAAAATTTTGATTCATAATTAGTACTACATGTTTTGAGCTAACTTCTACAGCAAAATCGAGCATGTTTTAACTCATGACGAACAACATTGTACTGAGATAACATGGAATTACTGCTTTTTCAATTTTTCGTCCATTTTGTCTTAAGATTGTCTCTATCAATAATATCCGAAAACATCGAAGGAAAATTGTCTTGTTTTTTTCGTGTATTCAGCAAGACCATTGGTTATTTCAAAGTTTGGAGCTAGTGGAGACTATCCTGGCTGCACTGACTTGGCATACACCAAAGCTATTTCAGATGGTGTTGAAATACTGGATTGTCCGGTTCAAATAGCAAAGGATGGGACACCATTTTGCGCGAGCTCTATAAACCTTATCGACAGTACAACAATTGTTGAGACTGGTTACAACAACCTTTCGAAATCAATCCCACAAATCAAGCCTAGTAGTGGAATCTATGCTTTTGACATTACTTGGCCTCAGATTACGGAGCTGACTCGTAAGTTATATTGTTCTTGATCTCATTTGTCTTTCTTTATTGGTTACCATACATATTTACTTGTTTTGTAAAAACCAAATGACCTATCTATTAGATAGTCGGTTGAGAATCAAACGATAGCTAGAAAAAGAGAACAACATGTAGGACACAAGATTTATCTGAAAAAATTCTTTCGGGGAAAAATTACGGGCAGAGTAACAAATCTACTATGAAAATCAGAATACAACTGTTAAGTATTACGACTTTAGCTTATGTTAATTTATAGATAAAATCAAATTCTAATGAAATTCTATCATAGGCCCACCGGTCTAGTCGAAATAGAATTCGAGTAACACCGAACTTTAATAAAGATAATAGCAGGAATAACAATTTTTTCTCATCTTTTTCCAGAAAACATGCAATTTGAATTTTCAAAATTGATATCCCAAATTTGTTCGATTCGAATATGAAACTTTTAATCTTACTATGATATCATTTGTTGAGAATCGAACGATTAACATAAAATGAGAATAAGATGCAAGATTCTAGATTTACGATGAAAAATCCTTAATGAAAAAAAAATCACGAACAAATGAATAAGTGTACTATGAAGATCGGAATACAACGGTTGAGTTTTTTGACTCTAGATTAAATTAATATATAAAAAAAATAAAATCTTAATGATATTCTATCATGGACTCATCAATCTGGCCCAACTAAAATTTTAGTCACACCAAACTCTAAATCAATCTAACAAGAAACACATGCAAATGAGTCTCAGAAGATATATATCAGTCGATTTATTTTTGCTATTTGACGAGTTTATTTCTCATTCAGCGGCCATATTGAATCCATATTCAAAAAATCATCTTTATCGGAATCCCGTGTTCAAAAACAGTGGGAAATTTCTTACTCTGGCTTCGTTCTTGGCTGTGGCTAGGAACACGAACTCCCTCTTGGGTTTCTTGATCAGCATAGAGGTATACATATTCATTCCAGACTTCACAAAAAGTTATGATTTATTTTTGTGTTTTCGCTTTTTTTTTCAGAATGCTGCCTACCTTTTGAAGCACGAGAATTTGAGTGTGGTTGATGCAGTTCTTGATGAGTTGCGCAAAGCAGGATATGATAAACAGACTTCACAAAAAGTTATGATTAAATCCACGAACAGCGCTGTTTTGAAGAACATTAGGGGGAAAAGCAAGTATTTTCTTGTGTACGAGGTTGATGAGACAGTTAGTGATGCTCTTGATTCTACTATCATGGACATCAAGAGCTTTTCAGATGCCGTTGTCGTTGAAAAATCCTCCGTTTTTTCGGAGAACTCATATTTCCTCACCGGTGCCACAAACGTCGTCAAGAGATTGCAAGCGGCTAATCTATCCGTGTATGCAGAAACTTTTAGCAATGAATTTGTGACTCAAGCGTATGATTTCTTCTCCGATTCAACGGTGGAGATCAACTCCTATTTTACAGGGGCCGGGATTGATGGTGTCATCACGGACTTCCCTAAGACATCCGCCCGGTACAAAAGTAAGATTCGTCAAATGATTCATAATTTGTGTCGAATTTTACTTCATTTTTTTAATGGGTCATTTGAAATTTAAATTAATCATGTTTTTAAAAACAGAATATCCATCTTTCAACTGTTAGCAATTGCACGTTATATCATGTTTTCAAAACCTCCGATGATATCAAATTTTATTGTGCTATCGAGATTGTATACGCTGACGTGTCGAGTTGTGATTGGTGTAATAAATATAATACATAACTATGTTAATTGTAATATATTAAATACACGCATGCTAGTATATGCAATAAAAAAGTACGTTAAGAAAGTAAACTAGCATTACTCTTTATTTATAAATCACTATTTCATTACCTTACTCATTTTCTTGTTTATATGTCTGGTAATGTTTGGTTTTATGCAGGAAATTGATGCTTAAATTTGGGTAATAATACACCAATTTACATGACCGCTTTGGAGCCAAGAAGTGTCTTTCGACTCATTACCCCCGATTACGTGCCTCGAGCCTTGGCTCCAAGTCCAGTCCTGAGTATTCGGATGTCACAGAACCGCCATTGTCCGACGACGCCGGAGCTCCATCCCCGGCTCATTCGACCAGGGTGGGACCCACCTCTCCGCCACCTCCGCGGCCACCACCAAATAGCCAGCCTAAGCTTTCATCCTTCTCCGGCTATGCGCTTGGGATTCTACTGGTTGAACTTGTGCTGCTTGGAAAACTCTAAATTGGCCATTTTTAAACCAATCTTTGGATTTGAACAAAGCTTCCATGGTTACTCTGGCAAGAAGCTTAAATTATTATCTCTTCCATGATATTATTGTATTCGGGGTAGCACGAATAAGTTACTACGTCTTGGGTGTTACAGTGTATTTGAATTTTACGAATAGTTACCCATTATGCACATGTCTATGTTTGTGTGTCCTTTAATTTATGGTTTAGTTGCAAATAGCATTTATATTATAAACTTTTCATTTGACTTGCCTTCGAAACTGCTTACGTCATCATTGCATGCTGCTGATGTCATTCTCATAGATGGATGAGATCCAAAGT
>QAOC01054382.1:82424-190429 GCA_003255005.1 Begonia fuchsioides | reverse complement strand
ATTAAGATATTTAATTAAATGTGAAAGATGAAAAAACTAGGGTTAGAGAAATTAGCATCAAAATGATAGCAAATAAAATTACATTTTATGCTTAAAGGATATGTCGCCTTCACTAGATTTCCTCCTTAATCAATGATATTATTTGCATAAACCTTACTCCAAGAATATTATTAGATACAAATATGAATTGGTAATTTAAAGTAGAGAAGCAATAAGAAAGAGCCACGTGTCCCTATTTGATTAGTGACTAATTGTGATTAAAGCATAATTAGTGAGTGATTAAGGGGTAATTAAGGTTTACTAATCATGATTAATTATGTTAATCTTAATGATTAGCTTAGTACTAATCTAGATTAATTAATTAAAGTATGTATGATTAAATGGTGATAATTGAAGTATTTTAGCAATTAAAGAGACATATAAGGGCAAAATGGTAAACTTAAAAGGATAAGTTGGACTTAAAGGTAAATTCATCCTAAGATCTATCTGAAAAATGTGAGAAATGGCTGAGGATCAGCCATTTTCGTGGCTGGAGAGAGAGAAATGGAGAAAAGGAGCAAAAATGGAGAGAAGGTTTTAGAGAGAAAATAGTGAAAATTGGAGGTAAAGGAGAGATATTTTGCCTCCAATTGCTTGAGAAGAAATGTTCATCTCATCAAGAGGATTCAATTGAGCTAAGAATATTGTGGTAAGAATAATTTCATACGTTTTATAGATTAGTCATGATTAATAGTATAATTAGTTAAAGAATAATTGTGATTTTCTTAGTAATAAAGAATGGTATAATAATTAGTTATTTAAAGTGCACGAAATTTGGAATTTATGGTTTATCGTTCTGTAAAAATGATATCTAATCATATTGTAATTGCTTAGGTGTGGATATATAGGAAAGATAAAATGAATTAGTTCATATTTGTCAATGTTATACAAAAGTGATTGAAAACTGGAAAATCTGTCTAGTTTCAGGTTTTGTATTCAAACCTTATGTTAGACTGATCCAACGGAAAATGCCTTTTACCACGTTAAAATATACACCTTGAGTGAGATTTGAGCTTTAAAATGAAGACATTTGGAGTTGTATATAATAACTTATGATACTTTGAATTTGCTGCAAAACAGTGAACAATATTCCAAATTACGATTAATAGTTATTTTATTTATAGGTTGTGAAGTGATTAAAAGGCATTGATTATGTGTTTTCCTAATTGCTAAAGACTTAAGGTAAGTAATGCTATGTTTGTGTTTTGCCTCTTTGGGCCTACACCATGAAGTGTTAGGTTATGCTTGTTTCTTATGACATGAATTGTTTAGTGTTTAGATAGAATATGTTGAATGATGGTATTTGGCTCAAAGATATGTTTTGAAGTGTTAATTTGGATTGATTTATGAATGTCATGTTTTTGGATAGCAAGTTGCAATTATGTTACTATCACAAAGATTTGGTTTATGTCAAAACGGAATAAGTATATGCTCCTAGCAATTGTTAAGTAGTTAAGCTAATGTAACTTACGAAATGTTATTGGAATTGATATTTACTATGATGTGATGAATTGTTATGTTTATGCTACACATGTTAATGATGTGCTTGGTACATCCATATTATGCATGTTCATGGGCATCTCATGCATCATGTTTTCAAGAAAGTTACGAACTATTTACATGCATGAGATTTCATATGAAACAGAATATGAAAATGGTTCATTCGGGTTGAGCTCGAATAACCAACGAAAGACGAAGATAAAAGAAAGAAAGAAAGAGAAAGTTACGTAAATGTCATTGGGAAGGGGTTTGAGTTGGCTGTCCCCTTAGGTGGACTCAAGTTTGTGGTCTCTCAACCCTTGGAATTGAGTTGGCTGTCCCCTTAGGTGGACTCAAGTTTGTGGTCTCTCGTGCCTTGCCAGGAAGCCTCAATGATAAGGATGCATAGAAATTAAAGTAAAGAAATACCCCAAATGAAAAGAAAAGAAAATGTTTTACAAATTCATATCATGTTTGCATTCATGCATTTCATGTTTTACTTACTGAGCACTAGGCTCATAGATGAACTTTGTGGTGTAGGTGATGCTAAGGTTTAGTTGACGAAGTGCTCCCATGACCGTGGCTACGTGGCTATTAGAACGATGTTGTCCAAGCAACGAACGGGAGGATTTTTATTTTAAAGTATTTTAGAACGATCATGCAATCATGTATTCCTCCAAAAGAGATTTAAATTATAAATGTGTTTCAAAGTCTTCCGCTGCTGCGTTTTACAAATGCATGATCGTAAACCAAAAATTTTATCATCTTTTTATGAAAAGCAAAGTTTACGAAACGGTACGCTACAGGGCGTTACACTTAATGACCCCATAATTTTCACTAATTATGTCTTAGTCACGATTTGGTGCTAATCCTATAGTAGCATGTGCCATACTCCGATTCGCCTTTTTTTTCTACTCCTAATTCAGTATGTATCACTTAAAAGAAATTTCTCACCATTTGATAGCGTAAAAACACTTAACTTGTACACTTGTATTAGATTCTACCTTAGAAAAAAAAATTCCTCAAAATTTCAAGCATCCAATAGATGAGGGTATTGACTTCTCATATCGTCTTCCTTTTCCCAAGTTGCTTCTTCTACATGGTGATTACTCCAAAGAACTTTAACTAAAGGGATCTTTTTATTTCAAAGTTCTTTGGTCAAGTAATCGAGAATTCAAACTGGTTGCTTTGTATATTCCAATGTTGGTTGAATTTCTATATCTTCTTGCTCCACTTGAGATGGATCTCTTAAGCACTTCCTTAACATAGATACATGAAACACGTTGTGCACTCCAGCCATTGTTATTGGTAGATTTAGTTTGTATCCCCTTCCTCCAACTTTCTTCTTAATAAGAAAAGGGCCAATAAATCTTGGGCTAAGCTTGCCCTTTCTCCCAAATATTACTACTTCTTTGAAAGGGGAAACCTTTAAAAATACTTCATCTCCTTCGTAAAATTCTAACTCCCTTCTTCATGAGCAGCATAACTCTTTTTCGGCTCTAAGCTACCCTAATTTTTTCTCTGATTATCTTTACTTGATCCTGTGTTTGTTGAATGATTTCGGGGCCTAATATCTTGGCTTCTGCCACTTCATCTAAACACATGGGAGGTCGAAAATTTCGACCATATAGAGCTTCATATGGTGCCATATCGATGGTATCTTGATAACTATTATTGTACGAGAATTCTACTAATGGCAACATTTTAAGCCATGTGGTATTAAACTCAAGTACACATGATCTTAACATATCTTCCAATTTTTGGATTGTCCTCTCTGTTTGCCAATCCTTTTGAGGATGGAATGCCGTACTAAAATTCAATTTTGTGCCAATTGCTTCGTGTAAACTTCTCCAAAACTTTTATATAAATCTTGAATCTCGATCTGACACAATAGAAACCAGTACTCCATGCAATTTGACTATCTCTTGTATGTAGAGTTTAGCATATTTATGTAGTGAGAACGTCATCTTCACTGGTAGAAAATGGGCAGATTTTGTTAAGCAATCTATGATTACCCATATGCCAACATGTCCTTTCATTGTTCTGGGTAATTCAAAACAAAATCCATTGAAATATGTTCTCACTTCCATTCTGGGATAGACAAGGGTTGGAGAGGGTCAAACTGGTCTTTCATTAATTTTCTCACATCACCCATCAAGACGTTAAATTGAAGGTTATCATTGTTTTGCGGTGCAACACCATTGTTAGAGTTCAACATTTGTAAGAAGTTAAATCTACAAGAAATTGTTAGAGAAAAAAAAATGTAATAATATGGACCTCACTACACTCCGTCATGCATTTTGGTCAGATAAGTTTATCACTCCAATTTGTCACTCATGTTTCACACTTAAGAGTTGGCTTTTATCCTCTAATAATGTCACCTCTCTTCTCTAACTATGTCAAGAGTTAAACGGCTTACCAAAAAGTCTTTTCAAGTCAAAACCAAATTATCAATTGGAAAAAAAGGGTAAATGATATCAATATTTGAATTGAACAAAGATGAATACACGATTAACCAACAAGACATGACAAAGATAGAAGAGATCAAATAAGAAGGAAAGATAAGATCAAATGATAAACAACTATATTGGTTTCAGATGTAATGCAAATACTAGCTAACTTTTTGAACAAAGATGAATACACGATTAACCAACAAGACATGACAAAAATAGAAGAGATCAAATAAAAAGGAAAGATAAGATCAAATGATAAACAACTATATTGGTTTCAGATGTAATGCAAATACTAGCTAACTTTTTGAGTTTTCAAACCGACTACTAGAAGATGGCTTCAGTTTATACCAAATAAGAAGATTTTTTTTGGCTTCACACCAAACATCTTGGTAAGAACCAAAGCTATGAAAGTTGATCTATCAAGAATTAACTTGATGAAGACCGAGTTCTTTGGAAATAACCAAAGAGAAAATTTTCTCCAAACACTGAAGATGAATAATCATAAAAGTTTTTTCATCACAATAACTTAGCTGTATTTTAATAGTCTACACACTTTCTTAACTAAGAACAAGTAAATTATTAAATAGAAAGTAATTAGGAAACTTAATTAAATAATAGAATAAAAGAAAGAATTTTCGGAATTGTTGTGGGGAACTTCTAATTTTGGTAAATTGTGCATTTTGCCACCACACAAACGACGTCTGATTTTTATGATCTAGCCCATTTCAAAAAGATCATGAAGGTAGATACAATTTGGTAAAGAAAACATTTTTCAATACTTTGGGAAGGTTGTCGAATCTGCCAATAAATTATTGTTTGTCAAGTAAAAGTTTTATTTGAGGAAAGTTGCATGTACTTTCTTATTTCCTTTGCCCCTTCAATATTATGTAGTGGGCTTGGGATCTTTGCCTTGTGTCCTTGACCACCTTGCATTATATCAATATCTTCTTCAACCTTAACATAATAAGCTTTTTTTTTATGTTGAATTGATTCTTTCATTTTGCTTTCCTTCACTAAACCACATAGAGCTTCATGCGTTTTCTTAGTTCTCAACCATGCCATTGGGCCTCCAATTCCTCACAGTCGGTCTTTCTCATTGTGTTTGATTTGTATCACCACTTGATCCGCATCATAGAACCTTTAACCCTGAAACTCGGACCTTCGAACCTAGGAAACATGGAAGCTTGAACCTTAAAATCTTCTAAACTATGAACCCTGAACCCTGAAGCATAGAACTTATGAACCCTAAAACATGAAATCGAAACCTTGAAACCTTGAACGTTTAACCCTTGACCCTGGAACCCTCTAACCTTGGAACCTTTAACCCTAAAATCTAAACACTCAAACCTAAACCTTGAACCCTGAACCCTAAACCTTGAACCTTGGAAACCTAAACTATGGAAGCATGAACCCTAGAACCTTGAATCCTAAACCCTCAAACTTTGAACACTTAACATTACAACCTTGAAACCTTTAAGCCTAAACCTTGGAACCCTTAACCATAGACCCTGGATCCTAGATCCAAGAACCCTAGAACCCTTGAACCTTGAAACATTAATCCTGAACCAATAATCGTGAACCCTAGATCCCTGGAATCCTATAACCTCAAAATCCAAAACTCTAAACCATAGAACCCTAAACCCCGAATTCTGAATCCTGGAACCTTGAACCCTGAACCCTAGAACCTTAAACCTTGAACCCTGAACCCTAAACCTTGCAACCTTAAACTGACAAGCTTCAAGAGTGGGAAGGGGAATAAAAGGGGCTTCGGGTGGAAAAATGAGAGAAGCAATGGCCAGAAATGAGTGATATTAAGAAAGGGAGTTCTCAGGTTGCATAGGGAGTTTGCAACCGAGATTTGGAGGGGTAGTTTGTGGATGAGAGAAAAGCTTAACCTCCAAAAATGAGGGTGAAAGATTTTGGGGAATCGGAAGTTGTGCAGAGGGGAGTATCGAGTGCCAAAAGGAAGTTATCAGAGAAGAAATGGGGGGTGGTCGGAAAATGTAAGGTCACCGAAGATGGAGATAAGCTAATGGGGATTACACGCTTACCCTAAGACCACGGGAGAGTGGCTAAAGACGTGTAGCAAGGCCTAGCTTTCCCTAGCTCGGAAGGGAAGCCAAAACCTTGGAGAACCTCTTGGATGTCGCCGGATATTACCCACTGGAGAGCCGAGTCTTAGTTGCCGGAAAAACCACAGCCAAGGAGAAAATGCAAAGCACTTTTGTATTCAAACTTCAACTAGCCACAATGCTCGGTGATGGGAGAGTTTTAATCTCCTTCACATTGGAGGGAAACAACCAAATCGAATGGCTACCAAGAGCTTACCCGATTTTGTGTTTGCACAAAAAGAGAGGATGGAAAGGACAACTTAACCTTTACCCGATTTGGGGGAGACCAAGGGAGTGTGGTCCACGAAATTTGTTCCCCTTCCAACGCCTGCCATCCATGCATTCCCGAAAGCAAAAACCCATGCAAAAGATAAAACCCACACCAAACCCATGGAAACCCACATCAAACCCATGCAAAACCCACAAAACCCTAAATAATTGTTTTTGCAAATTTAAAAAGGGAATAAATAAAGCCAGAAAAAGGAAGGGCCGGTTGGGTTTGTGCCATGCTCCATGGGTTCCGACCTAAGCCTGACCTAGACCCGGTATGAACCCGGGTTTCCTTCCTCCCTTACTTTGGCATTGCCTTTTCCAAGACTTCCCAAGTGAGAAGATGCTTTGGCTGCTCCACGTCCTTCGGGGTTGGTTCCTCCATAGTTATTTTGCATTCAACATTTCCTACAAAAAAGACAAATTGATTAGAAAACTCCTTGGCTCGAGCTTGAGTGATTGTTCCTTGAGGTGTGGCTTCATGTAAGGCATGTCGTGGCATGTCATAAACCCTATAAACATTAACCTTCAAACTGTGGACATTAACCTTGAAACACTAGAATCTTTGAACCCTAAACCTTTAGCTCTGAACCCAAAACCCAAAACTTTGAACCCTAAACCTTTAGCTCTGAACCCTGGGCCCTAAACCTTTAAACATTAAACCCTATAACACTAAATCTTAAAACTCATATCCCTTAACCCTGAAACCCTAGAACCCTTTAATCTTAAACCCTTGACTCGAAACCGTAAACCCTTAACCCTCAACAATAGAATCCTAGAACCCTGAACCTAGAACCCTAGAACCCTAGAACCCTAGAACCCTGAATGCTGGACCTTGGAACCTTGAACCCTGGAACCAAAACCTTGGTACCTTGAACCTCGAACCTTGAACCCTAGACCCTTGAACTCTAGAACCTTAAACCTTAAACCCTGAACCCTGACCCTAGAACCCTTGAGACCTCGAACCCTAAAGCCTAAACCTTGAACCCTAAACTCTGGAAGTCTAGAACCCTTGAACCTTGACTCGTGAACACTAGAATCCTGGAATCATGGAATGTTTGAGCCCTAGAACAATGAAACCCAAACCATGTAAAGCTGAAACTTGAAACCCAGAACTGTGATTCATGAACCATATAAGACTGAACCTTAAAACCCTTGAACCCTAGAACCCTTGAACCCTAGAACTCAGAACCTTAAAACTTGAACCCTAGAACTCAGAACCTTAAAACTTGAACCTTGAACTTTGAACCTTGAAATGTAATCCAAGAACACTAGAATCTTGAACTCGGAACCCTGAAACCATAGTATCCTTAACAATGGACCTTTAAAATTTTGAACTCTGGAATCGTAGAACCCTATACCCTGAATCCCTGAACCTTGAAACCATAAACTGTGGAACCTTGGTGCCAAAGAACCCTTCACCTTGAACCCATGGTTCATAGTTCTAGGGTTCAAGTGTTACATTGTTTGAAGTTTAGGGTTCAGAGTTCAAGGGCTTCTACCATTTTTTAGGGATCAGGATTCAAGGGGTTCTAGGGTCCATTTTTAAGGGATCAGGGTTCAAGGGTTCAGGATGCAAGTTTCAAGGGTTCATGGTTAAAGGGTTCTAGGTTTATGTTTTAGGTTTCCAAGATTCAAGGTCTAGGGTTCGAGTTACCAAATTTCCGGATTGAGGGTTTTAGGTTCCAAGGTTCAATGTTTAGGGTTCTGGGTTTAATGGTTTATGGTTCTAGGGCTCCAGAGTACTAGGGTTTAGGGTTTAAGATTTAGGGTTCATGGTATTAAAGTTCAGCTTTCCATGGTTAGTTTAGGGTTCTAGAGTTCAGGGTTTCATGGTTGAGAGTTTCAGGGCTCTAGGTTCAAGGTTCCTGATTAAGGTTTCTAGGGTTTATGGTTTAAGGTTTAAAGTATCTAGAGTTCTGGGTTTATGGTTCAGGATTCTAGGAATCGGGATTCTACAGTTCCATGGTTAATGGTCTAGGGTCCAGGGTTCAAGATTCTAAGGTTTGGGATTCCAAGGCTTAAGGTGTAAGGTTTTTTAAGTTAAGGGTTTCAGAGTCTAGGGTTTGAGTGTTCTAGGGTCAAGGGTATACAGTTTCAACATCCACGGTTCAATGTTCAAGTTACAGGGTTCCAAGGTTTATTGTCCAGTATTCAGTGTTCAGGGTTCACTTGTTAGGGTCAAGGGTTAGGGTCTAGGTTTTAGGGTTCCAGATTCTAGAATTAGGGTTATAGTGTAACGACCTGATTCCCAAGCCGTCGCACACTGCTTTTCTTACTTACTTTCTCACATTACTGATGACCCAAGAATCGGTCCGTTACTGGGTTCTTACTTACTTACATGGTGGAATACTTGTTACTTTAGTTTCTAAAACTATCTTTAGTTTATAAAATAGTTTACAAGGAAAACCGTCAAATTAAAAACATACCTACACTCTTTGTAAATAACAATCTGAATTCCACCTTTTATCAAAAATACAAAAGCATTTAACAATTTAAACTTACAGCGGAAAAATATAGTTCAAGATACATTCATTTCAAAACACTTGTAATCCATCACTCCAAAATACTATATACTTTTTAATTACATCTTCAAAATATTCAAAACATTTAAAACATTTTATATTATGACTGTGTGTGTGTCGTGCATCACTCCCCGTTGGTCGTCACTCAATAAACTATATCATTTGGACACTCCTCTGCTCTAACTCCTTGGTCAGTCACTTGCACCATTTCCTCCATTACATGCCCAACATTGCAAGCCTAAACTATGAGCCTCAAGCTCAGTAAGTAGCATAACTATAAAATGCAATGCATGAGTATGCTATGTTGTTAAAACAATGAATAATTTCATTCACGTTTCTTAGGTTTCATATCTTCAAGAACACATCCCTCCACCTACTTCAACTTCTACTGGCCCACTTACATTACTGCTTGGAGTGTTAAGGCCTGTAATAACCATTTACTTTACTGTTCTGCTTTTCATGTTCTTAATTCATCGGAGACGAAACATAATTGGTGTCCCATGCCACCAATCATATCTCGTTTACCTCCAAATACATTCTAAAACCCTGCATGAAAATAATTCATTGATATTTTGTAAAACTATGATCCATGACCATGTGACTATGAAACATCACTTAAATCACATCAAGCATAACATGAAAATAAGTATATCATCAAACATGTCATGAAAACAAACATACAATGCACATCAAACATACATCCTAATCTTTGCAATGTAGTCCCACTTAAGGGCAAAACAATCTAAATACTAACTTACCTTAGCAGCTATCTTCAATCAATCCACTTGAGCCTCTTTTAATCCAATTGAGGACCTAAACATATAGATCATCCAAGGATCAGAATTCAGGTAACATAACCTGTTTTATTGCGTAAAGTCATAACTTTATCCCAACTTCAAACAACTATAACTTCCTCTATATTGATCCATTTATGATGCTACGAGTGTCAAATTATTCCTTAAAGAGTCTACTATAACTTCTTAGAAGACATAAAATTCACAAATCTAACGTAGCATAAAGTGTCGATCAATGTTGACATAACAGTGAGCATGCATCTCTGGAAATTAAGGACCGGTCGACCCAACCTATAAGGGGTCGACCCATGCTGACCAAATAGAGAGCATGCATTTTTAAATCGAGAACCAGTCGACCTAACCTATAAGGGGTCGACCGCAGCTCTCCCTAGTTTTTGTCTACCAACTTGCAACATCCATAACTTTGTCTACAAAGCTCCAAATTGAGTGATTCAAACGGCTATAGATCAATTTCAGAGTCTAATTTAACTATTATGAAGAAAAAAACTCCAATGCGTACCAAAAATCTACCGAATCTCCAAAACTCTAACTTTGTGCATAATTAACCAATTTCACAGCAATTAACATGAAATCATTCATATTTATCCACCAACCTAACCAATACCATCATTTTATCATTACTGAACCTATAATAACTTAAGAGGATAGAAAAATACCTTGAACTTCAGTCTCAACGAAAGCTTCAGAGTTTTCTGCGTCACAATACCTCTTTTCTTTCTCAATCTCACTCTCCCCTTGATCAAGACTTGAGAACTTAGAGTAAAATAGGGAGAAGAAGTCGTGCTGGTAAGGAAATGGTAGACCATGCCTTCCTATGTCCTTATTAATCAAAATCAATGTTTTCCTAACATCCGTCCATCAGAATTCTCCACGTTTTGGCTGACTTTTTCAACTCAAATCGGGGAAGGTGTCGACCGTTTACTATTCTTGAGAATTATTCGTGTCGACCCCTCCTCGATCCTGCGGTCGACCGGTAATGAGAACATACATGGGAGAAAGGGCATCAGCTACCACACTCTCCTTACCTTTCTTGTAATGGATAATGTAAGGAAATGACTCTGTAGATAACATCCATTTGGCATGTCGTTTGTTGAACTAGTGTTGGTTTTCAAGAAACTTGAGGGACTCATGATCTGTAAGAATGATTAACTCTAGGCAAAAAGGTGGTATAGTTGAGTGTCGCTCATCCAAACTTCTCAATGAAATATGCAATTAGACGGTGATCATGCATTAAATAAGCTCCAATCCTCACATCAAAAGCATCACACTCAACATCAAACAGTTTAACAAAATTAGGCAAAGCCAAAAAAGGTGGATTGGTTAGCCTACCCTTAATCTTTTGGAATGCCTCTTCCTGCTCTTTCGTCCACTTAAATACCACATTCTTTTTTATCATCTTGGTGAGTAAGGTAGCAATGGAGCTGAAACTTTAATAAAACGGCAATAAAAACTTGCAAGTCCATAAAAGCTATGAACTCGGATGGCATTTTCTCTTGATCAACCTGTAATCCTTGTAGACTAACAACAAAATTCAAAAACACCACATGATATGTGCAAAAGGTGCACTTGTTCTTGTTAACATATTATTTTTCTTGCCTAAGTACTAGAAATACTTCTTTCAAGAGTAAGATATGATCATTAATACTGTTGTTGTTGATTAATATATCATCAAAATAAACTACAAAAAATTTACCTATGAATTGACGTAAGACATGATTCATCAACCTCATGAAAGTACTGAGAGCGTTTGTCAAGCCAAATGTCATAAGTAGCTACTCGTATAATCCATGCTTTGTCCTGAATGCAGTTTTCCATTCATCGCCTTCTTTCATTCAAATTTTGTGGTAACCACTTTTCAGGTATATTTTTTGAAAGAAGCATCCACCATTTAATTCATCTAGCATATCATCTAAACGAGAAATATGAAGCGATATTTTACCATGATGTTATTGATAGCTCTACTATCAATGCACATCTTTGATTTTCCCCCTTTCTTTGGGAGTGGCAAAACAGGAACCGCACAAGGGCTTAGGCTCTCTCAATGTAGCCAATAGTTTTTCTACTTAACGTTGGAGCTCCTTTTTCTCTTCGGGGCTGCTATGATAAGCTGGTCCGTTAGGCAACGTAGCTCCTGGTACCAAGTTGATTTGATGTTTGATGCTAGGAATTATAGCGAATACCAGTGTACCTATTAGGTGCTTTAAGCCACTAAATGATGTAATTAGAAATTTGTTTCATGTGATACAGGCTAAATTAAGTGTAGGAAAGAGAGGAAAATTTGATTTTGACACCTCTCACTATGTAGTCAATAAGGTTTACTACTCATGATTAATTAAGTTAACCCTCAGGATTATCTTAGAACTAATGTAAATTAATTAGTTAAGCTAGGTATGATTTAAATTATGATAATTAAGGTATTTTATCAATTAATGGAACAAGTAACTATAAAATGGTAAAAGTAAAAGGATAAATTAGGAAAAATGGTAATTTCACTCCTTAAACCATCTAGAAATATTGGATAGTGGCTGATGATCAGCCATTGTTGTGCTGAAGAGAGAGAAGGAGTAAAAGAGAGAGAAATTGAGATAAAAAATTTCAGAGGGAGAAAGTGAAAGTTGAAGGAAAATGAGTAGAAATTGGCCTCCAATCCATTGAGAAGAAGTGTTCCTCTCTCATAAAGAGGAATCTATTGAGATAATAATCAAGAGGAATGAACTTATATTTCATGGTTTAGAGTGATTATGTTTATTTACATGATTACGTTAAAAATAAATGATAATTATGAGATTATCAATGACTTGGTAAGTTGGTTATGAGTGGTACATAAAAATTAAAGTCTTGTTTCATGGTTCTATTTATTGGTTAACCAATCATGTTGGAATATCATATATATTTCTATGAATGATGGAAATTTAGAATAGGTAGAGGTTGTGCATATTTTATTAAAGTTACCACAAAATAGTTAATTCTTTACAATTTTAGATTTCGTGGCTGATACCAATGCTAAACTAATCCAATGCCCTAGATCTTCAAGCCCGTAAATTAGACACATTGAGTGACATATGGGCTTTGGAATCATAGCATTTAATGATGTACATAAAATGTTATGATATTTTGAAGGTACCTAGGCTTTGATTTCGAAAATTGTCAATGATTTTAGGTAATTAAGGTAAAGGTAATCGAAAAATTTACCAACTGCTATAAATACTTGCTAAGGATAATTAAGGTAAGTAGTATTGTGTGTGTTTTTCCCTTAATTAGGTCTGCATCATAGAACAATAGGACTTTGTTTTAATATGTTTTTTTATGCTTTGTATGTCAAGACAAAATGCACGTATAAAATGATGTAGAAAAACATAATTCAGTTTATATTGCGATGAAAAGTTGTCTTTAAGTTATGAACTCTATTTAACTACTTGATACATTAATACCAAGCATGTTACGAACATTTCATGCATCATGTTTTCTAGAAGATTTCATATGAAACATAATATAAAAATGGTTGTTCTGGTTGAGCTCGGATAACCAACAAAAGAGAAAGATAAAAGAAAGAAAAAGAAAGTTACGTAAATTTCATTGGGAAGGGGTTTGAGTTGGCTGTCCCCTTAGGTGGACCCAAGTTTTTGGTCTCTCAACCCTTGGAATCGAGTTAGTTATCCCCTTAGGTGGACTCAAGTTTCTAGCCTCTTGTTCCTTGCAAGGAAGCCCTAATGATGTGGAAGTCTATAAACTAAAGGATAAAAAGACCTAGAATAAAATAGAAAAACCTTTACTTATACATATCATGTACTTGTTTATACATATCTTATACTAATTGCTGAGCCTTATGCTCATCAATGAGTTTTATGATGTAGGTTATGAAAACGTGCACTAAGAGGTGTATGAAATGGATCGCTTTGTTCATGGGGGGACACTGTTTGAGCAGATTTTGATGGGCATGGATTTTGAAGAATTGTAAATAACGGTTAGGAAAAAAAGTTTTCAAGATTATATATATATATATATATATAGCTTGTAAACAGTTTACTAGCCTAATATTTGTAAATGTGTTTTAAGTAAATTTAGTTTTCATGACTGCCTCAAATGATTTTATGTGAAAGGGTTTTCTGCTACAAGTACAAAAAAAATGATGAATAGATTTCAAGTCATGAAAGACTTACAAACGTATTGTATCAAAGCCCAGGTCAAAATCATTTCTATAGACAACTTGACAGCTCAACTATCACCATTAATGAGCTCAAACATTAGTAAGTTTTTCTTATTAGAAGTGAATAAGTATTTGGTTATTCATTATTTCCTGATTTAGGATAAGTAAAAAATGGTTAAAGGAAATCATGCAAGAGATGAGGTCATTAATCAGCTGTCAGATATTGTTGATTGCCAATTTCAACAATTGGAAAGATTAATTGCTCGAGAAGAACAAGGGAATCACGTGTGGTTTGGACGGGAGATCTTAGCCTTGAAAGGTTTTGGCGCCTACACCCTCCTAGTTTTGATGGGCAATCATCGGACCCACATTCTGAAGAGTGGGTTCGTACACTTACAAATATGTTTGATTATGCAAAAATTGATGATGGGGAAAATTTAGTTGTGCAGCATATATGTTAGCCAAAGATGGACGATATTGGTGTGACAATATTAAAGCCACAAATAATGTTGGAACCATGATGTGGAAGGAATTCAAAGAACTGTTTTATGAGAAGTATTTTAGTCGCACAGTCAGAACAAGTAAATTAGTGGAGTTTGTACAACTGCGTCAAACTGGATGTGTGGCTGAATATGTACGAAAAATTGAGGCCCTGGCTTATTTTGCTAGCCATTTGGTTAGCAACAATGATAATAAAGTGTGACATCTCGTTTTTCCCTTGCTTAAATTTTTTTTTCTTTTTGTAAACACATGTACTAACTTTAAACAATATAAGGTAAAACTTATCAATTTGAAATCCTTGAAATAAAATACAGCGGAAGACTTTTATTTAACTTCATCAAAATCGATTCTATTCGTCATAAGTAAGCAAAACATACTTGTACTTTAACCTTAAAACCAAGTTATTACAAAACAATTATAAACCAAACATAATATTATACATTAGTTTTCAAACAAAACATTTCCATTTCCATGGGTCGCCCACCGGTTAAAATTGCACTAACAGCCGTAAACTTACGCAATGTATGTACTTAAGCACCTCAAGCATCTATCCACGATAAGTAGAATCAAAAAATATCTATCGCATCACCTACATTACAAAGCTTATCTAATAAGCCTAATAATAAAACATTTATGAGACCTTTATGCATATGCTGCTTTATAAAAACAATGCAATTTCGGTATCGTTCATTTCTTTTCTTTTCTTTCATTTAACAGTCCAGTTAATGTGGGTAATACCATCTAGGGGAGAGTAGGCACCATTTGATCCAACCTCTTGGGACAGCCAAACTCAAACCCCGCCCAACATATAACTATTTACGTACATTTCATTCATTTCACTCTTTCATTGGTTTGATCATTGAAGGTATGACAGGAGAGAGTAGATACCATTTGGCCTACCTCGAGGCAGTCTAACTTGAGCTCTCCCTCACGGACCTGTTGCATATTATCATGTAAATCATGCATGCAAATCATTTTTGTATTTTTCTTAAAACCATGATGCATGAACAATTAAAATGCATGAACATGCTAACATACAATAAAATATATAATTCAAACATTGCAAGCACTCGAAACATGTATCTTTATTCTAACACAAAAAATCAATCAATTATCAAACAAGGCACACAAACATATCCTCAAATAAATTGAGGTCGGTGTATTGTGCACTACACCCCAAACAATCCAGAATATTGCAAAATCATAAAATCATAATTTTTGTAATGTAGTCCCCTTTAGGGCCAATCACATGCAACATTAACTTACCTTAAATCCTTAGCTTTATTGAAAAACTTGATCAATATGTTGCGGCACTTGAAAATCTAAAATACAAGTAACATAATTCCTTAATTTTAAAGTATTGCTTTGGTATAACATGACCTTTGATCGATTGTAACTTTAGCTATACTAACCCAAATAATGCGATTCAGGTGTCGGAATGTTTCTTGAGATGTCTACTCCAATTCATCAGAAGAGATGATAGAAATTTGGAGCATCTAAACATACGTTATACGCCTAATTCAAAAACTGTCCACAATACATTATTTTCGAGTAACTGTTGCATAACAGAAACTTCAACCGGTCATAACTCAAGTTATACTTCTTGGATTGAGGAGACTCACGTTTCATTATTCTCCTTAAAATGTCTATTTCAAATGATCAGAAGAGTTTTAAGTCATTTGAAAACTTGAACTTCCAGTAAAATTACAAACCCTAAAACTGCCTGATTTTCTCAAAAGTTTTTGCATAATCTCGATATAAACATCACCGACATGCTTATTTAACCATTCCGAATCAATTCATCAATTTAAACATGCTCTTAGGGTTAGAATTGATACCTCAGAATAGGGAAGATCGAAACCGAAACCCTTGAATCGTTTGTTTCCTCTTCTTTTCTCCTATTTCCTTCTAGAGTGAACTAAACTTGCTTTAAACATAAAAACTCTTCACCAAAACTTTAATCCAACAAAATAACCTCACTTAATCTTCCAAAACCAGAGAGAATCAGGAAGAGAGCTGAAGAATTCGTGGGTTTCTCAGCTTTTCAAGAGAGTTCTTAGGGTAAAATTACCTTATTATCCAATTTGTCAAAGTTAAAATTCAAATTTGCCCTTACTTTTGCTTATATTTGTAAAAATACCTTAATTATCATCTTTTAATCACACATACTTAAATTAATTAATCTAGATTAGTACTAATATAATCTTCAAGATTAACTTAATTAATCATGATTAGTAAACCTTAATTACCTCTTAATCATTCACTAATGGTGACATGTGGCACTTTCTTATTGCTTCACTACTTTAATATATACAATCATAATTTACATTTAATAATATTCTATGATTAATATTTATTCAAATTATATCATTGATTAAGGAGGAAATGTAAGGTGGAGGTGTCATATCCTTTAACTATGGTTAGCTTTACTAATTAATTTAGAATAGTATTAACTTAAGTTTCAAGGCTATTAATACATAAACATATATATTAAGATGTTATGATCTTGTTCCTTCAAAAAAGTTTGGGTATCACAATAAAGTGTATCAATTCACTCCAAGGCTTGAAATCTAAAATTTATAGGGTTGTAAAAATTTCAGGTATGCATGAATTACTGTACTCATCTATTGTAACTAAAACATTCAAAGTAGAAGAAGTCGAGGCAAAATTTCAGCAACATCAAGAAAATGTTAAGAAATTTTACACTGAAAGATAGTCATCTGGGGATAAGAGATGGTAGACTCCGATAAAAGGTAAAATACAAGGAGAAAAATTACAAAACCAAGGCAGAGAAAAGAAAATTCAGAAGTCTTCTCAACCACAACAATTTCCAAAATGTAAGAGGGTACATCTAGGAGACACTTGAAAGGCATTGAACAATGTTGTAGATGGAAGCAACCAGGGCACATTTCCATGTTTTTCCCAATGCTGGACAAGTAGAAATCAAAGGTGACACCACATGTTTTTACAATGATAAAGCCAGCAGAGTCAGATTAATCTGCAGTGGTGTCAGGTACCATTTATATTATGTATAAGCCTGCTTATACCTTGATCGATTTCAGTGCAACTCACTCATTTATTTTACTTGAGTTTATACCTATGCTTAATTGCTACCCTCAAGAAGTAGAGTATGAGTATGAAGTGATGCTACTTCAGATGAGGATTTAAATTTAAGCCATGTGTTAAGGGAGTGCATAGTTAAGATAGATGATAGGCTACTATATGCTGATTTTGTAATCATGAAAATGAAGGGTTATGATGCAATTCTGAGAATGGTCTAGCTGCATCAACTTTAGGCAACAATTAATTGTAGGACCAAAATTGTTTATTTTCATCCTCTAGGTGCAGAAATTTGTTCTTTTCAAGGAGTTAAGTGTGCAAAGAAATTGTCAATTATATCAGCTATTAATGCTAAATAATTATTGAAAAGTTGGTGTGGAGGATTCTTGGAAAGTATTATTCATACTCGAAAACAACCAAGTATCTAACTGAATGAGATCTTGGTAGTGCAAAATTTTACAGAGGTTTTTCTTGATGATCTTCTTGGTTTGCCACCAGACTGGAAGATTGAATTCATAATTGATGTATAACTTGGTGCAAAACCGGTATCTAAAAACCCATATTAGATGACCCCAGCTGAATTAAGGAGCTAAAATGTCAATTAAAATAATCGATGAGTAAGTTTTCATTCGGCCAAGCTACCTTAAGGAGACCTTGTGTTATTTGTAACGAAGAAGGATGGAACAATGAGAATGTGCATTGTAACAACCCTCATTTTTACTTTAGAATTTGTGACCTTAAGATTGAAGTGTTAAAGATTCTTTTTATTGGATGAATGTTGGTTAAATTTTGAGGTATTAAGGTATTGTGGATATTAGTGAATTAGTAGGTTGAAGGTGATAAAGAGAATAATGTTCAAGGGGTATATGAGAACAAGTTATTTGGAAAGGTTGGAAAATTAGAAACACGTGAATTGGTTACGATTATGAATAATTAGAATAAGAATACTTTGTTTGGGGTGTATCACACCGTGCACTGGCCCAAGTGTTTGTGTTTGATTGGTGTTTGTTTGAAGTCCATTGTTTGATGGTTGCTAGGTTTAAGTAAAGTAATGAAGTAAGTTGGGTAAAATATACTAAAGGACCTTCATGTAAGATCCGGTCGACCCCAGGATTTACGAGGGGTCGACACAATTGGAACTTTTGGTCGACCCCAGGATTTAAGAGGGGTCGACACAATGAATAATTTCTATCAACCCCAAGATCAGGGAGGGGCTGACACAATTGTAATGCTTTCGGTCGACCCCACGATCGAAGAGGGGTCGACACTTTGTTTACCGGTCGACCCCAGGATTTAGGAGGGGTCGACACAATAAGACCATCCGTAACACTTTCGGTCAACCCCAAGACCGAGCGGTCAACACAAAAGAGTCGAGAGAACTTATTTCGGTCGACATAAATAACCCTCGAAAATACTTTCAGTCGACACAATAGACGAGCGTCAACACATTCCTGATTTGAGTTGAAAAGTCAGCCAAAACGTGGAGAATCCTGATTGATGGATATAAAAGAAAGAATAATTTTGTTTAATTAAGAGATAAGAAGGCATGGTTTGCCATTTCTATCCCATCATGATTTCTTTTTCCTATCTTCTCTGAAGCTCTCACGTCGGTCAAGAGAAGAGTGAGGTTGAGAAAGAAAGGAGATATCATGAGAGAAAAGAGTGAGAAAGTGAAGGGAAGTGGAAAACTCTGGAGCTTTTGCAGAAACTGAAGTTCAAGGTAATGTTTTATATCCTCTTAAGTTCTTTTAAGTTTAGTGATGATAAAATGATAGTATTGTTTGAATTGGTGGATAAAAACGAGTGATTTCATGCTAAGAGTTAAGAAACGAGTTAAGTATGAACAAAGGTAAAGTTTTTAAGATTCGGTAAAATTGTAGAACGAAATTGAGTTTATGTCCTTAATAAGAGTTAAATTAGACTCTTAAAGTGATCTATAGCAGTTTGATTCACTCAATTCTCAACTATGTAGAAAAAGTTATGGATGTTGCAAGTTTGTAGACAAAAACTAAGAGAGGGATTCAGACGACCGTTTCGTAGGTGAGATCGTCTATTTTGCAAGTAGGTCGACCGGTTCCCAATTTCAGAAATGCGTACCCTCTGTTTTCGAGGAGCGGTTGACACCTTTATTTATGCGGTCGACCGGTTATGGGGTGGCTGACACCAATGCTAGACTAATCCAATGCCCTATATCTTCAAGCAAGTTAAATTAGACACCTTAAGTGACATATGGGCATTGGATCATTGCATTTTATTATGTACAAAAAAATTTATGATATTTTGAAAGTAACCTTGGAACTGAGACTCTAGAACCTGAACCTTGAACCCTGAACAATGAAATCTAGAGATAAGTATAGAACCTTGAACCCTTAACCTTTAATCATAAACCCTGAACCATGAACCCGGACCTTGGAACCCTTTGAAACCTATAACCCTAAACTCTAAACCTTGAACCCTAAACCTTAAACCTCAAACCCTTGAACCTTGACTCCTGAACACTAGAACTCTTGGATCATGGACAATTCTAACCTTAGAACCTTGAACCCTAAACCCTATAACGCTGAAGCTTGAAACCCCAAACCATGATTTCTAAACCATAGAACACTTGAACATTGAAACCTGAACCTGAACCCTTGAACCCTAGAACCCTGAATCCTGAACCTTGAACTTTGAACCTCGAACTCTAATCCAAGAACCCTAAAATCTTGAACTGAAACCCTAAAACTCTAGAACCCTTAACCAAAAACCCTCCCTGGAACCTTGAACCTTAAGTCCTGAAAACCTTAACGAAGGACTTTTGAATTTTGAAAATCTTGAACCGTAGAAACCTAAACCCTTAATCCCTTAACCTTGAAACCTTAAATCATCAAACCTTGGAGCCATAGAACCCTTAACCCTGAAGCCATGAACCTTGAACCTTGGAACCCTGTACCCTGCAAAAAGGTTAAGTGTTCTAGGATTTAGGGTTCATAGTTCTATGGTTCAAGGGTTTTAGGGTTGAAGTTCAGGGTTCAGGGTTCAAGGGTTCTAGGGTCTATTCATCAGGGTTCAAGCTTTAAGAGTTCAGGGTTCAAGTTTCAAGGGTTTAGATTCAAGGGTTCCAGCTTTAGGTTTAAGATTTATAGGGTTACAAGGTTTAGGGTTTAGGTTTGAAGATTTCTTGGGTTACAAGGTCTAGGGAGATTACTTGGTTGAGGGTTCTAGGTTGCAAGGTTCAGGGTTCAACATTCTAGGTTTAATGGTTCAGGGTTCGAGGATACTAGGGTTCAGGTTTTAGGGTTCAAGGTTCATTGGATTAAGGTTTAACTTTCCAGGGTTTACGGTTTAGGGTTCAAGAGTTTAGGATTCTAGAATTTAGGGTTCCATGGTTAAGATTTTCATGGCTCTAGGGTTTAGGGATTATGATTTAGGGTTCCACGGTTGACAGTTTACTGTTTAAGGTTCTAGGTATCTAGGGTTCTAGGTTTATGGTTAAGAATTCTAAGGTTTGGGTTCCAAGGTTTAGATTTTAGTGTTCTAGCCTTTAGAGTTAAGGGTTTTGGGTACATTGTTCAAAGTTGATTATTCCTAGCTTCTAGGTTTCAAGATTTAGGGTTTACAATTCAAACATTCTTGGTTCTAGGGCTCTTTAATAAGGGTACATGGTTAAAGTTTCATTGTTCAAGGGTTCCAAGGTGCAAGGTTAATGATTTCAAGGTTCTTAGATCCAGGGTTCAATTGTTCATGGTTTAGGGTTCAGGATTCAAAGGTTCAAGGTGGATCAAGGAATCCAAGGTTTAGAGTTTGGGCTTCCTAGGTTGAAGGTTCTAGGATTTAGTGTTCAGGGTTCTAGGGTTAGGGTTCCAAGGTTCAGGGTTCAAAGTTTTAGGGTTCTATAGTTCTAGGGTCCAAGGTTTGGGGTTTCAAGGTTCCAACATTCAGGGTCTAGCGTTCCAAGGTTTAGGGATCATAGTTCCAAGGTTCACAATATTAAAGTTCATAGTTTTAAAGTTTAAAGTTAAAGGTTTTAGGGTTCAAGGGTTTCAAGGTTTTAAGTTAGGGTTCATGGTTCAAGGGGTTTTAAGTTAGGGTTCAGTAGCTCAAGAGTTTAGAGTTGAAGGGTTCATTGTTGAGGGTTCAAGAGTTCCAAGGTCCAGGGTTCAAGGTTCAAAATTCAAGGGTTTAGGATTTTAGATTATAGGGATAAGGATTCAAGGTTCACATTTCAAAAGTTAAGGGTTAAGGGTTTAAGGGTTTCAGGGTTTCAGGGTTCCAGTATTCATGGTACCAAGGTTTAGGGTTTATGGTTCCAGGGTTTACGGTTAGGAATTCAAGGTTCCAGGGTTGAAGGTTCTTGGATTCAAGGTTCAAGGTTCTAGGGTTCAAGGGTTCCAATGTTCAAGGTTCAGGTTTTAGTGTTCTAGTATTTAAGGTTTCAGGGTTTAGGGTTTAGGGTTCCAATGTTTAGAGTTCAAGCTTCTAGGGTACTAGGGTTCTGGGTTCAGGGTTCTGGGTTCAAGTTTTCAAGATTCCATGGATTAAAGGTTCAAGGATAAGGATTCTAGGGTTCAAGGTTTAAGGTTTCATTGTTAAAGGTTTAGGGTTTATGTGCCAAAGTTTAGGGTTCTAGGATTGGAGGTTTAAGGTTACAAGGTTCATCATTCTAGGGTTCAGGGTTTAGAGTTCCACAGTTCCAGGGTTATAGGGTCTAGGGTTCAAGGTTTCAAGGTTCAACGTCCATTGTTTAGTGTTCCAAAGTTGAGGGTTCTAACGTTTACAGTTCTCAGGTTCAAGGGTTCAAGGGTTCAAGGTTTAGACTTGAGGGTTTTAGGTTTCCAAGGTTCTAGGGTCGAGGGTTCCTTGGAATCCTTGAACAATAAAACATTGACCCTTCAATCCTAGAACCCTAAATATTGAGACCGTGGAACCTGAACAATAAAACATTGCAACGTTTAAACCCTGAACCCAGAAGATTTATAGAAGGATTTTCAAAGATTGCTATTCCATTAACAAGATTAACAAGGAAGAATATGAAGTTTTTGTGGTCCAAGGAATGTGAACAAAGTTTTCACGAATTAAAGCAAAGGTTGACAATGGCCCCAATTTTGCTATTCTGACAGAAGAAGGAAGATATAGTATCTATTGTGATACTTCTAAGATTGTATTGGGCTGTATTCTAATGCAAGAAGGAAAAGTGATCACTTATGCTTCGAGACAATTAAAAAACTACGAGCAAAATTATCCTACGCACGATCTTGAGTTAGCGGCGGTAGTTTTGCCTTAAAGATTTGGAGACATTATCGTTATGGTCAGCAATGTGAGATATTCTTGGACCATAAAAGTTTGAAGTATTTGTTTACACAAAAGGATTTAAATATGAGGCAACGGCGATGGCTCGAGTTTGTGAAGGATTATGATTTTGAAATTAAGTATCATCCTGGAAAACCAAATGTTGTAGCCGATGCTTTAAGTAGAAAGTCGATGTTGGTGCAATCTGTATTGTCGGCAGTGTCAATGAAACCTCAAGAAGAGATGGATAGATTTGAGGTTGAAATAGTGTCGGATTTGATTTCTTCTCTTATGGCATTAACAATCACGCCGACTATTTTGGAAAGGATTAAAGAAGCTCAACAAGGTTATCTTATGTATAAACGGTACAAGTTGGGCAAGGAGTCAGTTTCTTCCGAGCTACATTGCTCAAATGATGGTATATTAAAGTATAGAAACCGATGGTATGTTCTAAAAGTGTATGAGTTACGAAGAGACATATTGACAGAAGTTCATTCATCTATGTTCTCAATACATCCCGGAAGTACAAAGATGTATCATGATTTGAGGCAACAATTTTGGTGGCCAGGTATGAAAGAGGACATAGTAAAATATGTGGAGTTGTGTTATGTATGTCAACAAGTCAACAACAAGTACAAAGTTTTTTTATGAATGTTGCTTAAATGTTAGAGTGTTAAGGTATTTTGGATATTAGTAAATTAGTAGGTCGAAGGTGGTGAAGAAAATAAGGTTTAAGGGGGTATAAGTAATGACGTTATTCGGAAAGATTAGAAAATCTTCTAAGGGTTTAAAAATACTTTCGGTCGACCCCAGGATCGAGGAGGGGTTGACACATTGAATACTTTTGGTCGACCCCAGGATCGAGGACGGGTCGACACAATTGAATACTTTCGGTCGACCTCAGGATTGAGGAGGGGTCGACACAATTGTGTACTTTAGGTTGACCCTAGGATTTAGGAGGGGTCGACAAAATTGAATACTTTAGGTCGACCCCAGGATTTAGGAGGGGTCCAAGTCACTCTCGGGAACACTTTCGATCAAACCCTAGACCGAGCGATCGACACAAATGACTCTCACGAACTTCTTTCGGTCGACACTATCCCGATTTAAGTTGAAAAGTCAACAAAAACTTGGAGAAATCCTGATGGATGGACGTGAGAGAAACATCAATTTTTTTTAATGAAGGAGACAAAAAGGCATGGTCTGCCATTTCCCTACAAACACGACTCCTTCTCCCTATTTTAATCTAAGTTATCAGGTCTTCATCAAAGGGAGAGTGAGACTGAGAAAGAAAGGAGATATTGTGAGAGAAAAGGGTAAGAAAGTGAAGGGAAGTGGAAAACTCTGAAGTTTTCGTGGAAACTAAAGTTCAAGGTAATTTTTCTATCCTCTTAAGTTCTTCTAAGTTTAGTAATGATAAAATGATCGTATTGGTTGGGTTGGTCGATAAATATGAATGATTTCATGTTAATTGCTGTGAAATCGGTTAATTATGAATAAAGTTAGAGTTTTTGAGATTCGGTCAAGTTGTAGCACGAATTTGAGTTTATGTCCTTCATAAGAGTTAGAGTAAACTCTTAGAGTGATTTATAGCCGTTAGAATCACTCAATTCAAAGCTATGTATAAAACGTTATGGACGACCCCTTATAGGTTAGGGTCGACCGGTTCTCTATTTAAAAATGCATGCTCTCTATTTTTGAGCATGGGTCGACCCCTTATAGGTTGGGTCGACCGATCCTTGATTTTCAGAGATGCATGCTCACTGTTATGTCAACATTGATTGACCTTTTATGCTATGTTAGTTTTGTGAACTTGGTGTCTTCTAAGAAGTTATAGTAGACTCTTTAAGAAATAATTTGACACCTGTAGCATCACGAATGGATCAATATAGAGGAAGTTATAGTTGTTCAAAGTTGGAATAGTAAGTTGTGACTTTATGCCAAAAAACAAGTCATGTTACCCAATTTCTTATCCTTAAATGATCTGTAGGTTTAGGTCATCGAATGGATTAAAAAGGGGACTCAAGTGGATCAACTCAATCTAGCTACGAAGGTAAGTTAATATTAAGATTTTTTGGCCCTTAAGTGGGACTGCATTGCAAAGATTAGGATGTATGTTGATGTGTGTTGTGTGCTTGTTTTCATAACATGTTTGATGTTATACTTGTTTTCATGTTATGTTTGATGTGATTTAAATGATGTTTTCATAGTCACATGGTCATGCATTATAGTTTTACAAAATATGAATGAACTAATTTCATGCATGGTTTTACAACGTAGTTGGAGGTAAACGAGATATGATTGGTGGTATGGGACGCAAATTATGTTTCGTCTCCGATGAATTAAGAACATGAAAAGCCAAACATGTAAACGACTGGTAGAACCATGAGGTGGAGAGCTCGAGATGGAAAGCTGGATCGATAAGCAAGAATAATGCAATAAAGAACGAAATAAAAATGTGCATTGTTTTAACAACATAGCATACTCATGCATTGCATTTTAGAGTTATGCTTCTTACTGAGCTTTAGGCTTGTAGTTTAGGCTTTGGAATGTAGGAAATGTAATGGAGTAAGTTGTGCAAGTGACTGACCAAGGAGTTAGAGCAGAGGAGTGTCCAAATGATACAGTTTATTGAGTGATGACCGACGGGGAGTAATGCATGACACACACAAAGTTTTATTACAAAATGTTTTGAATGTTTTGAAGATGTAATTTAAATGTATATATTATTTTGGAGTGATGGATTACAAAGCTTTTGAAATGAATGTATTTTGAACTATAGTCTTCTGCTGTAAGTTTACATCATGAAATGCTTATGTATTTTTGATAAAAGGTGGAATTCAAATCGTTGTTTACAAGAATGTATGTTTTTCAAGTTGACGGTTTTCCTTGTAAACTATTTTATAAGCTTAATATAGTTTTCAGAAATTAAAGTATCGAGTTTTCCACCAATGTAAAGTAAGTAAGTAAGTAAGAGCACGGTAACGGACCAGTTCTCAGGTCGCCAGCGAGTAAAGAAAGTAAAGTAAGTAAGTAAGAAAAGCAGCAAGCGGCGTCTCGAGAATCGTCTCTCTCTCCCACATAAAGTGGTCCCATTTTCCTTGAAGATTTTGTGGGTTAGCTGAAGGATATCTAGAATTAATTTTCATTTAAATTTTAGACTCATGCATATGCTATTTTGTTTAGGGTTTGGTGACTCAGCCAATTTGGCATCTTCTCTCTTCTTTTTGGGATGTAAGCAGCTTTGGTTAATAAAAATTTTGAGTTTTCTTGAATTCTCCTCAGCTCCTGAAATCTGTTCCGGCACCGGTGAGTTATATCTGGCTAACCGAGAAGGATTTTTCCTTGGTTGTTTGCTTCTCTTCCAAGCTAGAGAAGCTAGACAATGCTGCAATGCTCCAGCCACTCCTCGTGGTCATTAGGGTGAGTTTTCAGTTCATTAGCTCTTCATCCATGTTGTTTTCCCCTCCATTTTTCTGACCATTCCTCCGATCTCTAGTTTTCCGCCTGATTTGAGTGACCTCCACTTCCTTCATCATATCTCCCTCATCCGTGATCCAAATCCTATCAAATTTGGAGATTATCTTCTTCATTCATCCACCAAATAATCCTCCAAATTTCAGCCCCTGCTTCTATTTGTCCAATCCAAAGCCACCTCCACAACCCTTGGGATCTTTAACCTTGGACCTTAGAGCTCTACAACCCTTGAACCCAGAACTCAGAATCCTTTAACCCTAAACTCTTTAACACTAAACTCTAAACTTTGGACCCTAGAACCCCTTACACCCTGACTTTTGAACTCTAAAACCCTTGAACCCTAGAACACTAAACCTAAACCTTGAAACCCTCAACCTTGAAGCCCTCAAGCCTCGAACCCTAGACCTTGAACCCTTGAACTCTTGAACCCTAAACCTTTGACCCGAGAAACATGAAACTTGAAACCTTGGAACTCTAAATCGTAAACCCCGAAACCATTCCTAAAACAATGAACTATACAACACTGAACTTGAACAAGGGAACCATAAAACCTTTAACCTTAAACCATTAATCTCGGAGCCTTGAACCCTGAACCTTGGAACCTTGGAACCTTGAACACTGAACTCTGAACCCTAGAACCCTTAACTTTTTGACATTGGGACCCTGAAACCATTGTAGACTGAACCGTGATTCAAGGATGTCTAAACCTTAGAACCCTGAACCATAAACCTTGGAACCCTTAAATAATTAACCCTTGAACCTTGACCCAAGAAATTTGGATCCTAGAACCCCCTTGAACCATGAATCCTAATGTTTAAACCCTAAAAATCTTGGACACTAAAACAATCAACGATGAAGTGTGGACCTACAAACAAAGGAGCTGTAAACCCTAAACCCTAGAACACTAAACCCTGAACCTTGGAATCCTAGAACCCTAAACCTTAGAAACTAGAACCATGGAATTCTTGAACTCTGAATCTTAAACCTTAAACCCTAGAACCCTTAACCATAGAAACCTTAACCCTAAACCCTAGAACCCTGAACCTAGAACCTAGAACCTTGGAATCTTGAAACCCTGAACCCTAAACATTTGAACCATTGAACCTTGGAACACTTGACCCTAAACACTAGAACTATTAACCTTAAACCTTGGAACCTTGAACTGTAGAACTATAAACATTAAACCCTAGACTCCTAAACCTTCAAACCCTGAACCCTTAACACTTAATCAAGAAACCCTAAAACCCTTAACTGTAACATTGAACACCCTAACCCTGGAACTTGGACCTTAAAACCTTGATCCTGAACGCTGAACATTGAACCCTGGACCTTGTACCTTGTAACCCTTGCACCAACAACCTTAAACCCTTAACTCCAAAACTTTGAACCTTAAACCCTGAACCTTATACCTTGGAACCATGAACCTTGAATTTTGGAGTAGTAGAAACCCTTTAACCTTTAACCCTGAACTTTGGACATAGAACCTTGAACCATGGAGCCTATCCCTAGACCCTGACACTTGAACCCTGAACCTTGGACCTTGAACCCTAAACCTTGAACCCTAGACTCTGGATCCTAGACCATGGAACCCAAGAACCCTGTAACTTGAACACTCAACCATGGACGCAGGAACCCCAAACTATTAAATCTTGGAGCCCTAAAACTTAGAACTCTAGAACCCTGTAACTTGAATACATAATCCTAGATGCAAGAACCTTGAAGTATTAAATCCTGGATTCCAAAAAATCAGAATCCTGAATCCCAAACCCTAAACCTTGGAACCATTGACCTTGGAACCTGGAACCCTGGAACCATGAACTTTGAAAATCTTAAACCCTTAAACATGAACTCTGGAACCATTTAACCCTCGAACATTAATTCCTGAACCCTGAAGCCTCAATCTTTGAAATAAGAATGTTGGAACCCTGAACCCTAGAACCCTTGAAATTTGAACTCTAAAACTTGGAACCTTAAATCCTAGAACCATAGGAACCCTGGAACCTGGTTTACCTTGTTACCCTGGAACCTTGAAACCTGAAATCTTGAACCCTGTAATCACGAACCCTATAATACTTACCTTAGAATTGTGAACCCTAAACCTTGAACCTTTAACCTTGAAACACTCGAATCCTAGACCCTAGAACAATGAACCATATCCTAGAACCCTAGAACCTTGAAACCCTAAAATTCTGGATTTCAAAACCTTGGAACCTTAAACCGTGAATAATTAACCCTTGAACCTTGAACCTTGAACTTTAAAACCCTAAATCTTATTCCTTGAACCCTAGAACCCTAGACCCTAAACCCTGAACTCTGGAAATCTAAACCTTGGAATCATGAACCAAGAATAATTAACTCTTGAACCTTGAACCTTGAACTTTGGACCCTAGAGCCTCTTGAACTATGAAACCTAAACTTTAAACCCTAAAACCTTCAAATCCTGAAACTCCAAACCTTGAAATTTAGAACTATGAACCTTGGAACTATAAACCCTGAACACTGGAATGCTGGAATCTAAACCCTAGAGCCCTGAACCTTAGAAGCAGGAACCATGGAACCCAAAACCTTTTGACACGAAATAGGAATGGGAATAATGGAAATATTTTGCATTGGCAGATTTTTAGGGATTAACCAAAAAATCAGATTCGGGATAAACTTTGGGCAATTTAGGATGAATTTGAAGATATGCTGAAATTTGAAGATTACGGGATTCTCACGCATGGACTTAAAGATAAGCTGACGATGGTGAAAATGGTTAAGGGGATAATTTAGGGTTTTCTCGGTAGATCTGGGAAAACGAGGATGAATTTGAAATGATCGTAACTTGTAAACTGGGATGAGTTTTGAGCTGAAATTTGGAGGTTTTCTAAATGAATAAGGTTGAAAGAACACCTAAACAATTGGCAAAATTCTCATGGATGGTTTGGGGATTTTGGAGGCGAGATGGAAGATGGATGCGTAATGGTCGGAAACGGGGATTTGCAGTAAAAGGTGGTTCCTTTCACATAAAAATGGATGCTTGAGCTGATGATCCACACTCCCACCCTTAGACCATGAAGATGGCTGGAGAAATGTGGTAAGGATAGATCATCTTAGCTCAGAAAGACAATCAACTCCGGGTGTCTCTCGGTGGCCGGATTTGGGATTCCGGAGACCGAGTCTTTGGAGGAAAAACTCCAAAGGGGGAGATTCAAAATTTGAAAAGAAAAATCTTCTAAATTCAAATCTGATCATTACACTTGAATGGGGATGATTAAATAGAAAATTAAACTAAAACATGCTTATCATCGGACTACATAGATCATCTCCAATAACACCAATCCATGGCTTGAAAGATGGACCAATGAGAAGCCTTCATGGGACGCTCTTCCTACGCTCCTCCTTCAACTCATTAGGCTCCAAGGAAATGTCCTAAATATCCTCCCAAATGATAATTAGCTAACTTTTTATTCTTCAATTTTCCAAAGGCTTTAGGATGTGGATTAGGCATGAAATCGATTGTGGATGGCTCTTCCTGGGCACTCTGTGATTGCATCGTTTTACAGAGCAAACGGTGTCCAATTTGAACGTTCTACCACTCTTTTAGAAACCTTTAAGGATTGCATACATTTCATATGAAGACCTTGTCTTCATACGAGGGTAGGCCGCTTGTCAAATTTGTGTAGCAAGCTTCGGAGGTCCAGTTGTGCCGGATCAAATTGTGGTACCCATGCTTTGTTGCTTGGACCACTAGAATGGGGGCTTTGATTCCTTCTTCCAACCGACCTCCATGCTTTGAATTCAAAGGAAAGAATTGGAGTTGAACAAGGTTGAATTCTTCAATGATATAGGGAGCTACAAAATTAGAAAACACATTAGATAAACATTGATGGCAAGAGAGTTTTTGGGCCCTCCATATGATGTCACCTTTTGTAATACCGGTGGACAAACTAAGTGTTTCTATGGTATCAAATGGTTCAATTAGAAATTTGTTTGAAGTTATACATATCAAATTAGGAGTATAAAAGGGAGGCAAATCGGAGTATGACACATGTCACTATCGGATTAGTACCAAATCATGATGAAGACATAATTAGTAAAAATTATGGTGTCATTAAAGTTTACTTATCATGCTTAGTTAAGTTAACCCTAAGGATTAGCTTAGAACTAATGTGAATTAATTAGTTAAGCTAAGTGTGATTTAAATAATGATAATTGATGTATTTTAGCAATTAATACAAAAGGTTATTGTAAAATGGTAAAAGCAAATGGATAAATTTGGCAAAATAGTAATTTCACCCCATGAACCATCTAGAAATATTGGAAGATCGGGAGAGAAGGGGTGAAAGAGAGGGAGAATTTGACAGAAAAGGGTTTAGAGAGAGAAAGTGAAAGTTGAAGGGGAAGAAGCTGAAATTGGCCTCCAATCCTTTAAGGAGAAGTTTTTTTGTCATCAAGAGGAATCTATTGAGATAAAAATCAAGAGGTATGACCTTATGTTACGTGGTTTAGAGTGATTATCATTATTAACATGATTACATTAAGGATAAGTGAGAATTATGAGATTATCAATGACTTTTTAAGTTTGCTATGAGTGATACACGAAAATTAAAAGTTTTTATCCATGGTTCTATTTATTGGTTAACCAATCATGAACATGTACATGATTGGAGTTGAATCTCCCTTGCTTGGGGCCGATTGCTTTCGTCATTAGGTTTCCCATCGCCTTCTTTCTTTTGGAACAAAGGCTTCGCAAAAGGGCATTTCTCCTCGAGCTTAGAAAAGGGCTTGTAGGGAGGGGGGCCTTGGGAGAAAATCACTTAGCCACTCCATTTCCCTTCCTCTTCACTTGCCTCTCCACTTTCATGGCAAGTTGAATGACTGCATTCATGGTATCAATCGGTTGTAGCTCCACTATATCTCAAATCTCCTTGTTTAAACCTCACAAAAACCTTGCAATTATTTGCTCCTTGGGTTCATCTAGGTCACACCGAATTCTAAGTTTTTCGAATTCAGTCAAATACTCCTCCACCGAGAGGCTCCCTTGTTTCAATGATTGGAGTTAGATGAAGAGTCCTTGCTTGTAGTGGCTCAGCACAAACCTCTTTCTCATGAAGAGTTTCATGGCCCTCCAAGTAGGAATATCATCCTCACCATCACGCCTCCTTTGGGCCTTCAAACTATCAGACCATAAGCTAGCATACAAGGTTAACTCCAAAGAAATCAATTGTAACTTCAACTATTCTGTGTAGTTATAATAATCAAACACTATATCTAATTTTTCAACTCAATCAAGGAACGCATCACCATTGCAGGAACCATTAAAGGCTGCAATGGTTACCTTGATATTTCTTATTTCATCTTCATTGTTGGGTTGGTCATTTTAGTCAAACTCTTCATTGGAGTCCTTGGTTGCTTGATGTCGCGGCCTCCTCATGCTATTCCCGGGTCTCCTCCTTTGAGCAGGGGTTGGAGGAGGCCTTATTTGAGGAAAAGCTGTCTCCAACCTTTAGAATACAATCACAAACTTCTTATGGACCTCATCTAGTTGTCCTTGTATGCTCGACCCCAGAACTTCCGGGTTGGGGGTCACCGGAGGTGGATTTTGTGGTGGAATATGGTCTCAGTTGGGGTTGTTGTTTGCTCCACTTTGAGTCATCATGCTTTGACTACACAAGATAGCCAAAATACTAGAAAAGTGGAAGGGTGGGAAGGGGTAAATGGCTCTGATACCAAATGACAATCTTCAAGAATGGGAAGGGGAGTAAAATTCGCATGAGATAGAAATAAAGAAACCGAGATTTGGAGGGTTTGTTTGGGAATGCGAGAAGAGCTTAACCTTCAAAAACGAGGGTAAAAGCTTTGGGGAATTGGGAGTTATACAGAGGGGATGTTTGGGTGCCAAAAAGGTGGTTATCGGAAAGGGGATGTTCATAAAAAAATGAGTGGTAACCACAGATGAAGATGAGCTAATGTTGATTACACACTTACCCTAGGACAACGGGAGAGTGTCTGAAGCCGTGTAGCATGGCCTAGCTTATCCTAGCTTGGAAGTAAAGCCAAAACGTTGAATGAACGCTCTTGGGTCACCGTATATTACTCACCGGAGGGCCGAGTCTTGGAGCTTGGAAACCAGCCAAGGAAGGAGATACAAAGCACTTTTTTAGATTAAAAATAAAACTGAGTACAATTTTTTGTTGATGAGGGAGTTTTAATCTCCTTCACATGAGGGAGATGGCACCTTAATTGGATGGCTTCCAAGGCTTTACCCGATTTGGTGTGGCACAAAAAAAAGGTGGAAAGGACCACCCAACATATACCCAATTTGGGGAGACAAAGGAGGAGTGGTCCCAGAATTTGGTTCCCCCTTTCATCGGCTGCCATCCAAAAATTCCCGAGAGTACAAGCCCATGGAAAAGATAAAACCCACTCCAAACCCATGCAAAACCCATAAAACCCTAAATAATTGTTTCAGCAAATTTAAAAAGGAATAAAATAAAGCTAGGAAAAGAGAAGGCTGGTCAGGTTTGAGCCATGCTCCATGGGCCCCGACCTAGACCCGACCTAGACCCGGCTTGTACCCGAGTTTTCCTCCTCTCTTGCCTCGGTTTTGCACTTTCTTCCAAGATGTTCCAAGCTTAAAAAAGCCTCGATCTTGACCTCCTTTTCCAAGACTTCCCATGTGAGGAGATGTTTGGGTTGGTCCAAGTCTTTCGGGATTGGTTCCTCCATAGTTATTCTGCGCTCATCATTTTCTACAAAAAGAGCAAATTGATTAGAATACTCCTTAGCTTGAGCTCGGGTGATTGCTCCTTGAGTTATGGCTCCATGCATGGCATCCCATGGCATGTCAATGAACAAAAAGAGGTTTTGCTTATGGATATCATGTACATGTTCATGCATATTTTATACTACTTACTAAGGTTTATGCACATAGATGAGTTTTATGATGTAGGTGAAGAAGACGTACACTAACATGATATGGAGGGCCCGAATACTCTCTTGCCATCAATGTTTATCTAATGTGTTTTCTAATTTTGTAGCTCCCTATATCATTGAAGAATTCAACCTTGTTCAACTCCAATTCTTTCCTTTGAATTCAAAGCATGGAGGTTGGTTGGAAGAAGGAGTCGAAGCCCCCATTCTAGTGGTCCAAGCAACAAAGCATGGGTACCACAATTTGATCCGGCACAACTGGACCTCCGAAGCTTGCTCCACAAATTTGACAACCGGCCTACCCTCGGATGAAAACAAGGTCTTTATATGAAATGTATTCAATCCTTAAAGGTTTCTAAAGAGTGTTAGAACGTTCAAATTGGACACCGTTTGCTCCATCAAACGATGCAATCACAGAGTTCCCAGGAAGAGCCATCCACAATCGATTTCACGCCTAATCCACATCCTAAAGCCTTTGGAAAATTGAAGAATAAAAAGTTAGCTAATTATCATTTGGGAGGATATTTAGGACATTTCGTTGGAGCCTAATGAGTTGGAGGAGGAGCGTAGGAAGAGCGTCCCATGAAGGCTTCTCATTGGTCCATCTTTCAAGGCATGGATTGGTGTTCTTGGAGATTTTCTAGGCCGTCCGATGATAAGCATGTTTTAGTTTAATTTTCTATTTAATCATCCCCATTCAAGTGTAATGATCCGATTTGAATTTAGAAGATTTTTCTTTTCAAATTTTGAATCTCCCCCTTTGGAGTTTTTCCTCCAAAGACTCGGTCTCGGGAACCCATATTCCGGCCACTGAGAGACAACCAGAGTTGGTCATCCTTCCGAGCTAGGACGACCTATGCTTACCACATTTCTCCAGCCATATTTATGGTCTAAGGGTGAGAGTGTGGATCATCAGCTCAAACATCTATTTTTTTTACGTGAAGTGAAGTCCAATTTCCGTTGTTCTTCGTTTCCGATCAAACCCTATCCCGCATTCATCCCATCGCCATAAATCTGAAACCCTACGTGAGAATCTTCTTAATTTTGTAAGATCTCTCATAAATTCATCCATTAAGGAAACCTCAAACTTTCAGCCCCTAACTTGTTCCCGTTTCATATTTAGACCCGTCAAAAGTTAACCCTATTTTCTTGGTTATTCCTAGAAAAACCCTAATTTCCTACGACCACCTTCAGTTAAACATTCCCTCATATCTTTTATTTCATCCGTGAGGATCCCTTAAAATTTGAAGGATAATTTTATCCCTTATCCATCTCTAATTCCTCCAAATTTCAGATCAAGAACCACTACCGTTTTTTAAGATATTGCCTCGACAACCTCACTCCATATCTGTCTGGCCCCCTCTTTGCGCATTATTATTCCTGATTTCATATCTCCTGATTTACCCGTGAGAATCCTCTCAAACTTTGAGGACTCTCTTGTCATCTATTTTTTTGCCTTTCCTTAAAATTTTAGCTCCATAATCACTGGAAATCCCGAGATCTTTTCCTTCCATTATCAACTCCCTTCCCTGATTTTTCGGGATCTTTCACTCCTTACCAAAGTTGGTAATTCTCCCACTTATTCCATTCCCATTTCGTGTCATACAGTGAGAGGTGTACGAGATTGATCGCTTTGTTCATGGGGGTGTCGATGTTGTTTGAGCGGATTTTGACCTGTAGGCAAGAATTTTGAAGAATCGTAAATAATGGTAGGAAAAGAAGTTTTTAACTTTGTACATATACCCAGTAAATGGTTTATGTAACAACCCTCATTTTGATTTTAGAATTTGTGACCTTAAGATTAAAGTGTTAAAGATTCTTTTTATTTGATGAATATTGGTTACGATTATGAATAATTAGAATAAGAATACTCTGTTTAGGGTGTATCACACCGTGCACTGGCCCAAGTGTTTGGATTTGATTGGTGTTTGTTTGAAGTCCATTGTTTGATGGTTGCTAGGTTTAAGTAAAGTAATGAAGTAAGTTGGGTTAAATATACTAAAGGACTACCTTCAAGTAAGTTTCGGTCGACCCTAGAATTTAGAAAGGGTCGACACAATAAGAACTTTCAGTCGACCCCAGGATCGAAGAGGGGTCGTCACAATGAATAGTTTTGGTCGACCCCAAGATTGAAGAGGGGTCTACACAATTGGGTACTTTAGGTCGACCACATGATTTAGGAGGGGTCGACACAATTGAATGCTTTAGGTCGACCCTAGGATTTAAGAGGGGTCGACATAAGCCACTCTCGGGAACACTTTCGGTCGACCCCAGGACCGAGCGGTCGACACAAATAATGCTAGGGAAATCTTTCGGTCGACACAACAGACGAGTGGTCTACATAAATAATGCTCGAGAAATCTTTTGGTCGACACAATTGGACGAGCGGTCGACACTTTCTCGATTTGAGTTGAAAAGTCAACCAAAACATGTAGAGTTTTTATTGGTGGACTTGAAGGAAATATTGTTTATTGTTAATAAAGGACATAAAAGGCATGGGCTGCCATATCTTCCTCCCGGCCATGAACCCTCTTCCATTTTCTCCCATTTTGTTGCTCTAAGCTCAAAGGAGAGCCAGATTTGTCAAAGAAGAGAGGTGTTGAGAAAGAAAAAGGATGAGTTTAGGCGTCCTTGAGTGAGTGAGCAAGTTATTTCAAGAGAGGTGAAGTAGAAAATCCCAAGTAATTTGGTGAAGGCTGAATATCAAGTATTATTCTATCCTCTGAGTTTATTTTAGGTTCAGTAAGGATAATATGATGGTATTGGTTAAATTGATGGATACAAATGAACGATTTCATGTAGGTTGTTAGGAAATCGGTTAATTATGCGCAAGGTTAGGGTTTTTGAGATTCGTTCAAATTGTAGCATGAATTTGGGATTATGTCCGTCATAAGATTTAAAGTAAACTCTTAGACTAATTTATAGCCATTAGAATCACTCAATTCAAAGCTACGTATAAAAAGTTATGGAAGTCGCAAGTCAGTGTACGGAAACTGGGGAGAGTTTGGGTCGACCCCTTGTAGTTTGGGTCGACCGAATCTGGATTTAAAAATGCGACGTCTCTATTTGGTCGACATGGATCGACCCTTTACAGTTTGGGTCGACCCAATCGTGGTTTAAATAGTGGATGCCCTCTGTTTTTTCTAATTAAGTCGACATGCGATCATTAACGAGGAAGTTATAGTTGATCAAAGTTGGTACAAAAGTTATGACTTTATGCCATAAAACAGGTTATGTTACCCGATTTCTGATCTGCATATGATTTATATATTTAGGTCATTTATTGAATTAAAAATGGGCTCAAGTGGATTGATTCAAGAAAGCAGCTAAGGTAAGTTAGCATTAAGATTATTTGGCCCTTAAGTGGGACTACATTGCAAAGATTAGGATGATTGTTTGATGTGTGCTGCATGTTTGTTGCATGACATGTTTGGTGATGAATGCTTATTTCCATGTTATGTGATGTGATTTAAGTGATGTTTTTTTGTTTGTATGGTCATGCATCATAGTTTTACAAAATGTCTACAAACTATTTTCATCCATGGTTTTACAACGTAGTTGGAGGTAAACGAGATATGATTGGTGGTATGGGATGCCAATTATGTTTCGTCTCCGATCAATGAAGAACTTGAATATCAGAATAGTAAAGTAAATGGTTATTACAGACCTGAGCACTCCAAGTAGTAAGGTAGTGAGCTAACGATCAGTAGAAGTTGAAGTAGGTGGAGGGGGTGTTCTTGAGATCCTGTAATATTTCCAAAGATAAAGAAAATATGAAACCTAAGAAACGTGAATGAAATTGTGCATTGTTTTAACGACATAGCATACTTATGCATTGCATTTTTAGTTATGTTTCTTACTGAGCTTTAGGCTCATAGTTTAGGCTTTGCAATGTAGGGAATATAATGGAGGAAAGTGTGTCAATGATTGATCAAGAAGTTAGAGCAAAGGGGTGTTCAAATGATATAGTTTGTTGAGCAACGACCGACGGGGAGTGATGTATGACACACAGATATTTTATAAAAATGTTTTGAATGATTTGAAGATGTAATTAAATGTATACCCTTATTTTGGTGTGATAGATTACAAAGCTTTTAAAATGAATGTATTTTAAGTTAGAATTATAGTCTTCCGCTGTAAGTTTTAAATTATTAAATGCTTATGTATTTTGATAAAGGTGGAATAGTAAATTGTTATTCTCAAAGAGTGTATGTACGTTTTTAATTCGACAATATTTCTTGCAAACTATTTTATAAGCTAAAAATAGTTTCAGAAATTTAAAGTAACGAGTTTTCCACCAAAGTAATGTAAGTAAGTAAGAACCAAGTAACAGACCGGTTCTCGGGCTGCCTGTGAGTAAATGAAGTAAAGTAAAGTAAAGTAAAGTAAGTAAGCAAGTAAGGTAAAGTAGAAAGCGGCTTCTCGGGAATTGGGTCATTACAGTTTAAGAAACCTAACATGTTGTAAATATGTTTTCAGTAACTTGAGTTTTACTGTATGCCTTAAACGATTTTTATAAGAAAATGTTTTTCGTTGCAAGTAGAAAGAAAAATGAAGAACATATTTTGAGCTAGGAAGGACGTTACACCTTTGAACTGTAAACCATAGAACAACGACCCTAGAAGCCTCGAACCTTTAACCTTGAACCACCTTAAACCCGAAACCTTGAACCCTAAACCATGTAACGTAGAACCTTGGAACATTGAACGTTAAACTCTAAACCGTTAACAATGGACCTTCGAACTTCGAACTCGTAACCTTCAACACTTTAAACTGTGAAACCCTAAACCCTGGAGCTTGGAACCAAGAACCCTAAACCTAAACCATTAACGTTGAATCTCGGTGCTTATACCTATAACCCTTGAATCCAAAACCTTAAACCATGCATCCTAAAACCCTTAAACCCTGAACCTTGAACCTTATACCCTAGAACCCTAAACCCTTAAACCTTGAACCTTGGAACCTTAACAACCCTTAAACCTTTAACCCTGAACCCTGGACCAAGAACCCTAAACCATGAAGCCTAACTGTAAAAACCACGCTTTTTGTTTATTTTGTAGGTTATCAATAGTGAAGTATATATATACTTAACGTGTTAAAAGTGTATAATTAAGTTGAAGAATTTGTATTAACTTTTGTTGGTCAAATAGGCAGGATAAGTGATTAGAAAATATACAAATAGTACATATTAAATTATAGGTTTAATTGGTTGATTACTATATAGATCAAGATTAATGTATCTCTTGATTAATGTATCTCTTAATTGATGTTTTAGGATTAAGGTTTTTGATTGGATGAATTGGACAACACTTATCTTGTCAAAAAGTAAGACAATAAAATTAAAATTTGATGGTGGCACCTCATGCTTGAAAAGCCACCTCTTGCTCCATCTCATGCTTCTTGAAAATCCACCTCTTGCTCCACCTAATGCTTCTTGAAAAGCCACCTCTTGCTCCACCTCATGCTTTAAAATCCACCTCTTGCTCCACCTCATGCTTCTTGAAAAGCCACATCTTGCTCCACCTCATGCTTGAAATTTCACCTCATACTTATTGAAAAGCCACTTCTTGCTCCACTTCATACTTAAAAAGACAACTCTTGCTGCACCTCATGATTGTTGGCAAAGCCACTTCTTGCTCCACGAAATTTTACAGCCCTATTCTAATCTCTCAAATTTAAAAGAAGGTTAGAGAGATTTCTTACAAAATTGGAGAAATTTTGGGAGGTTAGTGCACTAAAAAGGTGTTTTTGTGCACTTTTAAGTGTGATAAGTAGAAGACCAACGAATTAGAAGCTTAAGTTTGAGTTTATATTTTTAGGTTGTAAGGTAAATTAGGAGCTTTAATCAAATGTTACAATTGTGCCAAGGAATTGAGGTAAGTAGTGTTTGCATGTCTTTGGTCCTAATCGGACTACATTACAAAGTACTAGGTTTCAGTTATATTGATTGTGCTTAAAGTTATAATGAAAAATATTATGATTTCGTGGCATTTGTTTATACATTGTTGATATATGTTAGTGATGAGATAGAAGGTACATATGAAAGTTTTTACTTTGCATAGTTATATTCTCTTGAATGTGAATTAGTTGTTGTAGAGTTTATGCATGTATCACGCACATTCATGCGTCATTGTTTTATAAAAAAAGAACGAAAATGGTTTCTCATGCATAAAATTTCATTTGCAACAAAACGAATGAATAAAATTTAATGTATATCAGATTTTTTGTGAGACGGGATTGCGGAAGGGTTGTCCCAAAAGAAGGGACCAAAAGCACACCCTTTTTCTATTCGCTTATAGAGTTCTCTAATATATCCATGGTTATCGAAAGAAAATGTATGAAAAGTCCAAATGAAATGAATAAATTTATTTTTACAATGCATATCATATCATTTATAGAATTATTTCATAGTGCATTACTTACTGAGCAATAGGCTCATTAGACGAACTTTGTAATGTAGGTAAGGATGGCGATGAAGTTCATTTTGTTGATGATCACAATGGAGGTGGGCAAAGTTCTAAATGTTTTAAATGCTTATATAGCTTTGAATAACTAAGTTTTAGTATGTTGTTTGTAAAAGCAACGTTTTGAAAAGCAAAGTTTATGTAAAAATCTAGTTTCATATATGTAAATAAAAGTATTTCTATATCTTTCTTTACAATAGAAAATAGATTGGTTACTTAATGTTTTACTATATTACATGTATAAAAAAATGGGTTCTTACTTTTACAAAAGACTTCCGCTGTAAAAAATGAAAAATACTTTTAAACAATAACGTATGTATATATTAAAAAAAATTGGGTGTGACACTAACCCTGAACCTTAGACCCTAGACCTGAACCTCATACCTTGTTGTGTGGCTTTAAAGATGTTTAAATTAACCAACTATTTTTTATGATAATTGTCGTTTATGTGTAATATTGATTAACCATGTATGAAAGCTAAATTGAATAATGTTGTAATGTATCTCATAGACTTAATCATTCATGAGAAATACCCTAGTTGAAGGGTACAATTAACGTCTAACAAGTTTTTTGAGTGTTGCAAAATTCAGTCAGTTCTTCTAAGGATACGTCGACCGCTTTCATCTTATGTCGACCACTCTATGGTCAGAGGCGTGTTGAATGTCAACCGATGATCACTTATGTCGACCGCTGAATATCCAGAGACTGTAACTATGTCGACCATATAGACTTGTGTCGACCGTTGAAAATCAAGAGCCTGTGCATATGTCAACCGCATACACTTGTGTCGACCGCTGACAATCCAGAGCCTGTGCATCTGTCGACTGCATAGGATTATGTCGACTGCTACAATTCAAGAGACGGATAATGTGTGGACCGCTCGGTACTTATGTTGACCGAAGATTTTCCAGAAATGGATTGTATGTCGGTCATTCAAGACTTATATCAATCGATGCAAAATTCCAGAGATGGACCTTATGTCGACCGCATCATCTTCAAAGGCTAATCAACAAAACTTATGTCGACCGCTTCACGATTATGTTGACCGCTCAGGGACAACTTCAGAGACAAACTTCCAACGGCTCTTTCCTGATGAGTCTAAACGTCTATATTTATGGCGACCGCTCTAGTACATGTGTCAACTGCCCGAGCCTGAGCAGAAGCAAAAATTATAAATAGTTGATGAGAAGTAAATTGGAGCAGACAATTTTCTTGAGAGAAAAACACGTAGAAACACTGCCAAAATCATTTATTGAGCTAGTTTACTCTCTCATCTCTTGTATCTACCTTTGATTATCCATTGAGTGATTGAGAGAGTCGGTTTAGAAACCGCAAAGTCTTGTAATGATAGATTTGAGTGAACTTGTAAAGGGGTGACGCCTCTGAGATAGAAGAGTCAAAAAGGGGTGACACCTCTGAGAAAAAAGATTCAAGCTGTAAAGGTTGAATTGACACCCGTAAGCTCAATTAAGTGAAGGAACTTCAACGAGGTACATTGAAACGCAGACGTAAGCAGTTGTTGGCCAAACCGCGATAACATATCGGTGTCAAAATCTCTCTCTCTCAACTCTTTACTTTTGTTGATTGTGCTTGTTTTTTGAATTGATAATCAATTGACATAGTTATTATAGTTAAACAATTTAACTTACAAAAAAATTGTAATTAACCTAATTCACCCCCACCCCCATTTAGGTTAAAACCGGTCCAACAATTGGTATCAGCGCAGGTTAGATAAGAATTTTTCATAATTTATCATCTTGTATTGAATTACTCTACAATGGCTTTTAACATGAACACATCAGACACTGAGGGTCAATCAATCACTAGACCCTCTCTTTTTGATGGTAACAACTATGTGTAATGGAAAACTAGAATGATGATTTTTGTTCAAGCAATGGACTACAGTGTTTGGAACATAATTGAAAATAGTCCATACTTGCCAATCAAAATTGAGAATGACACAAGTATACCTAAACCAAGTGGTGAATATGATGAGAATGACTTAAGGAAATTAAGCTTAAATGCCAAAGCTATGAACACCTTATACTGTGCTCTAAATGGTGATTAGTTTAATATAGTACAAGGTTGTGATAATGCATGAGATATTTGGCGACTACTCAAAGTAACACCTTAAGGAACAAACCAAGTAAAAGAAAACAAACAAAGTATGCTTGTACATGAATATGAATTATTTTCTATGCATAGTGATGAAACTGTTAGTTCCATGTTTACATGTTTCACTAATGTTACTAATGGTTTGAAAGTACTTGGTAAAGTGTACTCAGAAGAAGAATGCGTTAGGAAGATTCTTCGGGTTCTTCCAAGAGCATGGCAACCAAAGGCAACAGCAATACAAGAGGCTAAGGACCTTAAGTCTCTAAAGATTAAAGAACTCATCGGATCTCTAATGACACATGAGATCACGATGAAGGCGAGTGTAAAGGAAGAGATTAAAGAGAAGGAAACAACAAAGAAAGGGACATTGCGCTTAAAGCATCCTCCAGCAAGCAAGTTGAATTTGAGAGTGAGGAAGAGGATGATGAAGATGTCGCCCTCATCACAAGGAACTTCAAGAGGTTCCTGTAAAGAAAAAGGACGCAAGGAAAATAGTTTCCTAGAAGAGAAAGGCAACTCAAAGAAAAAGAAAAGGAATTCACGTGCTATGATGTGGAAACCCGAGACACTTCAAATCCAACTGTCCACAAGCAAAGAAATTCCCCAAGGCATGCAAGAAGAAAGCAATGAAAGCAACTTGAGATGACAGTGATTCATCTTCTTCTTCATGTGAAGACGAAGAAGTAGCAAACATGTGCTTCATGGCCAAGGAGGATAAGGTACATGACTCCTTTAGTGATTTAGATGATTTGAATGAAGATAGTGAGTTGTTAGATGCATTAAGTGATTTGTTTAATGATTTTAATGCTTTGAAATCTAAATATAAACAATTGAAAAAGGATCACGTTGTACTAACTAAGGAACATGATAATATAACTAATTCTTTGCAAGATGAGATAACAAGATTACAAAGAAAAAATGATGAATTGAATGTTATAGTACTGAGGTGTACAAATGGTAGCAAAAATTTGAACATGCTTCTAGGTAAACAAAGAATGACTTTTGACAAAGCCAGTTTAGGATATGAACCCTTCAAAAAAGAAAAATAACTATGAGAGTTTCTTTGTAAAACCGAGCACATGTCATTCACGTAATAACATAGGACACATCTCATTTATGTGTCCTTTAAAGTTAAAAGATGAAAATCAAAGAGTTACCCAAAATGGTTTGGGTACCTAAAAGGAACACTTAACTCTCTTTGTGTAGGTGGAGGGATCCCTTGTGAAGATTCTATGGTACCTCGACAGTGGATGCTCGAGACATATGATGGGAGACCCCTCAAAGTTCTCCCCTATCAAAGAAAATAAAAGAAATGTCGCATTTGGAGGGAATCAAAAAGGGGAGATAATTGGGATTGGAAACATAGGTAATCATTCCTCCCCTATCATTGAAAATGCATTATTAGTTGACAGTTTAAAACATACTCTTCTAAGTATTAGTCAACTATGTGACAAAGGATATAGAGTGATTTTTGAATCTAAAACATGCATGATAAAGGATAACTCTACTGGTAAAATTTTATTCATAGGCAATAGAACTTAAAATGTTTATAAAATTGATATGGATAATGTTGCATGTTTTGATGAAAAATGCTTTAGTGTGAATTCCTCTATTGATAGTTTGTCATGGCATAAGAGATTAGGCCATGTTAGTATGGATACCGTAGCTAGGATTTCAAAGAAAAATCTAGTTAGGCGCCTTCCAAAAATATCCTTTTAGAAGAATAAAACTTGTGATGCATGTCAATGGGGAAGCAAATAAAGAGTTCATTTGCTTCAAAACATGTTGTGTCTTCTTCTAAACCCCTTCAACTCCTTCACATGGATCTCTTCGGTCCTTCTAAAGTAGCAAGCCTAGGTGGTAAACACTATGCCTTTGTGATTGTTGATGATTTCTCAAGATTCACTTGGGTATTCTTCCTTAGATCTAAGGATTAGACATTTGAGACTTTCTCATCTTTTTGGAAGAGAGTTCAAAATGAAAAAGAAATCTTTCCATTGTAGCTATTCGTAGTGATCATGGAGGAGAATTTGAAAATGAGAGATTTGAACTCCTATGTCTTAAGAATGGTATCAATCACAACTTATCTTCTCCTAGGACTCAACAAAATGGAGTTGCTGAGAGGAAGAATAGGTCTTTACAAGAGCTTGCTAGAACCATGCTTAGTGAAAATGCTCTTCCTAAGTATTTTTGGGCGGAATCCGTTGCCACGGGATGTAATATAATTAACCGAGTATCAATTCGCCCAATCTTAGAAAAGACTCCTTATGAGCTTTGGTCGGGGAAAACTCCAAGTGTCAAATACTTTAGGCCCTTTGGATGAAAATGCTATATTCTAAATACCAAGGACAATCTAGGAAATTTTGACTAAAAAACGTACTTTGGAATTCTTCTAGGATAATCTATTTAGCAAAGCTTATAGGGTGTTCAACAAAAGAACTCTAGTAGTTGAAGAATCAATGCATGTCACTTTTGATGAATGTCCTTCCTCACTAAGCAATATGGACAAAAGTGATGAGCTCGTAAAAGAACTAGATTCTTTAACTCTAGAAAAAAATGAGATAGAGTCACTTGAAGTTACTCCCTCCAAAAATCCTCCAAACTCTATAGAATTGGTAGGTGATCCCTCATTAGGTGTTAAAAATAGAGCCTCTCTTAGGAATCTATGTGCTAATGTAGCATTCATCTCACAAGTAGAGCCTAAGGAATTCGATGAGGCCATAACGGATGAAAATTAGATAATGGCCATGCAAGAGGAACTTAATCAATTTGAGAGAAACCAAGTATGGGAGTTAGTTCCTAGACCTAATGATTGCACCATCATTGGAACTAAATGGGTGCTCAAGAATAAATTAGATGAACATGGTGTAGTCATTAGAAACAAGGCAAGATTAGTTGCAAAGGGTTATAATCAAGAAGAAGGTATAGATTTTTTAGGAGACCTTTCCACCGGTAGCCCAAATAGAGTCCATTTGCATGCTTCTTGCCTATGCTTGCCAGAAAGACTTCACATTATTTCAAATGGACGTCAGAGTGTCTTCCTAAATGGATATATTATGGAAGAAGTCTATGTAGAACAACCTATAGGTTTTGAGGCCTTTGATAAGTTAGACCATGTTTACAAACTTTATAAAGTACTCTATGGTCTTAAGCAAGCTCCTCGTGCTTGGTACGATAGGTTGAAGAACTTTCTCTTGGATAGAGAGTTCAAAATGGGAAAAATTTACTAAACTCTCTTCACTAAGCATGTTGGTGATGATTTGGTCCTTGTCCAAATTTATGTGGACGATATTATCTTTGGAGCCTTCAACAAAAACCTTTGTGAAAGCTTTGCTTCTCTCATGCAAAATGAATTTGAAATGAGCATGATGAGGGAGCTTAAATTCTTCTTAGGAATTCAAATTAGACAATCCTTAGATGGAACTTTTATTTGCCAAGAGAAATATATCAAGGAATTGCTCAAGAGATTCGGTTTGGACTCTTGTAAATCTTCTAGGACACCAATGAGTACCGCAACAAAATTGGATAAGAATAAAGGTGGAAAAGATGTTGATATTAAGAGATTTCATGGTATGATCGGTTCATTGTTATATCTAACCGCCAGTCGACCCGACATTGTCTTTAGTTTTTGCCTTTGTGCTAGATTCCAAGCCTCTCCTAAAGAGTCTCACTTGAATTCCGTTAAAAGAATTTTCAAATACTTAAGTGGGACACTTGATTTAGGATTATGGTATCCCAAGGGTACTTCCTTTAATTTAATTGGATATACGGATTCTGATTATGCTGGGAGCCTTGTGGATAGGAAAAATACTAGTGGAAAATGTCAATTCTTAAGAGAATCTTTAGTATCATGGTTTTCTAAGAAACAAAACTCCATGGCACTCTCAATCGCAGAAAGCAAATATATTGCGGCTGGTAGTTGTTGTGCACAAATGCTTTGGATAAGCACACCTTCGAAGACTATAACCTTTCATTTTCTAAGATTCCAATAAGGTGTGACAACACTAGTGCAATAAAAATCTCCAGAAATCCCATCTTACATTCTAGAACTAAGCATATAGAAATTAGATATCTTTTTATCAAAGATCATGTCCAAAGAGGAGATGTGGTCTTAGAATTTGTCAACTCTTGCGATCAATTAGCAGACATATTTACTAAGCCTCTAGATGAGAAGACCTTTTGTGGAATTAGAGTTCGGTTGGGGATAATTCAATTTGATGGTGCTTAGATGCATCATTTTCTTCCTACTATTCGCCGTGACAGCGGTCGACATAATGAGTGTTTGTCGACCGGACCTTTGAATCTGTCATAAAGCAGTCGACATAAACAAAGGCATTCAAATGGTTCCTCGAATCTGCTTTAGATTGGTCGACATCACCAACGATCTATCAACCGATGTCCATTTTAATCGCAAAGCTTAAAACCATCTTCGCACATATTTTCACTCTCTGGGATTTCTCTCTCACACGAAAATGTTTGGGCGACCTCTAACTCTTCCGTTCATTCTCTAGCATAAACTCCTCCTATTGATTTCTCTCTTCTCCACTCGTTATGGCTTCCACTTCTCAACCTCCAACTAAGAGGAAGCGAACAGCTACGTCAAAATCTGATAACCCTCCTCCTCCTCCTCCTCCGACAATTGACAAACATCTATTACGAAATGAGTCGGCTCAAGATAGGTATTTCCAAATCTTTCAATCCAAACCATTAATCTTTAGTAGGGTTTATAGGCCCCGTTGCATCAAGGGGATAGTTTTTTTGAATCGAGTGACTACTTGGGACTAAGCACTCTGTTTAGCTTTAGGAAACAATACCATGAAAGAGCTTGGTGTATGGCAAACCAATCAAAATCACCGTTTCATTTTTGAATTCCTTGCTGAATTTTCAAATTAACGAGCACACCGATCAATACTATGAGCAAGGGAAGGAGCCCTCATTTGTTCGGTGCTCAGATTACCAAAATTTCCTGAGATTGGTTGCTCGAGATCCAAAAAATGTGCCTTACAAACCGAAAGTAAGTGACCTCAACATCATGGCACAACTAGTTCACCATATCACCACCTACAACCTTTTTCCGAAGGATGGGCATCAAGATCACATTAGCCACATAGAGCTCTACTTCCTCCTCTACATGTTCTTTCACCGGCGTTGCTTCAACGTTGGTTTTATAATCATGAGACGCATGATGGATGTTTTGGATGTGGCATCCATGTCCTTACCCTTCAATCTCTTATTGATGGAGATTTTCTCAAAGCAAGGTGTCGAGTTTCCATCCCCCACGTCTTTTATCGAGGTTAGGAACCTTGATATCTTTTTCGACTCCACACTTGCACGTATGGGCTTAGCCCAAGATAATGATGGGGTTTAGCACTACAAGAAAGCCTTGCCTCCCCGACCTACGACCTCTTTTACTTTGAGTGATCCTCCTTTGACTGCCAATGAGATTCACATTCCTCCTGAGCATCGGACCACTCGCGAACAACATCGCTCTTCCACTTTGGTAGAGGAGCACTTTGATATGCTCACTGGTCTTATCTCCAGCCTTGCATCCTCTGTTGAGTCTCTCCACAAGAAGGTTCATGGTCTTAAGAGACAAATTGATGCTTGGGATGAATACTTTGAGGAAGAAGAAGATTATGAAGAGCCAGAGGTAGCGCGTCCAAGATCTACAGTTCAGTCCACTCCAGTTCATAATTTTGAGTCATCTCCCACACCGATTGTTGAGCCATCTTTCACACCGGCTCGTGATCCCGACATGGTGCCCGTCTCAGGCTGGCACCGTGGTCCTAGATTCTCCATCCTCTGTGCCTATAGCTTCTCTAGCTCTAGATGTGGCTGGGTCACCTCTTGTAGGATCTTCATGGGAGTAGTTTTAGATTTCTTAGATCTTTTGAGACATTTCTCTTTATGAAAAGACAATATTTTAATTACCGCTTTTTGTTGTTTTGGATGCTTTATCTAGTTGTGAATGCTTTAACATTCTTTTGGATAATGCCAATGGGGGAGAACAGTTGCATTATGAATGGATGAAATATGAATGATTAAGAAAAGTTATGATTGTGATTGAATGATTCTATGTCGTAGTTATTCGTTAAATTATGGGGGAACATGCATATTCTATTAGGGAGTATTTAATTTTTTTTTGTATATACCCAATTTGTCTTTCAAATGGTTTGTCATCATCAAAAAGGGGGAGATTGTTGTCTTTAAAGGTGTTTAAAGTAACCAACTATTTTTATGATAATTATTGTTTATGTGTAATATTGATTAACCATGTATGAAAGCTAAATTGAATAATGTTGTAATGTATCTCATAGACTTAATAATTCATGTGAAATACTCTCGTCGAAGGGTACAATTAACGTCTAACAAGTTGGTCAAGTGTTGGAAAATTCAGTCAAATCTTCACAGGATATGTCAACCACTTTCATCTTATGTCGACCGCTCTACGGTAAGAGGCGTGTTGGATGTCGACCGATGATCACTTGTGTCGACCACTAAAAATTCAGACACTATGCCTATGTCAACCGCATAGACTTGTGTTGACCACTGAAAATCAAGAGCATGCGCATGTGTCGACTGCATAGGATTATGTCGACTGCTACAATTCTAGAGACGGATCGTGTGTTGACCGCTCCGTACTTATGTTGACCGAAGATTTTCTAGAAATGGATTGTATGTCGGTCGCTCAAGACTTATATTGTAACGACCCGATTCCCGTGCCGCCGCTTTCTGCCTTACCTCACTTGCTTACTTACTTTACTTTACTTTACTTTACTTTGCTTACTCGCGGGCAGCCCGAGAACCGGTCCGTTACTATACTTACTTACTTACTTACTTACATTACTTTGGTGGAAAACTCGTTTACTTTAATTTCTAAAAAAAAACTATTATCTTTAGTTCATAAAATAGTTTACAAGAAAACCATCAATGATAAAAACATACATTCTAATTCCACCCTTATAAAAAATACATGATCATTTCATAACTTAAACTTACAGCGGAAAACTATAGTTCAAAATACATTCACTCTAAAATACTTTAAAATCCATCACACGAAAATAAGGGTATACATATCATTACATCTTCAAAACGTTCAAAACTTTCAAAACACTTTATATTCTAACTGTGTGTATCGTACATCACTCCCCGTCGGTCATCGCTCAATAAACCGTATCATTTGGACACTCTTCTGCTCTATCTTCATGATCAGTCATTGGTACAATTTCCTCCATTATATTCCCTACATTGCAAAGCCTAAACTATGAGCCTAAAGCTCAGTAAATAGCATAACTATAAAATGCAATGCATGAGTATGCCATGTTGTTAAAACAATGCACATTTCATTCACGTTTCTTAGGTTTCATAACTTCTTTATCTTTGGAAATATTACAGGATCTCAAGAACACCCCCTCCACCTACTTCAACTTCTACTGATCGTGAGCTCACTACTTTACTACTTGAGGTGCTCAGGCCTGTAATAACCATTTACTTTACTTTACTGTTCTGATATTCAAGTTCTTAATTCATCGGAGACGAAACATAATTAGCGTCCCATACCACCAATTATATCTCGCTACCTCCAACTACGTTGTAAAACATGCATGAAAATAGTTCGTAGACATTTTGTAAAACTATGATGCATGACCATACGAACATGAAAACATCTCCTAAATCATATGTCACATAACAGGAAAATAAGCATACATCACCAAACATATCATGCGAACAAACATGCATCACACATCAAACAATCATCCTAATCTTTGCAATGTAGTCCCACTTAAGGGCCAAATAATCTTAATGCTAACTTACCTTAGCAGCTAGGTTGAGTTGATCCACTTGAGTCTCCTTCTTAATCCAATCGATGACTTAAACCTATAAATCATATGTGGATCAGAATTCGCATAAAGTCTTAACTTTCTGTTCCAACTTTGAACATCTATAACTTCCTCTATATTGATCCATTCCTAATGATTAAGGTGTCAAATTGTTCCTTAGGGAGTCTACTATAACTTCTTAAAAGACACCCAATTTAGAAAACCAAAGCATGCTGACTTACGTCGACAAAACAGAGAGCATACATTTCTGGAACTCAAGAAACGGTCAACATAACCTCTAGATGTCGACCTAACTTAGCATAATATGTTGACTACTTATTCATGCGGTCGACCAAACCATTTACAGAGAGTTATTTTGTGTCGACCGGTGCTCTCCCAGTTTCTGTCTACCAACTTGCAACGTCCATATCTTTTCCTACATAACTCCGAATCAAGTGATTCTAACGGCTATAGATTACTCTAAAGGTCTACTATAACTCTTGTGAAGAATATAAACTCAGATTGGTAAAACTAATCGACCGAATATCCACAAACCCTAACGCTGTACGTAAATAACTAAATTCGAAACACTTGACACAAACTCCTTCATTTTTATCTACTAATTCAACCAACATCATCTTTTTATCATTATTGAACCTACAAGAACTTTAAAGGATATGAAAATACCTTGAGCTTCAGCCTCCACGAAATATCAAAGCTCTTCACTTCACTTCTCTTGAAGTCACTCACTTTTTCACTCTTTTCCTCACAAAACTTCTTCTCTATCTCAATCTCACCCTCCTTTGATTTAGAGCACGAACCCTAGGGAGAAAAAGGGGAAGGAGATCGTGGTTGGGAGGGGAAAATGCCAGCCAAGACCCACTTAAAGCCCCTTTATTAAATATAATCAATATTCCTTTTATGTCCACCAATCAAAATTCTGCTGATTTTGCTGACTTTTCCAACTTATGTCGACATAAGTCGACTTATGTCGACATAATGAATTCCCGAAAGTTATGCTATGTCGACCGCTCGTCTATTGTGTCGACTGAACTTGAAGGTGTCGACCGCTTGACCATGCGGTCGACCGAATAAACTCCCGAAAGCTATTCTATGTCGACAGACTGCAAATTGTGTCGACCGGGGTACTGTTCGTAGTTGGACTGGTCACTTAAAACTTTTATAAATTTTGTTATACAATTTAGCTTTCTATAACTCAAACGCTATTATTTTTATTATTGAATCTACTTCAACTTTGTAGAAGACATAAACTTTAAATTCTGAGTTTAACATAATAAAAAATACGAAGTACCAAACATCATTCAAAATCCATAATTCTATAGTCCGGTTTTGCTTCACCAACTTCAAATAAACATAACTTTCTCTTAGAAAGTTTAATAAGAATGATCTACCTATAAATATTCTTATCTTGACGTCTACTACAACTTTGTAGAGGAATACTTTTCCATTTATGCTCTTATAAGGCATGTTATGGTTGAGACACAGAAACTACTCCATGTAATGACCATAAAACCTCAGAATTAGGTAAACACCAAAATTGTTTCCAATTCGTCTCCATATTCATATTTTCTTAATACATCTCATTCCTTAAACATAAAACATTAAATTCATAAATTCTTAACATAAAATGAGGGTCGTTACATATATCGACCGATGCAAAGTTCCAGAGATGGACCTTATGTCGACCGAAGCACCTTCAAAGGCTAATCAACAAAACTTATGTCGACCGCTCCATGATTATGTCGACCGCTCAAGAACAACTTTAGAGAAAAACTTCCAACAACTATTTCCTGATGAGTCTAAATGGCTATATTTATGTGACTGCTCTCGTACATGTGTTTACCGCCCGAGCTTGAGCAGAAGAAAAAATTATAAATAGTTGATGAGAAGCAAATTGGAGCAGACAATTTTCTTGAGAGAAAAACACGCAGAAATGCTGCAGAAATCATTTTTGAGCTAGTTTACTCTCTCATCTCTTGTATCTACCTTTGATTTTTAATTTTGTAATTTAGAGAGTTGGTTTAGAAACTACAAAGTCTTGAACGATAGATTTGAGTGAACTTGTAAAGGGGTGACGCCTTTAAGAAAGAAGAGTAAAAAAGGGTGACTTTTCTAAGAAAGAAGAGCCAAGCTAGAATTGTTGGTTTGACACTCGTCAGCTCAATCAAGTGAAGGAACTTCAAGGAGGTACCTTGAAGTGTGGACATATGTAGTTTTTTGCCGAACCGCGATAACATATCGGTGTCAAAATCTCTCTCTCTAAACTCTTTACTTTTGTGGATTGTGTTTGTTTTTTGAATCGATAATGAATTGACATAGTTATTATAGTTAAATCATTTAACTTACAAAAAAATTGTAATTAACCTAATTTACTCCCCAACTTAGGTTAAAACCGGTCCAAAACTTATATCCTAAACCATGGAACCTTGTAACCATGTAACTTTAACACTAAACCTTGACGCTAGAACTCTGAACTAAACCCTGGAACTTTGAACCTCAGAACCCTAAACCCTAATCAATGAACCTTGAATCATGGAATCCTTAACCCTTGACCTTGTAACCCAAGAACCCTAGACCCTAGAACCAACTTTGAAAACCTTAAACAAAACATCATTAACTCTGGAACCCGTGAACCTTAGAACCCTAAACCTTGAACCCTGAGCCCTTGAAATCAGAACCTTGGAACACTAAACCCTAGAACCCTTAAACTGTGAACTCTATAACCCTAGAACCCTTAATGGGTAGGGGTTCTATGGTTATAGGGTTCACGTTTCAGGATTTAAATTCAAGGTTTAGAGTTTTGGGATTCAGGGTGTAGGGTTCAAGTGATCAAGGTTTAAGGTTTGTGGTTCTAAGGTTAAACGTTTCCAGTGTTTAGGGATCAATGATCTAAGGTTTAAGGGTTCTAGGGTTCCAGGGTTGTTGTGTTCATGTTTAAAAGGTTTTAAGCATGAAATGAGCTAATACTAAAGATAAAGTTTGTAAATGAAATAGAATTGCATGGGCCATGCAATGCTAGAAACTGGGGCACTATCGTCTAGGGCTAGAAAACAGGGTGCATCATCTTCTTAGGTCCATTTCTCTTCTTCTCCTTGTTCCACCCATTAAATAAAATGCTTGGGCTGCTCTTGATCATCTGAAGAAGGCTCCATGAACGATATTCCAATGCCAAATGAACAAACAAATTAGGAAACCCTTTAACTCAGCTTCAGGTGATGGCCCTTTGAGCAAGGAGAACTCGAGGCATGGCATCCTCCTGGGGTGTTTCAGGATTTGTCCTCACATCAAGAGGTTGAACCTCTTGCTCCAAATCATCTATCACTTCACCAATGTAAGAAGACAAGTCTTAAACATTGAAAGTAGCCGACACTTGATATTCTCCGGGTAACTCAAGCTTATAAGCATTTAGATTAATCTTCTCCAAAATTTTGGAAGGACCATTAGCTCTCGATACAAATTTGGAATCCCTTTGTCTTGGAAACCTTTCCTTACGCAAATACAGCCATACTAGGTCTCCGACTTGAAAATTCATTGCTTTTCTTTCTCGGTTAGCATACTTAGCATACGACTCGTTAGCCTTTCTGATGGATCGACTAACCCTTTCATTCAAGTTATTTTCTAATTCGGCCTTCTTAGATCCATTTATTTGGTCACTTCATTGTTAGGCAAAGGCAATAAATCAAGAGGAGTTAAAGGATTGAAACCATAAACTACCTCAAAAGGAGTCATTTGAGTCAATTGATGAACACTTTGGTTGTATGCAAATTCAATGTAAGGGAGTTGTGTGTCCCAATCCATGTGTTTCTTACTCACAATGCTTCTCAAAAAATTTCCCAAAGTATGGTTTACTACTTTGGTTTGTCCATCCATTTTATGGTGAAAAGATGTACTAATGAGTAATTTTCTACCTACTCTTTTCCAACGTGTCTTCCAAAAACAACTTCAGAATTTTGCATCCCGATCCAAAACTATGGATCTTGGAATACCGTGAAGGTGCACAACCTCCTTAAAGAAAAGTTAAGCCCCATGGATAGCCTCTTTGGTTTTACTACATGCTAAGAAGTGGGCCATCTTGGAAAACCGATCTACTATTACCATAATAGAATCTTTGGCCCTACTAGTACGTGGAAGACCAAGTACAAAATCTATACTAACCTCCACCCATGGATGACTTGGGACTGGCAAGGGCATGTAAAGACCTTGAGCTAGCACCCTACTTTTGGCCTTCTTGCAGATGATGCATGTCTCCACAACTTTAGGCACGTCCCGCAATAAATGAGGCAAATAGAAATGCTCCTTGAGTGCTTCCAAGGTTTTCTTCTCATAAAAGTGGTTAGCTAGTCCACCGCCATTTGCTTCTTTGATGAGGGATTCACGAATTTACCCAAGAGGAACACAAAGCTTGCCACCCTTGAATAGGTAGCCATCCGTAAAAAAACCACAATCTTCGTTCTTCAAACTTAACTCATACCAATGTTTAAAATCCGGATCTCCTTGGTAAGCTTCCTTTATCCAATCAAAACTAAAAAAATTTAGTAGTCAATTCTGTAAAAAGAACACACCTTCTTGAAAGCGCATCGGCCACCACATTACATTAACCCTTCTTGTATTTGATGATGTATGGATATCTTTCTAAGAATTCCACCCACTTCGCATGTCTCCTATTCATCTTGCATTGGCTCTTGATATTCTTGAGAGCTTGGTGGTCGGTTTGTATGATAAATTCTTTAGATAAGAGAATGTTACCACACCTCGAAGGCTCTAATCACCGCATAAAACTCTTTGTCATATGCAGAGTAATTGAGGGTTGTACCCTTGAGATTTTCACTGAAATAAGAAATTGATCTTCCCTCTTACAACAAAACATCTCCAATCCCATGAGAATAGGGGCTTCACAAAGCTTGAGTTTGATTAACTCAAAACTTTCTTGACAACTAAGAGTCCATGCAAACTCCTTTCCCTTCTTAGTGCAATCGGTTAAAGGGGCGACAATAGAGCTAAAGCCCTTGATAAATCTTCTACAAAATGAAGCAAGATCATGAACAATTCTAACCTTGGTGATGCTCTTGGGAGTAGGCTAAGCAAAACCTCTTTAGGAATCTTTTCGATTTCGTTAACTCTTTCGCGGAACAAGATCATCACAAAAGGGAACACTATTTTTGATAGACTTAAACAATTCCTTTCTAGACATAAGAAAATTTGTTTTAGCCATACCTTCTCTCCTTGTAACCTCATCCATAGCAATTTCCTTTGGATCTAGTGGTGCTAGTTTGATGTCACTCCCTTCAAACTTGAAAGAATATTGATTGGTGTAACCATCATGCATAACTTTCTTGTCAAATTGCCACGGTCTTCCAAAAAGTAAGTGGCTATCACTCATATTGTACTTGTAGCCTCCAATGGAGAACTCACATTGTACTTGCTTATTACTTTGAGGTCGTCCTTATGATTCAGCCACCTCAATTTGTAAGGGCTCGGATGTGCCATAGTTTCAAGCTCCAATTTGTCTACAAGATCATGAGAGGCTACATCAGTGCAACTACCTCAATCAATAATAAGAGAACATACCTTTACCTTGATTAGTCATCTACTATGGAAGATATTCTTCACTTCGGGCATGAGAAGTCAATACCCACCGAATCACCATAAGTAGTGGACCCTCTTGAGCAAAACATGTCTCTACCGCTTCATCTATACTTTCTACCTCATTAGTGCCCTCCCTTAGGGTCATTACCCATTTTTTCAAGTATTGTCAAGCAATATGGCCTAAACCGAGACATTTGAAACATTTGATTTCCCGTGCTCTAGGCCGAGTGTACTCTATAACCGCCTTAACTTCTCCATTTGTATTTTTAGGCCACCCCTTGTTAGATGTAGATTTATCTTCCACCTTTCCTGGAAGTGTATAAGAATTATTAGTTTTAGGGGTGTACCGATTGAAAATACCCTTACCTTTCCTCTTTACTTGCCGCTGCACTTTCATGGCAAGTTCTATGGCATCATCCATTGAATGTAGTAGTTGCAACTCCACTATGCCTTCAATTTCTTTATTTAAGCCTCTTAGAAACCTGGCTATAATTTGTTCTTCAGGTTCATTAAGATCACCTTGAATTCTAAGAGTTTCAAACTCGGTTAAATAATCTTCCACAAAAAGGTTCGCTAGTTTTAGTGATTGAAGTTGTAGAAAAAGCTCTTGCTTATAGTGACTTCGAACAAATCTTCGTCTTATAAACAACTTCAAAGCTCTCAAAGAGAGAACTTCATCATCACCTTCATGTTTTCTTTGAGCTCTTAAGTTATCCCACAAAAGACTAGCATATCCGGTTAGTTCCAATGAGACTAATCTTATTTTCATCAGTTCGGAATAATTATAATAATAGAAGTTCTTATCAAAATGCTCAACCCAATCCAGAAATATATTCCCATTGCAAGAACCGTTAAAGGAAGGAATTAATACCTTAATGTTTCTCATGTCATCATCATGTTTGAAATGCTCATGCATATCATAGTCTCCATCGGAGTCATCGATATCTGGACATTTTGAAGCAAATAAGCAGAGAACACTCTGCTTAGATCCCGGGAAATCAAATGTTTCAAATGTCTCAGTTTAGACCACATTGCTTCACAATGCCTGAACAAAAGGGTAATGATCTTAAGGGAGGGAACTAATGAAGTAGAGACATGTTTTGCTCAAGAGGTTCCTTTAGTTATGGTGATTCGTCGGGTATTAACTTAACATGCCCGAAGTGAAGATCAAAGAAAAAATATCTTTTATAGTAGATGCCTCATCAAGGGAAAGGTATGCTCTCTTATTATTGATGGAGGTAGTTGCACTAATGTAGCCTCTCATGACCTTGTAGACAAATTAGGGCTTGGACCTATGGCACATTTGAGCCCTTACAAATTGAGGTGGCTGAACCATAAGGACAAGGTATTATGTGATGTGGTACCTATGTGACATGCCACAGGATGCCTTGCATAGAGCCATACCTCAAGGACTCATCACCTGAGCCCGAGCTAAGGAGTTTTCTAACCAATTTGCTCTTTTTGTAGAAAATGATAAATGCGGGATAATTATGGAGGAACCTACCCCAAAAGATTTGGAGCAACCCAAATATCTCCTCATATGGGAAGTCTTGGAAATGGAGGCCAAGATCGAGTCATCTTCGAGCTTGGAACACCATGGAGGGAAGTGCAAAGCCAAGGCAAGGAAGGAGGAGAAATCGGGTACAAGCTGGGTCTAGGTCGGGTTTAGGAATCCCAATAGGAATCCCTTTTTTTTACTTTTCTTTTATTACTTTTTTAATTTTGCAAAAACAATTATCTAGGGTTTATGAGTTTGGCATGGGTTTGGTGTGGGTTTCCATGGGTTTGATATGAGTTTGGAGTGTCTTTTATCTTTTGCATGGGTTTTTGCTTTTGAGAGTGCTTGGATGGTAGCCGGTGAAAGGGGAACAAATTTCGGGGACCAGTCTTCCTTGGTATGCAACAAGATATGGAGAGGAGCTTTTACCCCTTCAAATCTCAATTGCAAACCTGGTATGCAACTCGAGAACCTCCTTCCCCAATATAACACCCATTTTTTGGTCTCTACTTTGCCTATGTCTCACCCGAACCTCATTTAGTTCCCCATTCCATCCTTGAATCATATCACTATGAGTGCTAGCCACTTACTTATTGGAAGACCGTTGCAATTTGACCGAAAAAATATGCATGATGGCTACACCAATCAATATTCATTTAAGTTTAAAGGGAGATGCATCAAACAAGCACAACTAGATCCAAAGCAAATTGCTATGGATGGGGCTACGAGAAGAGAAGGTATGGCCAAAAAAATTTTCTTATGTCTTAAAAGGAATTGATTAATTCTATCTGAAATGGTGTTCCCTTTGTGATGATCTTGTTACGGGAAAGAGTTGAGGAGATTGAAAATATTCCTAAGGAGGTTTTAACCTTGCTTGAGGAGTATGAAGATGTGTTTCTAGAAGAGCTACCTCAAAGGGTGCCACCTTTTCGAGGTATCGAACATCAAATTGACCTCCAACTAGGTGCGGTGTTACCTAACTGGCCTCCTTATAGAATGAATCCCGAGGAAGCAAAGGGCTTACAAAGTCAGGTACAATAACTTCTATCTAGAGGTTATATTCGTGAATCAATTAGTCCTTGTGCAGTTCCTACTCTTTTGGTGCCTAAGAAGGATGAGAGTTTCCGCATGTGTGTAGATAGCCGAGCTATCAACCAAATTACTATAATGTATAGGTATTTGATTCCTAGACTTGAAGACTTGTGAGATGAACTTAGGGGAGCAGCTTGCTTCTCTAAGATGGACTTAAAGAGTGGTTACCATCAAATATGAATGAGGAAGGAGGCGAGTAGAAAATTGCATTCAAACAAAGTATGAACTCTTCTTTATGGACGTGGTGCGCCTTCACGGTATTCCAAGGTCAATAGTTTTAGATCGCGATACCAAATTCTTAAGTGGTTTTTGGAAGACATTTTGGAAAAGAGTAGGTACCAAATTGCTCTTTAGTACATCTTTTCACCTTCAAACAGATGGACAAATCAAAGTAGTAAACCGCACTTTGGGAAATTTGTTGAGAAGCATTGAGAGTAAGAATCGCACGGATTAAGACATACAACTCCCTTACATTGAAATTGCATACAACCGAAGTGATCATCAATTGACTCAAATGACTCCTTTGGAGGTAGTTTATGGTTTCAATCTTATAACTCCTCTATATTCATTGCTTTTGCCTAAGAATGAAGTGACCAATCTGGACGGAACCAAGAAGGCTTAATTACTAAAGAACTTGCATGAAAAGGGTTAGTCAATCCATCAAAAAGACTAACGAGTCCTATGCTAAGTATGCTAACTGAGAAAGAAAAACAATGAATTTTCAAGTGAGAGACTTAGTATGGCAGCATTTGTGTAAGGAAAGATTTCCAAGAAAAAGGGATTCCAAACATGCACCAAAAGCTGATAGTCCTTTTTATAAGCTTGAGTTGCTTAGAGAATATTGGGTGTTGGCTACATTCAATTTTCAAGACTTGTCTCTTTACATTGGGGAAGTAATAGATAATTTGGAGGAAGAGGTGCAGCCTCTAGTTTTGAGGACAAATCCTCAAACACCCCGGGAAGATGACATGCCTCGGGTTCCCCTTCCTCAAGTTTCCATCACCCGAAGCCGAGCCAAAGGATTTACGAACTGTTTTGTTCATTTTACAAGGATCATATCTAATGGAATATCATTTATGGAGCCCTCTTCTAATGATCAAGAGCAACCCAAGCATCTTATTTCATTGATGGATCAAGGTGAAGAAGTGAAGAGTACCCAAGAAGATAGTGCACCAGAGATGATAGCATTTGGCGCACCTGGTTTCTAGCATTGCATGGCCCATGTCATCTTATTCATTTACAAAATTTATTTTTAGGTTTAGCTCATTTCATGCTTAATTTTGTGAACATAGGAAAGGCATGATTATGACATGGGTTTATGGGTTTCTATGGGTTTCTTATAGGGTTTATGGGTTTTTACTTTTTGATTAGCATCCAACTCTCTCCCTTCACGTTGAGAAAGTTTATTTTCCTCCATATGATGTTAGGTAGCTACAAAGAAGTCTTTACAATTTGTTTCCCTCCTTTTTTTATTTTCAAGATGAATGTAGTCACTAAGCTTGGGTTGACTCATAAAACTAAATGTGGCTATAATTTCAGCTTACTTAGAGTCTATAAATACCTCACTTGAGGATAGTTGTAATCAGCTTTGTGATATAGAAAATTAGAGTGCATTGGCATTTTTTTGGAATTCTTTCCTAAGCTACTTCCAAGCCAGTAAGTTGAGTTTTTCTTGCTGCTTTCCATCATCCTTGCAAGGAAGAAAGGTTAGTAGCTAGTTCCATTTGGCTCTTCACTCCTTTTTGTGATCATTTTCCTCCATGGATCTCTCCTAAAATCAGCCCTAAATTCCTCCTCCCTGAGCACGTTCTGAACTCCATAAAGTCTGCCAACATTCACCAAAACTCGTTGATTTGTCCTTAATCCGAAAACAAATGAATTGACATATCCTTTCATTTAAATTTCATGTTAGTTATGGGGTTCCAAGGTTCAAGGAGTCCATGGTTCAGGGTTGCTGGGTTTATAGTTCAGGGTTTAAGGGTTTCATAGTCCTAGGGTTTTGGGTCTAGGGTTTCAAGGTTCAGGGTTCTAGGGTTCAAGGTTCAAAGATTCTAGGGTTCAAGTTTCTAATGATCCAGGGTTCAAGGTTTGGGCTTCCAAAGTTCAAGATGGAAAGGTTATAGGTTTATGGTTCCAGGGTTAATGGTTCGAGGGTTGAGCATTTAGAGTTAAGAATTTCCAGCATTGAAGTACTCAATGTTCTTGCATTTGAGGGTTTAAGGTTCACGGTTCAAGGGTCCATGGTTCCAGGTTCCAAGGTTTAGGGTTCAGGGTTAAGGGTTCTAGGCTTCAAGGGTTCCAAGATTAAGGGTTTAGGATTCTAACTTTCCAAGTTCAAGGTTTAGGGTTTAGGGTTCAGGATTCAAAGTTCTAGGGTTCTAGGGTTCTAGGTTTTAGAGTCAAAAGTTTTAGGGTTCTGGGTTCTGGGGTTCTATGGTTCAGGGTTCAGGACTCACGGTCCAGGGTTCCAAGGTTAAGGGTTAACGGTTCTAGGTTAAGGGTTCAAGTGTTCCTGGGTTCAAGGTTCCATGGTTCATGGTTTGAGGGTTAGGGTTTAAGGTTCCAAAGTCGTAGGGTTGAAACTTAAGGGTCTAAAGTTAAGGGTTTAAAGGATTTATAGTTAAAGGTTCTAGGATTCTCTAGTTTAAAGGTTTCATTAATGAGGGTGGGGGTTCGGGGTTAGGGTTGAGTGTTGATGGGTTTTACAGTTCCAAGGTTTAATTATTTAGGGTTCAAGGTTCATGGTTCAGACTTCAATGGTTCTGGAGTTCCAGAGTTAGGGTTCAGGCATTCAAGGTTCAAAGGTGCTAGTGTTTAGGGTTCCAAGGTTTAGGGTCTTAAGATTCCAAGGTTCCAAGGTTCAAGGGTTCATTGTTAAGGGTTTCAATGTTCAGGGTTCATGGTTCAAGGTTTCGAGGGTTAGAGTCTTCATGGTTTAATGTTCATTGTTTCAGTGTTCAAGGTTTCATGGTTGCAGGATTTAGGATTTAAGGTTTATGGTTCCAAGGTTAAGAGTTATAAAGTTTTAGGGTTCCAAGTTCAAGGTTCTAGGGTTCCAAGGTTCTGGATTCAAGTTCAAGATTCCGAGTTCTAGGGTTTAGAGTTCAAGTTTTAAGGGTTCTTTGGATCTAAGATTCAAGGTTCTAGGGTTTAAGATCCAGGCTTCAATGTTCATGGTTGAAGGTTTATAGTTTAGGGTTCATGGTTCAAGGGTTAAGTGCTCCAAGGTTACTAGGTTCCAGGATTCCATGGTTTAGGGTTCAAGTTCAAGGTTGAGGGTCGAGGGTTTAGAGTTTAGGTTTTAAGGGTTCTGTGGATCTAGGGTTCAAGGTTCAAGGTTTTAAGTTTCAAGGTTCAAGGGCTTAAGGTTTATGCTTTAGGGTTCAAGGGTTCTAGCCTGAAAGTTCTGGTGTTCCAAGGTTCAAGATTTAGGCTTCTAAGGTGGGAGTTTTCAAGGTTAAAGCTTAGGGTTTTATGGTTCAGGGTACCAGGATTAAGAGTTCAGAGTTCAGGGTTTGCAGAGTTGAAGCTTTGAATGTTCCAAAGTCAAAGGTTTCTAGTTCAAGGTTGTAGTGTTCTTGGGTTTCAAGGTTGTTCACAGTTTAGGATTCAATGTTTCTAGGATTCTAGGGTTCCATGGTTCAGGGTTCATAGTTTCGGGTTCCTAGGTTCAGGGTTCCTAGAGTTCCATGGATAAAGTTTTAAGGTTCACTGTTCAGGGTTTTGGTGTTCCATGGTTCTAGGCTTTTTGAGTTTAGAATTCCAAGGTTTAGAGTTCAGAGTTTAAAGATTCCAAGGTTTGAGGTTCCAGAGTTTAGGGTTCCAGGTTCCATGTTCCAAGGTTCATAGTTTTGGGTTAGAAGGTTCCATGGTTCAAGCATCATGGCTCAAGCTTATTGGTTCAATGGTTCAAGAGTTTAGGGTTTAGGGTTTAGGGTTCCAAGGTTATATGGTTCATGGGTTAAGGGTTTAGGGTTAAGAGTTTAGGGTTTTGGGGATCATAGTTTCTAGGATTTAGGGTTCAAGGTTTAAGGTTTCAAGGTTCAGAGTTCTAGGGTTCATGGTTTTCGGTTCAGGGTTCAAGGTTTATGGTTTAAAGGTTCCAGAGTTCATGGATTATAGGGTTCGAGGTTCAAGGGTCAATGTTTTATTGTTTTAGTGTTTAGGATTTTGGATTCCAAGAATCAGGTTTCAGGGTATAGGGTTCTGAGGCATAGTGTTTAGAGTTTCAAGGTTGCATGATTCAGGGTCCCAAGGTTCTAGAGTTTGGAGTTATATGGTTCTAGACTCCTAAGTTTCATAGTTCAAGGTTCCAAGGAAGCAATCCGATTCATTTCGGATTTTGGTCCAATCCGATTGGACTGACCGGGATTCTAGGCTGATTTTTATCGCCTGTTGATTTTCTAAGAAGCTGTATTCATTTCGTTTAAAAATTTAAAAGCTACCATTGCTTTTCATCCTTAAATGGCAGGAAGCCATAGCACTCGGGAGAACATCAGACGAATCTTCAGAAATACAATAGATATTTACAATGAGGCCTATCCCGATTTTACTTCTGACATGAAAGGACATCGCCGAGCACGATACCAGCAAGGAGAATGTTTATCTTTTGGTGGCCAAACAGAGTCCGTCGCCGCCGCCACACAGGTATAAACACACCATATACTATTTTCTGCATTACATAGGAGAACCCAAAGAAGAAAATACCCAGTTCCCGATGCTGCATGCAGAGCTGTAGCATCACTATCGGTCAAGTTTCCCAGTGAGTTTTCCAAGAGTATGCAGCTCTTGGAAACCCGCCTAATCCACATTGAGATCCAGTAACACTGTATGCTGGACATTCTGGAGAAAATGGAGGCCCGATCATTGTTCACTCAAGCCGACAATAAGGCCCAACCAAATAGCCCAAATGATGGAGAGACCGAATGATCTCCAAAGGGGAGTTAATTTCTAACTTTTTTTTGCTCTCCTATTTTTTGTGATTTCGGTTCACTGTTAATTTTTTGAGTTTGACAATGAGCGCATTGTTGAATTTAAGTTTGGGGATGGGGGTGTACCAAAATAAAAAAAAAATTATAATGAATATTTACCTTAATCCGAATAGCCGAGAATGCTTGCAATCATATAGTTTAATGATGGAACTTATTTTCCTAATTTATCTAACCCTTAATCGATGTTACTTATTAATGAAAATTCAAGTCTAATTAATTTAGGAGACACTTCAACATAGTAGATCCTCTTTACACGAAATTATTACTTTGAACATTATCTTTCCCGATTTTCCTAAGAGTTATCATGTTCTGTTTAAATTTGATATTTTTGAAACTTAGCTCGAATAAATGCTTGAGACAAACATATTTTTTAGGTGAAGAGTGACATGGTAACAAGTTTGGGGAAGAGAAAAGAAAAAAAATATGAGGCATAAAAAGTCCGAAAATAAGGACAATCACAACATTTGTAGTTCACCGGGACTTAAGTGGATGATCGGTGTGTGAAAATAACACTCTTCGGGACTTCAGTAGATGATCGTTGAGTGACACTTCATCGGGACTTTGTGGATGAACGGTGAAGTGTATTTGCAATTTTCCAATCCACTTTCAAATCTAGAGTGAGCCTTTTGGATACTCGATGGGTGGGATCAAAAAATAAAGGGAACAATGAGAGGACCTCCGTTGCAATTAAATGGGCTACCCATTTGAAATACCACCTTGGCTAAATCAAGAATAAAAAATTATATAAATGGTGATATGATAACGTAAGTAACTTGTTTACAAAAGCCTAGAAAAATTCTTCCTCACTCTTGAAGTCATGAAACTCGTATCTTGCTGAATTTGCATGTGGAAGGTATGAATTTGTATGATGTTTAAAGAATTGATAATTTTAGCATTACAAGATGAAACTTTTGATTTTTGTGAAGGTTAATGTCCATAGTAATAAGTGCACACACTCACTTTGGGTTAAATTGCTTAATATTCACGAGATTTTAGTGGTTAAATTGCTAGGAATATGTTATAATTTAATTTAAAATAAGCGAATTTTTATGGATAATGCTGCAGCGATGCTACAGCATCAGTAACGCTGTTTTTACGTGATTTTACTCGATATTTTGTATATTTTGTATTATCACGGGATTTTTGTTTCCATGCAATTGCAGAAGATTAATGAAGATAAAGGCTGGAAGAATCACGAAAAAGAAGGAAGAATCAACTCTAAATCATATTTGGAAACAAGAATATCTTTGAAGATTTGGAAATCTTTCCTAATCTCAACTACTATCCAAACCTATCCAAATCTTCCTCCAAATCGCAACCGCCTCTCAGATCTGCTGAAGCCACACGAAGTCTACTTAAAGAAAGGTGAATACCAGGAATTAGGTGTGTAGAATTGGAGAACGAGATTCACGATCAAGCTTCGCTCGTCAATCCGAAGAAGAGGTTTGCGACAACGATTACGGCGGCAGGGGAACGAGGCTGTGAGAACAACAGCTTTCGACGGCGAGGACAAAAATTCTCTCCCTTTGCTTTTCGTTTTAATTTCCATGAATTATATGAACTCCTGATAGTTAGTATAGAACTATTTTGTTTGAATTAAAATTAGGATTTTTCATACATTGGTTTGCTTAATGAAATTGCATGCTATCTTTTAGAACTTGTTTTAATAAGTATTTAAATATCTTTGCTTTGCTGTGATTATCCCTCGAGCAATCACGACAATACGCCCTTACGCGTTTGCTAAGTGTTAAACCTGAAAATTATTGCTTTGCATTGATATCATTTAGGGCAACACGACAATACGCCTATGCGTGTTGCTAAGACGTGTATTAAAACCATTAGGTGGTTAAATCGAGTGACACAGTTTAGCTAGGAGTGTTTTCATCATGTTCATTCCAACCTAGTGCGGTCAAATCAAACTTGTTTTTAAACCCAACCATAGAGGCAACGCCAGCCCCGATTTATTAGTGTTCGGACCGAAACTAAACTGATGCTGTGACTAATGCTGCAGCACCCATAGAGGGCAGTTCAAGTAAATCAATTTACGAAAAGTCCTAGTCGAGATTCTTATGAATTCTCAATTCGACCAACAACTTTACTTTTTCTGCTTAATCTAGGTTGTTAATTAGATACTTAATAAATATAAAAATCAAACCTTTAATGATATTCTTTATTCTTTATGATACTTTGCAATTTATTCTTTAAATTAGAGATTTGACTTGTCTTCGTGGGATCGATACTTTTATTACTATGTTGCAACACGTGCACTTGTGTTTTAGCGATTACATTTTCAAGCAACAAGTGTCTACTCTCTCCCGTGGTACTTTCAACGATCAAATAATGAAATAAATGAAATGAACGAAATGTACGTAAATAGTTATATGTTGGGCGGGGTTTGAGTTTGGCTGTCCCAAGAGGTTGGACCAAATTGTGCCTACTCTCCCCTAGACGGTATTACCCACATTAGCTGGAATGTTAAGTGGAAGAAAAGAAATGAAATGAAAGATACTGAAACAACATTGTTTTTATAAAGCAGCATATGCATAAAGGCCTCATAAATGTTTTATTATCATGGATTAACTTACTGAGTGTTAGGCTCATTAGATAAGCTTTGTAATGTAGGGATAAATGCTTGAGGTGGTGAAGTACGTCCATTGCGGAAGTTTACGGCTGTTAGTGCAATTTTGATCGGTGGGCGACCCATGTAAATGGAAATGTTTTGTTTGAAAACTAATGTATAATATTATATTTAGTTTATAACTCTTTTGTAATAACTTGGTTCTAATGTTAAAGTACAAGTATGTTTTGGGTTACTTATTATGAATATAATTAGTTATGATGAAGTTAAGTAAAAGTCTTCCGCTGTATTTTATCTCAAGGATTTCAAATTGATAAGTTTTACCTCAAATTGTTAGAAGTTAGTACATGTGTTTACAAAAAAAAAAAATTAGCAAGGGAAAAATGGGACGTTACACTTAGTGTCGTTACACTTGAGGAAGGAAAGATTTCCCAAGCAAAGGCATTCAAAACTTTTACCAAGGGCCGATGGTCCTTTCAAGATTGTGGAGAAGATCAATCAAAATGCTTACAAGCTTGAACTTCTCGGAGAGTAAGGAGTCTCGGACACCATCAATGTTCAAGATATTTCTCCTTATTTCGGGGATGAGCAAGAAGAACAAGAGGAGGAAGAAAACTCCTCGGATTTGAGGTCAAATCCTCAAGAACCCGAGGAGGATGATGTGCAATCGGAGACCAAAACCAAGAAAACATCCTGAGGGCCCATAACCCGAGCCCGAGCCAAGAAATTTGCTAACATCTTTGATAATTTTGTAGGGTTATTTATGCAATGAACCTTAATGGTGGAGCCAACTTTGGATGATCAAAGACAGCCCAAACATCTCGTCACTTTGGAATTTTCCACAACACCCGAGGAGTAAGGTGGAGAAAGAGAGGTGGAGGCGGCCAAAGACAACATACACCAAGCCGAGGGTCTGATCATTGCATGCTCCATCCAAGATTTAGAGAAGGGAAGTCCGAGCCCATTTTACTTGGGTACTTCATCAGTCCAAGTTCACATGGAGGGATGAAGACTCATTTTGTTGTGTCACTTAGCGTTTTAATCATTTTCGGTTAAACATTACCATGTGAAGAGTTGATTGTATTTGTTTAGAGTTAGGCTTTTATTTACTGAAGGGTTAGTCCTGTGAAAACCCTATTTTGTGCTTCAAGTGGGAGTTTTGAAGGGGGGACCATGGTCAGCCTTGGTGCCTCCTTTTTGGGTAACTTCTAGGTTGACCACCTAGTTGTTTTCATCTTTGTTTTGCCATTTTGGGTGAGGCTGTTTTTGAAGCTTTCGGGAGCCCACCCTAACAAATTTGGGGGTGATTTTAAGATTACTTTGATCTCACTTGTAGGCAGTAAAGTTTAAAATCAAAGGTTGCATTTTGCATCTCATTTCCTTGGGTGGTTTCTCCTCCTCCAAGACTCGGGTTTTCCAGCGAGTCATATCAGGCAACCACCGAGAGATCCACTCCAGTTTTAGCTACCTCTCAAGCTTGGGTTAGCTAGGCCATACAACACTCCTTCAACCACGTTCTAGTGGAATCCAAGGTAAGGGGTTCAAACCCAAAAATTCTCCTCTGTTCGGGATTATCCCTCAATTTTACGACATTTTCAATCTTCCTTTCCCAAGAGCTCTTTTTCGAGCACTCTAGCCATTTTCTGCACATTTTCCGATTCCCTCATCCTTTTACTGTGATTTTTGGGCCATAAACCCCTCTCACCTCCATCTACCTTCCCTCCACATTTCAGATTCTAACCCCGTATGCCACCAGAGATCTGGCCAGAACAAGTTGACCCTATTTTTCCTTCACCGAGCAAACCTACCCCCATCTTCCCCCTCTCTTCGTTATCCATTTCTCCTTAACCGACCAAACCATCATTCTCATGGGCTATCATAATGGTTAAGGGTTGAGGGTTTAAGGTTCTAGGGTTAAGGGTTTGGGGTTTGAGGGTTCCGTAATTAAGGCTTCATGGTTCATGGTTCATGGTTCATGGTTTCAAGGTTTATTGTTGATGGATTTAGGGTTTAGGGTTCTAGGGGTCAAGTTTTCAGGGTTCTATGGTTTGTGATTTAGGTTCTACGATTCAAGGTTCCACAATTTAAGGTTTTAGGGATAGGGTTTAGGGTTGAGGATTTCCGTGTTTTAGGGTTCTAGAGTTCAGAGTTAAGGGTTCAAGGCTCCAGAGTGAAAGGTATAAGTATTCGGGGTTTAAAGATTTAAGATTTAGGGCTCAGGGATTAAGGGTTCAAGTTTCAAATTTTACAATGTTCCTAGGTTTCATTGTTTACGGTTTAGGGTTTGGATTTCAAAGTTTAGGGCTCTATGGTTTCAGTGTTCACAGTTCAGTTTTCAAGGGTTAAGAGTCAAGAGTTAATGGTTTTAGGTTTAGGATTTAAGGGTTCTACGGTTTGGAATTCACTGTGCAATGGTTCTAGGGTTTGAGGGTTTGATGGCTAAGGGTGCAGGGTTCAAGGTTCCAAGGTTTTACGGTTCAAAGGTTCATGGTTCAAAGGTTAAGCGTTTAGGGTTTTGGGTTTCAGGATTTAAGGTTTGAGGGTACAGGGCTCTAGGGTACAAGGTTCTAAGGTCTAGGGTTTCATGGTTCAAGCTTCTAGATTTAAGGTTCAAAGTTTCATGGTTCCAGGGTTTACAGTTGAAGGTTCTGGGTTATGGGTTCACGGTTCAAGGGTTCTAAGTTTCTAACGCCAAAGGATAAGGGTTCCAGAGTTCAAATTTAAGGTTCTAGTGTTAGAGGGTGGGGTTCAAGGGATTTGAGGGTCCAAAGCTTAGCATTTGAGGTTCAAGGGTTCAAGGCTCATGATTCAATGGTTCTAAGGTCCACGATTCAAGGTTTAATATTTTGAGATTTAGGAATCAAGGTTTAAGGGTTCCAGGGTTCAAAGGTTCAGGGTTCTAGGGTTCTAAAGTTGAAGGTTCTAGGATTCCAAAGTTCAGGGTTCACATTTTTAGGGTTAATGGTTTAGGGTTCAAAGTTTAGGATTTAGGGTTCTAGGGTTAAGTGTTTCAAGATTTGGGGTTCACTGTTCTACCATCCAGTGTTTTAGGGTTGCTGGGTTTGAAGTTCAGGATTCAAGGTTGACATGATATGGATGACCCTAAAATTATCTTGCCATAAATGTTTATCTAATATGTTTGCTAATTTTGTAGCTCCTTATTTCATTGAAGAATTCAACCTTTGTCGGCTCCAAGCCTTCACCAAATTGGAGTCAAACCTTGGCTCAAGAGCCATTTGTAGGAAATGAGAAATTAGAGGACAACCAAGGTGGATATGGAGCAGCCCAATCCTTCCTTTTTGAAGTCAAGCCATGACCCAAGTGGCCCTTGAAGGAGGGAGAATGTTCCCTTGGAAAAATTAAATGTAACACTTATATTTAGGGTTTAATTTTTGCACAAAACTTTATATTTTGTTCATGGCCATTTGAGGCCATTTTAGGGCGCCAACTTGGATGCCTTTTGGTGGAGATGGGACCACATGCTAGTAGTCCAAGCAACAAAACATGGGGACCACATTTGGATCCGGCACAATTCGACCTCCGACTTTTTCTCAGCCATTTTGACAGCCGTCCTCAACTTCTATAAAAACAACGTCTTCATGAGAAATGTAGCAAACTTTTCAAGCTTTCCAGAGAGTTATCGAACAGTAAAATTGGATAACGGTTTCTTAGTCAACCGAATTGATTACAGAGAGTCCAGTGCAAGAAAGTTACCCTGGAAGAACACTTTCCCCCTTTTTAAGTCCACAAGCCTCAAGACATTGGTCCAAGCCTAATTCCAAGGGATAATGACGCCTTACTCTCAGCCTTTTGAATGTGTTTGCTTTGGATTCAGCTTTTACAAACCTTCTTTTAGGATTAGGGTTTTGAAGATTGGTTTCCCATGGGTTTCATGGGTTTTGTGGGTTTTATGGGTTTCGTGGGTTTTATCTTTGTAGCTTGCATCTCTCTCTTCACTTGGATGGCTGATGATCTCCAAGGTGAACGTTGGAGACAAGCTTTGGAGACCATCGTACTTTGTCTGTCCAAATCGGGTAGGTTTTAGGTGGTGGTCCTTCCCATTGCCTTTTGTGTTTTGTGCCAAATCGGGTAGGTTGTGTTTTGACCATCCGATTGGCCCCTCTCTCTCATATTTTGAGGGAGTTTTAAGTCCTCTTTGGAGGCATTTTGGATCAGTTTTTTTTGAATGAAAATCGTGCTTCTTGCATAATTTCTTGGCTGTGTTTTCCGGCACCCAAGACTCGGCCCTCCGGTGAGTAATATCCGGCGACTTCTGAGAGTTCTCTCCTTGGTGTTGGCTTCCCTTCCGAGCTAAGATTAGCTAAGCCATGCTGCATATCTCCAGCCACCCCCCGTTGTCTCTAGGGTGAGCGTGCAATCCAAAAGCTCTTCCTCCATCCCGGTTCTTTCCCAAGTTTCCGATCATCCACTCCTTTCCACTTTTCTGGCAAGTTCTTTGAGCAGTCCCCACTGCCCTCTGCATAACGTCTGATTCCCTTGAGCTTTAACCCTCATTTTTTGAGGATAAACTCTTCTTTCTTCCCTCAACAAACCCTCAAAATTTCAGCTCCAAACTACATATGCGACTTGAGAAACGCCTCTTCTAACTTCACCCATTTTCTTGAGTTTTCGGGTTTACCCCTCTTTAACAGAGAGTAGGTGATCTTTTCTTGCTCCACCTACTTGAATCGTGTCAAAGGTTAAGTGTTCAGGGTTCAAGGGTTGAGGGTTTATGGTTCAAGGCTTCCAAAGTTCTAGAGTTTATTGTTCTTGGTTTAGAGTTCAGTGTTCCAAGGTTAATTTTTCAATGTTCTAAGGTTCTAAAGTTGTAGTGCTTAGGGTTCATGGGTCAATGGTTTTATGTTCAAGCATTCAGAGTTTAGAGTTCGTGGTTCTAGGATTCAGGGTTCTAGGGTTCTAGAGTCTATGGCTCTACGACTAGGATTCAAGATTAAAGGTTGCATAGTTTAAGGTTCTAGGGTTTAAGTAATCACAGTTAAGGGCTCTATGGTTCAAGGGTTTAGAGTTCAAGGTTTAAAGTTCAGGATTTAGGGTTCCATGGGTTCGGGTTAAAGGGTTTAGGGTTCAAGGGTTCAGGTTCCAAGGTTCACAATTTACGGTTTAGGGTTTAGGGTTGCAATGTTCAAGGTTTAAGGGTTCAGGGTTTAATGGTTTAGAGTTCCAACATTCAGGGTTCAAGGTTCAGGGTTTAAGGTTCAAGGTTCAGAGTTCAAGGTTCAAGGATTAAGGTTTAAGGGTTTATAGTATAAGGGTTCAAGTTTCCAAGATTATAGGTTTAAGGTTCAGAGATTATAGGTTTAAGGTTCCGGTGTTCCTAGGTTTTTGGGTTAAGGATTCATGTTCGATGGTTCCAGGTTTGAAGTTCAGCGTTTAGGTTTTTATGGTTTCAAAGTGCAAGTTTCAGTGTTCATGGGTTCACAGTTAATGGTAAGGGGTTTCAGGGTTCAGGCTCAAGGTTCCAAAGTTTATGGTTCCAAAGTTCATGTTTCGAAGGTTAAGAGTTTAGTGTTCAAGGTTCTAAGGTTACAAGGTTCTAGGGTTCTAGGGTTCCATGGTTCAGGGTTTAGGGTTTCAGGTTCCAAGGTTCAAGGTTCCAGGGTTTGCAGTTCAGGGTTTAGGGTTTAAGGTTCCAAGGTTCACAGTTCCAGTGTTTGTGGTTCAAGGATAAGTGTTCTAGGTTCATGGTTAAGGGTTCTATGATTAATGGTTCAATTTTTTAGTGCTCTTAGGTTCTATGGTTCAAGGTTCAAGGTTTAGGGTTCAAGGTTGTTCGTGGTTCTAGTGTTCAAGGTTCTAGATTATATGTTAAAGCGTTCTAGGATTTCAGGTACAAGTTCTAGGGCAAACTGTCAAGGGTTTTGGGGTTCCAATATTGAGGGTAAAAGGTTGTAGGGCTCAAGGGTTCCAGGGTTAAGGGTTCCAGAATTTAGGGTTCAAGGTTCCAGTGTTATAAGTTTCAGGGTTCAGGGTTCAAGGGTTTAGGGTTCAAGGTTACAAGGCTCAATGTTCAACGTCCAGAGTTTAAGATTCAGGTTATAGGTTATAAGGTTTTAGGGTTCCATGGTCTAGGCTTCATGTTAAAGGGTTAAGGGTTCTGGGTTCCAAGGTTCAGGGTTATAGGTTTTAGGTTTCAGTGTTAAAGGTTATAGTGCTCAAGGGTGCCAGGGTTAAGGGTTTAGTGTTTAGAGCTTAAGGAGTTCCAGGGTCCAAAGTTTAGCGTTGAGTATTTCATGGTTTGGGGTTTAGGGTTCAAGGTTCAATATTCTAAAGTTCAAGGTTTTAAGGTTGAGGGATTTATGCTTCAAGGGTTTTAGGGTTAGATGTTCTTGGTTCAAAGGGTTCTAGAGTCCAAAGTTCAGGGGTCAAGGTCAAGTTTTCAGGGTTCAAGGCTTTAAGGTTCCAGTGTTTGACAGTTCAGGGTTCAAAATTCATGATTCCAAGGATCAAGGTTCCAGGATTCTAGGGTTCCAGGTTTCAATCCTTAGGGTTCTAGGTTTTTAGGGTTCTAGGGTTGTAGGGTTCATGGTTCTAAGGTTCAGAATTTCATGGTTCAAGGGTTTAGGGTTCAAGGTTTCAAGGTTCAAGGCTTTAAGGTTAAGGGTTCAAGGGTTTAAGATTCAGAGTTCAAAGTCTAGTTTTCATGGTTCAAGGGTAACAGGGTTCCAAGGTTTAGAGTTATGGGTTCAAGTGTTCAAGGTTTAAGGTTTAGGGTTTAGGCCTCAAAGGTTCAGATTCCAAGGTTTAAGGTTCAGGAATCTAGGGTCCATGGTTTTAGGGTTTAACGATTCTGGGCTTAGGGTTTAAGGGTTTTAGGGTTTAGGGTTTGAGGGTTTAGGGTATACGATTTTAGGGTCTTGGAATTAGGGTTCCAAGGTTCCAAGGTTCAGGATTCCAAGGTTCTAGAGTTCCAGAGTCAAGGGTTTGAGGTTCTAGTGTCTAGGGTTCATGGTTTCTATGGTTCTAAGGTTTTGCGTCTAGGGTTCCTAGGTTCAGAGTTCATGATACCAAGGTTCACGGTTTGAGGGTCTTAGGGTTCGTTGTTCTAGGTTCAAGGGGTTCTACGGTCTAAAGCTTAAGTTCAAGGTCAAGGTTTTAAGGTTTAAGGATTCAAGGTTCCAAGGTTTCATGGTTCATGGTTTAGCATTTCGGATTCTAGGGTTTAGAGTTCCAGGGTTTCAAGGATCCAGGGTTAAGGATTCAGGGTGCCATGGTTCCAGGGTTCAAGGCTTCAAGGGTTTATGGTTCAGAGTTAAGATTTCGAGGTTTAAGGTTCAAGTTTCAGTGTTTGAAACTTCAGGGTTTAAGGGTTTACAGTTCAAGGCTTAGGCATACTGGTTCAAGGGGTTCCACGGTTCCATTGTCTAGAGTTTATGATTCATGGGTTCAGGGTTCAAGGTTCTAGGGTTCAGGGTTTCGAGGTTTAGGGTTCAAGGTTCCAATGTTCAAGTTTCAAGTTTCCATGGTTCAAGGGTTCAGGGTTTAGTGTTTAGGCTTCCTAGGTTCAAGGTTCTAGGGTTCTAGGGTTTAAGGTTTAAGGTTGCTTAGTTTAGGGGTTTAGGGTTCAGGGTTCAGAGTTCTAGGGTTCTGACACAGAATGGAGGGGGATTAAATTTAGGAAGTGGGCGAATCGGTTTAGGTTAAAAGGAAAAACGATAATCCGATAATTCCAGAATCGATACTGGAATTTGGACGGCGATAACTCGACGATGCAATGGAGTTTAGGGCTGACATTTTGAGTGGAAGTCTAGGAAGAAGATAGGTGATAGTACTCCAAAAATGAAGGAAATCACATGGATGGATCGGTGGTAATGTAATGGAACAGTAACGGTCGTCGGGAGATGGCCGGAAATGCTGGACAACGGAGGAGATGAAATTGCAAACGAAATCAACGATGGAAGAAGGAGCTTATGGACTTCAAGCTCACCCTACGTCCTTGAAGAAGGGTGGAGACTTTGAGGCAAGAAGAGATCTCCAGCTCGGAGGGAGAAATCTTGAAGGGAACCCACGGTGGCCGGAGAACTTCCGGCTGCTGGCTGAAATTGGAAAAGGCCCGAGAAGGGAGAGCTAAAAAGCTTCTTTAATTCAAATTCAAAATTGACCTTACAATCATGCAATGGGGGAGGTTTTATCTACTGAGAAGAGTGGGAAAAATGGAGGGAAAATTGAGGGCCAAAGGCATGCAACTTGCATGCTGGAAATTGAAATAAAGGATGGAAAATTGGACCAATGAGATTGCAAGAATGTGAAAGCCACGTGATCTTGAATCTCCTCAGCCAATTTCCCTTCTTCGTTGGCCCAAAATACCCTTATCTTAGCCGAAAATACCTCATGCAAAACCCCATGCAAGCATGCAAAAATAAACAAAATAAAACCTAGCCGAGAAATCCTCTAGGGTGCTCCAAATATCCAACGTAAAATTCACGTAAAAATTAAGCTAAAAATGCGATAAAATTCCTTCAATCCATGTAAATGCTGGAGAGTTGAGTCGTGGAACCCTTGATCACTTTTGCATGGGACTCCAACTCGCCATGCAACGTGGTACTTCAATCGGGTTCGGGTTTGGGCTTGATTCTGGAGCTCTCGATTTTTAGTTTAAAATCCACCTTTTCTCCACGCAAAATTATCATGTGTTTTTTCCTTGTTTGATCCTCCAAAGTTGGCTTAGAAATGTATAATTCTTCAAATAATTTTCCTGCAAAATTTACAAACATATCAGAAAAATTCCGAGCTCGGGCTCGGGTGATTGCTCTGCTTGGCATGCCAATCTGTTGCATGTCATCCTCCCCGAGTTCTTGAGGATTTGACCTCAAATCAAGGGGAAGTAAACTCCATCTTGTTCATCTTCATCAAATCCAGCAAAGGGAGAAAGATCTTGAACCTTAAATGTGGCTGAAATTCCATAATTCTTGAGTAACTCGAACTTGCATGTTCTTGGGTCGATTACCTTCTCCAAAAAATTCTTCGGGCTTAAGGCTGCCTTAAGAGTGTGCCAACTTTGAACAACTTCTAATTTTGAGTCATAAGATTTGATGTCTTTCACCACAACACCTTTATTTCCACGGCAAAAATATTCAATAATCCGGTTTGTACTAAACAACTAAATAACTAGTTCAACACTAGTTTCATTATCCCAAATGTAAACCATAGTGTTTTCAATAAAATCAGCAAGGTATTCTTCTAAGTATTCATGGTACCAAATATGCATAAGTATCGTAATATCTCTGGAGCTATTAGTTAGCAAGGAAGGGTTTACTAACCAATCATAATGGGTGCCCTTGGCTGTCTTTGTAAACAACCCTTGCGCAGTCAAAAACAAATATAATCCATGGAAGTATTCCATTACGGATTCCAAGAACCTCATCCAATCACAGAACCTCATCCAATTACAAACAAAGTAATTAGTAAAGAGTTTGGGTAAAGAGAATAACCACCTTGAGAGTCGTTTGGAAATCACAACATATATAACTTTGTCTTTGTTTTCTTTGATCGAGACTCTTGAGTTCACTTGATCGGGTGTTCCTTCTCTAGTAGGAAGGGGCTCTTTCTTGATCAAAATTAAATTATTCTTAGATGAATACTCCTTCCTTGTGACCTCATCTTTGGCCACTTGTTCGGGTTCAAGGGAAACTAGCTTGATAGATCGTCCACCGAATTTAAAGGAATAATGGTTTGTAAAACCATCGTGCATAACCTTTCGATCAAATTTACATGGTCTCCCGAGTAACAAATGGCTAGAACTCATGGGAACCACATCACACATCACTTGATCCTTGTAACTTCCAATAGAGAATTTGATGCACGCTTGCTTGGTAACCTTGAGAACTTCCTTATCGTTAATCCAACGTAATTTATAAGGCTTCGGGTGAAAGATAGTTTCTATTCTGAGTTTGTCAATTAACTCTCGGGAAGCCACATTAACACAACTTCCACCATCAATAATAATTGGGCATACCTTATCTTGGATTAGACATCTACTATGGATTCAGGGACAGGCATGAATATGTATGAATCATGTCCATGCATCATGTTTTATGAAAGATAAAAAAATATTTTCCCATGCATGTTTTCAAAATGTCACCCAACAGACGATGAATGTTGTATGAGACACATTCATCATCCAATGCATAAATGTAGGTAAAGTCAAGATCAAATTATGGGAGAAGATGGAATTGGCTGCCTCATGGAGGCCATATGGTGCCTATTCACCTTCATACCATGCGATGCCCACAGATGTCAAGTGAAGTCCAGACAACAATAACGAACGAAATGAATGTGCATGTTTTTCAAGAAACATCATGCTCATGTTAGACATATAGGCTCATTCGATTACTTATTGAGCTTTAAGCTCATAGGTTATGCTTTGTGATGTAGGTGATGAAGATGAAGGTGAGGGACTTAGCCCTCCCTGTTTTATGTAACAATCATGCCGTGGAGGAGGCAGATCCGATGTGGGAAGCTTGAATCGTTAAGTGCCGACCAGTTGGGATGTCAAGAAGTACATTTGAAACATTTTGGAGTGTTTATCTTTGAACAATGATGTGTTTTATAAGTTTAGTTTTGTTAAATGATGTTGTGTAAAGATGTTTATTATGTATATTACATGTTTTGATTAAACTATGTTTTCTATGAGCTTTGGGGTATTTTATTTGATGGACATTTTTATTAACAATGTCTTATTTCAAGTAAATGTCAGGTTTACTATAATTTATAATTAAAGTCTTCCGCTGCGTTTTCACGAAAAATAATTAAAGAGGAACATTTTTAAAGAAAGAAAAAATTTACCGCGATCATTTTTAAGAAAAGTTTTACGGGGTGTGACATAGGGTTTAGGTTTAGGGTTCAATATTTACGGTTCCAATATTCTAGTGTTCAAGGTTCATGGTTTAATGTTTAACGGTTCAGTGTTATAGGGTTGAATGTTAAGGGTTCTAGGGTTCAAGGTTTCAGTGTTCCAAGGCTCACAGTTTAGGATTTAGAGGTTCACAGGTTTCAGGGTTCATGGTTCTAGGGTTCTAGAGGTCAAAGTTCTTGGTTCAAGAGTTCAGGATCCAGGGTTACAAGGTTAAGGGTATAAGGTTTAAGGGTTCAAGTTTGATTGTTTAGAGTTTAAGGGTTCAAAGTTCATGGTTTAAGGGTTCTAGGGTTCAAAAGTTAGGGGTTTTGAGTTTAGAGTCAAGGTTTTGGGTTCTAGGGTTAGGGTTTAAGATTCAGGGTTTCTAGGGTTCAGGTTTTAGGCCTCCAAAGTTCATGGTTCTAGTGTACATGGTTCTAGGGTTGAGGGTTTAAGGGTTCACGGTTGAAGGGTTTGGGGTTTAGGGTTCAGGGTTTAGAGTTCAAGGTTTCTATGGTTGTAGGGTTCTAGGGTCTAAGGATTGTTCCCGACTTCAGGGTATAGGGTTTCGAGATTTAGGGTTCTAGTGTCCAGAGTTTCAAAGTTTTGGGTTTAGGGTTCTAGGGTTTAAGGAGGATTTGGTGTTCAAAGTTAGGGTTTGGGGATCAAGGGTTCAGGGTTTAATGGTTCAGAGCTTAAGATTCAAGGATTCGGCGGTCGACGGATCAGGGTTAATGACTCGAGGATCAGGGTTCGAGGGTTCCAGCGTTTAAGGTTCAATGTTCAGGGTTACATGGTTAAGGGTTTTAGGTTCCAAGGTTCCAAGTTTAGGGATCAGGGTTCCAGAGGTGAAGGTTCCATAGTTCAGGTTTCTAGGGTTCAAGGTTCTTAAGTTTAAAGGTTTCAGGGTTCATGATTTAAGATTTAAGGTTTCAAAGTTGAAGGTTCAAGGGTTCTAGAGTTCAAGGATCAATTGTTCAAGGTTCTAGAGTTCCATGTTTCAAGGGTTCATGGTTTAGGGTTCAAGGTTTAGGGTTTTAAGATTCACTGTTTTAGGGCCTAGGGTTCAAAGGTTTAAAGTTCTTGGTCTAGGGTTCAAGGGTCTAGGGTTTAGGATTCTAGGTTCATAGTTCTAGTGTTCTAGGATTTAGAGTTCTAGGGTTCACGGTTCAAGGTTTAGGGTTTTAGGGTTCAAGGTTACAGGGCTCTAGGGTTCCAGGGTTCAGGGTTCAAGGTTTCAAGATTTAGGGTTTAAGGGTTCAAGGTTTAATGTTTAGGGTTCAGGGTTTAAGGCTCATAGTTTATGTTTTTTTGGGTTCTAGGGTTCGAGGCATGTGATTCATAACCTATGCCGGACCTTTTAAATGCCACCCTTTGACTTCCTAAAAGCATGTTCAAGTTCTTACTACTGTTAGTGAACTTGAGAACTATATCATTCAAGTCAAGGTTCTTTTTCTTTAAAGTTTCCAACTCATCATGCACAACGGTTCTACAATTATCATGCATCTTAACTAGTGCAGCATGCTCCTTTTTTAATTCCTTATACTTATTTTTTAGCATGTCAAAATCATCGAGCAGGGCGTTGAAAGTACTCATATTATCCTCATTATCATCAATATCACTATCACTATCACTAGAGGAGATGTGTACCTTGTCCTCCTTGGCCATGAAGCACATGTTTGCTATCTCCTCATCTTCGGATGAGGAACTTGATGAATCACTGTCATCCCAAGTCGCTTTCATGGCTTTCTTCTTGTAAGCCTTGGGATGCCTCTTGATTCTTGGACACTCAGACTTGTAGTGTCCCGATTTCCCGCACTCATGGTTAAGGGTACAAGGATTCAAGGTTTATGAATCTAAAGTGTGGGGTTCTAGGGTTCAGGGTTCAATAGTTTCAGGGTTTAGGGTTCGAAGGTACGTTGTCAAGAGTTCATAGTTACAGGGTCCAGCGTTAAGTTTTCAAGGTTCCAAGGTTCTAGGTCAAGGGTAACAGGGTTCATTGTTCTGGGTTAAGGATATGTTCAGTGTTAAGGGTTCAAAGGTTTAGGGTTCCACGGTTTAGTGTTAAGAGTCAGGGTTTCAAGGTTACAAGGTTACAAGGTTCTTGGGTTCAAAGGTTCCAAGGTTGAGGTTTCAGGGTTCAGAGTGTCAAGCTTTAGGGTTTAGGATTCACGATTCATTTTTTATGGTTTAACAATTCCTAGGTTCCAAGGTCTTGAATTAAAGGTTTAAGAGTTTGTTGTCAAAGGTTCTAGGGTTCCAAAGTTTAGGGTTTAGGGTTTAGGGTTTATGTTTTCAGGGTATAAGAGGTTCCATGATTCCAAGGTTCAGAGTTTAGGCGTCAAAGGTTTAAGGTTCCTAGGTTCAAGGTTCTATGGTCAGGATTCTAGCGTTCAATGTTTAGAGTTCTAGGGTTCCAGGTTTCAAGGTTCAGGGTTCCAAGGTTCCACATTCTAGGGTTCTAGATTTCAAGTTCTAGCATTCAGGGTTCCACAATTTAAGGATCAAAGGGTTCTATAATCAACAATTCAGCATTTAGGGTTTAATTGTTTAGCGTTTAGGGGTTCAAGGCTTGTTATTGAAGGGTTATAAGGTCTAGGGTTCAGGATTTAGGGTTCAAGGGTTCAAGGCTCGTTATTTAAGGGTTCTAGGATCTAGGGTTTAGGGTTCAGAAATCCAAGGCCAAGATTTAGAATTCCAAGGTCAAGGTTAAGTGTTCTAGGGTTCCATGGTTCCAAGGTTCATGGTTTCAAGGTTTAAGGTTTAACGTTTAGGGTTCTAGGGTTCCAGGGTTTGGGGTTTAGAGTTTAGGGTTCTTGGGTTTAGATTAAAGGGTTAGGGTCAAAGGTCCATGGTTCTAGGGTTCCAAGGTCCACGGTACTAGAGTTAAGGACTAAAGGTTTAGGGTTCTAAATTTCAGGATTTTAGGGTTTAGGGTTCTTTGTTTAGGGTCCTAGGTCTAGGATTCAAGGGTTCTAGGGTTCAAACTCTAGGGATCAGGTTTAATGGTTACTAGATTTTAGGTTCAAGGGTTTTAGGATTTGAAGTTCAGGTTTTAGGGTCAAGTGTTCAGGGTTTATTGGTTCAAGCTTCTCGATTCAAGGCTTCTAGGGTTCCAAGGTTAATGGTTCTAGGGTTCTATAGTTCCAGGGTTTAAGGTTCAAGTTTGTAAGATTCAGGTTTCTATGGTTAAGGGTTCCAAGGTTCAAAGGTTCATGGTTCATAGATTTAGGGTTTAAGGTTCCAAGATTACAGCGTTTCAATTTTTTAGGGTTCAGGGTTTAGGGTTCTAGGGTTTAAGGGTTTAGGGTTCAGGGATACGAGTTTAGGGTTTAGGGTTTATGGTTCAAGGGTTTAGTGTTCCAAGGATACATGGTTTTAGGAGTCTAGGGTTCAAAGTTTAGGGTGCCAAGATTAAGGGTTCAAAGGTTAAGGTTCCAGGGTTTATGCAGTCAAGGTATCAAGGTTCTGGGTTCCAGGGTTTTAGGGCTCAAGAGTTTTAGGGTTTATAGTTCAGGGGTAAGGGTTCAAGGGGTTCTAGATTCATGAGTTTAGCGTTCAAGGTTCGAGGGTTTAGGGTTCATGGTTTAAAGGCTTAGGGTTTAAGGGTTCAAGGGTTCAAGGGTCAAGGGTTTAATGCTCATTATTCAAAGGTTTTCGGTTTCAAGGTTGAAGGGGTTATAGGGTCCAAGGTTTAGCGTTGAAGGTTCAAGGTTCCATATTCTAGGTTCTAGAGTACCATTGTTTTAGGGTTCAACGTCCAATTTTCCACAGTTCAGGGTTCCAAGGTTCAGGGTTATAGGGTTCAGAGTTCTGGGTTCGCGAGTTGAAGGTCTAAGGGTTGAAGGGTTTTGGGGTTTGAAGTTTAGGGTTCAAGGTTCAGGGTTATAGGGTTCAGAGTTCTGGGTTCGCGAGTTGAAGGTCGAAGGGTTGAAGGGTTTTGGGGTTTGAAGTTTAGGGTTCAAGGTTCTATGGGTTATAAGGTCCAAAGTTCAGCACTCAGAGTTCAAGTGTTCAGGGTTGAAGGGTTCAAGGTTCAGGAATTAAGCGTTCTATGGAGTTTTTGATTCCACGGTGGAGGGTTTCATAGTTCCAAGGTCCAAGGTTTAGGCTTCAAGATTCAAGGTTCCAAGGTTAAGGGTTCAAGTTCAAGGTTTCTAATGTTCAAGATTCGGGGTTTGTTGTTCAGGGTTCAGGGTTTAGAGTTCCAAGGTTCAATGTTCCCAGATTAAGGATTTTGTGTTCTAGGTTTATGGGTTAAGGTTTGAGGTTTCATGGTTCCAGTCTTCATGGTTCAAGATTTTGGGTTTAAGGGTCAAGGTTTGAGGATTTTAGGGTTTATGATTTTTGGTTCCTAGCTTGAAGGTTCAAGGTTTAGGGATCAGGGTTCCAAGGTTCAGGCGTCAAGGGTTTAGGGTACGTGGTTCAGGCGTCAAGGGTTTAGGGTTCAACAACTAAGGGTTCAAGATTCTACTATTACTGGGTTACTAACACAAAATTGAAATGGAAGGATGGTTTTGATGAAGGTTGGGTGATTTTATGGAGGTCGGAATGCATTCGTGGATAAGGAATTTATGAGTAATTTTTGGAGAGTTTGATGGAGGATAATGATCACGAAATGGAGGGAAGAGCTAAATGGAACTTGCACTAACCTTTTTTCATTGCAAGGATGATGGAAAGCAGCAAGAAAAACTTAACTTAGAAGCTCATAAGTAAGCTGAGTTGAATGTTCTTCTCGGACAGCCGGATATGACTCACCGGAGTTCGATCGAAAAGCAGCTTAGTAAATGAATTCCAAAGAAATGTCAATGCAATCTAATTTTCAATATCACAAAGCTCATTATAATTATCCTCAAGTGAGGTATTTATAGACTCTTAGTAAGCTGAAATTATAGCCACATTCGGTTGAATGAATCACCTCAAGATAAGTGACTACATTCATCTTGAAAATGAAAAAGGAGGAAAACTAATTCTAGAGACTTCTTAGCAGCTAACTAACATCATATGGAGAAAAATAAATTTCCTTAATGTGAAGGGAGAGAGTTGGCTGCTAATCAAAAAATAAAAACCCATAAAACCTATAAGAAACCCATAAAACCCACAAGAAACCCATAAAACCCATAAGAAACCCATAAAACCCATGTCATACCCATGCCATTTCTCATGTGAACGAAATTAAGCATGAAATGAGCTTAAAATAAAACCAAAGTTTGTAAATAAATAATACTGCATGGACCATGCAATGCCAGAAACCAAGTGCGCCAAATGCTATCTTCTCGGGTACACTTCACTTCTTCTCCTTGATCCATCCATGAAATAAGATGCTTGGGTTGCTCTTGATCATTGGAAGAGGGCTCCATAAACTATATTCCATTAGATATGATCCCTACCAAATGAACAAACAAATTAGGAAATCTTTTGGCTTAGTTTTGGGTGATGGCACCTTGAGGAAGGGGAACCCGAGGCGTGTCATCCTCCCGTGGTGTTATAGGATTTGTCCTTAATCTAGAGACTGAAGCTCTTCCTCCAAATCATCTCTTACTTCCCAAATGTAAGGAGACAAGTCTTGAACATTGAAAGTAGCTGACACCCCATATTCTCCAGGCAACTCAAGCTTATAAGCATTCCAATTAATCTTGGTGCAAGTTTGGAATCCCTTTGTCTTGGAAACCTTTCCTTACACAAATGCAGCTATACTAAGTCTCCCACTTAAAAATTCATCGCTTTTCTTTCTCGGTTAGCATACTTAGCATAGGACTCGTTAGCCTTTTAAATAGATCGGCTAACCCTTTCATGCAAGTGCTTTATTAATTCGACCTTCTCGGCTCCATCCAGATTGGTCACTTTATTGTTAGGCAAAGGCAATAAATCAATAGGAGTTAAAGGATTGAAACCATAAACTACCTCGAAAAGAGTCATTTGAGTCGATTGATGAACACTTTGATTGTATGAAAATTCAATGTAAGGGAGTTGTATGTCCCAATCCGTGCGTTTCTTACTCATAATACTTCTCAACAAATTTCCCAAAGTGCGGTTTACTACTTCGGTTTGTCCATCTGTTTGAGGGTGAAAATATGTACTAAAGAGCAATTTCGTACCTACTCTTTTCCAAAGTGTCTTCCAAAAACTTTGTTGAAATCGCGTAACATTAGAATAGGGACTTCACAAAGCTTGAGTTTGATTAACTCAAAATTTTCTTGACAACTGGGAGTCCATGCAAACTCCTTTCCCTTCTTAGTGCAATCAGTTAAAGGGGCGACAATAGAGCTAAAGCCTTTGATAAATCTTCTTTAAAATGAAGCAAGACCATGAAAATTTCTAACCTCGGTATGCTCTTGGGAGTAGGCCAAGCTTTTATAGCTTCAAATTTGGAATCATCCACCTCCATGCCATCTTTAGAGATGATGAACCCTAGAAAGTTAATATTCTTGCACAAAGGTACACTTCTTCAAATTTCCAAATAACTTAGTATCCCAAAGAGTATCGAACAACATTCTAAAATGATCAAGATGAGTATTCAAATATGAGCTATAAACTAAGATGCCATTAAAATATACCATAACAAATTTCCCCAAGAAATTTTGAAGTACAAAATGCATCAATCTCATGAAAGTACTAGGAGCATTAGATAATCTTAAAGACATCACTAACCATTCAAAGAGTCCAAACTTTGTTTTGAATGTGGTTTTCCACTCGTCTCCTTCTTTCATTCGTATTTGATGGTAACCTCTTCAAGTCCAACCTAGAGAAGAAAGCTGCTCCACTAAGTTCATCTAACAAGTCTTCAAGTCTAGGAATTAGATACCTATACTTTATAGTAATTTGGTTGATGGCTCAACTATTCACACACATACAGAAACTCTCATCCTTCTTAGGCACCAAAAGAGTAGAGACTATACAAGGACTCATTGATTCACATATATAACCTCTACATGAATGTTCTTGTACCTGATTTTGTAACTCCTTTGCTTCCTCAGGTTCATTCTATAAGAAGGTCGGTTAGGTAAAACCGCACCTGGTTGGAGGTCGATTTGATGTTCAATACCTTGAAAGGGTGGCAACCCTAGAGGTAGCTCTTTTGGAAACACATCTTGATACTCCTCAAGCAAGGTTAAAACCTCCTTAGGAATCTTTCCAATCTCCTCAACTCTTTCCTGGAACAAGATCTTCACAAAGGGAGCACCATTTCAGATAGACTTAAACAATTCCTTTTTAGACATAAGAAAATTTGTTTCAGCCATACCTTCTCTCCTTGTAACCTCATCCTTAGCAATTTTCTTTTGATCTAGTGGTGCTAGTTTGATGCATCTCCCTTCAAACTTGAATGGATATTGATTAGTGTAGCCATCATGCATAACATTTTTGTCAAATTGCCACGGTCTTCCTAAAAGTAAGTTGCTAGCACTCATAGGTACCACATCACATAATACCTTATCCTTGTAGCCTTCAATAGAGAACTCACATTGCACTTGCTTGGTTACTTTGATGTCTTCCTTATCATTCAGCCACCTAAATTTGTAAGGGCTCAGATGTGCCATAGTTTCAATCCCGAATTTATCTACAAGGTCATGAGAGGCTACATTAGTGCAATTACCTCCAGCAATAATAAGAAAGCATACCTTTCCCTTGATGAGGCAGCTACTATAGAAGATATTCTCCCTTTGATCTTCACTTCGGGCATGTGAAGTCAATACCCGACGAATCACCATAAGTAAGGGACCCTCTTGAGCAAAACAAGTTTCTACTTCATTCTCTTGCTTTTTTCTATGTCTTCTATAGCTTCATCTATACTTTCTACTTCATTAGTGTCCTCCCTTAGGGTTATTACCCATTTGTTAGGGTATTGTGAAGCAATGTGGCCTAAACCAAGACATTTTAAACATTTGATTTCTTGTGCTCTAGGCCGAGTGTTCTCTATAACCGCATTAACCTCTATATCTATCTTTTAAGGCCACGACTTGATAGATGTATATTTATCTTCCACCTTTGCTAGAAGTTTCTAATAATCGTTAGGTGTAGGGGTGTACCATTGAAAGTACCCTTACCTTTCCTCTTTACTTGCTGCTCCACTTTCATGGTAAGTTGTATGGCGACATCCATTGAATCTAGTAGTTGTAACTCCACTATATCTTCTATTTCTTTATTTAAGCCTCTTAGAAACCTTGCCATAATTGTCTGTTCAGTTTCATTAAGATCACAACAAATTCAAAGAGTTTCAAACTCGGTTAAATAATCTTCAACCGAAAGGTTAGCTTATCTTAGTGATTGAAGTTATAGAAAGAGCTCTTGCTTGTAGTCTTCTCATCAACATCTTCAAATCTCATCACCTTCACGCCTTCTTTGAGCCCTTAAGTTATCCCACCAAAGACTAGCATAACCTGTTAGTTCCAAAGAGCCTAATCTTATTTTCATCTGTTTTGAATAATTATAACAATCGAAGATCTTATCAACTTTCTCAACTCAATCTAGAAATGTATCCCCATTGCAAGAACCATTGAAGGAAGGAATTGATACCTTAACGTTTGTCATGTCATCATCACAGTTGAATTGCTCATGCACATCATAGCCTCCCTCAGATTCATAGAAAGCTGGCCGTTTTGAAGCAAATAAGCAACTTTCGAGTTTTCTCTTTGGAGGAACTCTCATATGAGGGTGGATCGGCATCAAACCTTTGCAATAACAGCTACAGCTTCTTATTAATTTCATCAATTTTTCCTTCGTAGCTAGATCAGCTACCTCATGGATTAGTGTTGTAGAAGGGTGGTTTGTGGATTGGTTTATCTGTTGTTTTGGTGTGAAGCTCCACTTCGAGTCATCATCACTTAATTGCAAGTGTTTTAAGATAACCAAAGTAGAAATGGAAATGTGGGAAGGGATTTTAAGCTCTGATACCAAGTGACACGAAATTTAAATGGAAGGACAGTTTTGGTGAAGGTTGGCCGATTGTATGCAGGTCAGAATGCATTCGGGAATGAGGAATTTATGGCTGATTTTTGGAGAGTTTGATGAAGGATAATGATCACGAAATGGAGGGAAGAGCTAAAAGGAACTTGCTATTAACCTTTCTTCCTTACAATGATGATGGAAAGCAGCAAAAAAAACTCAACTCACTAGCTCAAAAGTAAGCTGAATTGAAGGTTCTTCTCGGACGGCCGTATATGACTCATCGGAGTTTGATTAGAAAGGCGCTTAGAAAAGTAATTCCAAAGAAATTCCAATGCACTCTAATTTTCAATATCACAAAGCTCATTATAACTATCCTCAAGTTACGTATTTGTAGACTCTAAGTAAGCTGAAATTATAGCCACATTCGATTGAATGAATCAACTCAAGATGAGTGACTACATTTATCATGAAATTTAAAAATAAGGGAAACTAATTCTAGAGACTTCTTAGCAGCTAACTAACATCATATAGAGGAAAATAAACTTCCGCAATGTGAAGGGAGAGAGTGAGCTGCAAATCAAAAATTAAAAATCCATAAAACCCATAAGAAACCCATAAAACCGACACGAAACCCATAGGAAACGCATAAAACCCATAAGAAACCCATAAAACCCATGTCATACCCCTGTATTTCTCATGTGCACGAAATTAAGCATGAAATGAGCTTAAACTAAAACCAAAGTTTGTGAATGAACAATACTGCATGGGCCAATGTTATCTTCTCAGTTGCACTATCTTCTCGAGTACACTTCACTTCTTCACCTTGATCCATCCATGAAATAAGATTCTTGGGTTTCTCTTGATCATTATAAGAGGGCTTCATAAATGATATTCCATTAGATATGATCCCTGCAAAATAAATAGACAAATTAAAAAATCTTTTAGCTTGGCTTTGGGTGACTGCACCTTGAGGAAGGGGAACTCGAGGCATGTTAGTTACAAGGTTTAAGGTTTAGGCTTTAGAATTCAGAGGTCATGGTTCAAGGTTCTGAGTTTAAGGTTCTAGGTTTGCAGGGTAAGGTTTAGGGTTTAAGGTTCAGGGTTCAAGGGTTTTAGGGTTCCGGGGTTCCGAGTTCCAGGTTCTAGGGTTTATGGTTCCAAGGTTTAGGGTTTATGGTTTAGGGTTTTAGGTTTTGAGGTTCCATGGTTACAAGGTTCTAGGCCTCTAGGATTCCCAGGTTCAAAGGATCAGGGTTCAGGCTTTAGAGTTAAAGTTTTCAAGGTTTTGGGTTGAAGGGTTTAGGGTTCAAGGCTTAGGGTTCATGGTTCATTGTTAAAGGGTTCTAGGGGTCCAAGGATTGCGGTTAAGGTTTATAGGGTTCATGATTCAAGGTTCTATGTGTTGGCTTTAAAAGGTTTTAAAGCAATCAATTATTTTTTATGATAACTATGTTAATTATGTATGAAAGATAAAATTGAATTCTAGCAAGTGCTGCAGTTTTAAAGAAAACTTATGTCGACCGAACTGTTCAATATGTCGACCGAACGGATAACAGAAGGGTCGAAGAAGCAACTTATGTCAACAGGTAAGAAGTTCTGTCGACCGCTCAAAGACCAGAGAAGAATCATATGTCGACCGCCTAACAAGTATGTCGACCGGCTGAAGACAATTAAAGTTCAAGACATTTGATCGTATGTCGACCGGACGCAACTTATGTCGACCGCTTAAAGTCCAGAGAAGAATTATATGTCGACCGGACGCAACTTATGTCGTCCACGCAACTTATGTCGACCGTACAAAACTTATGTCAACCGCCTGTAATCCAGAGACAAATTGTATGTCGACCGTTAAGAACATCTGTCGACCGTTCAAGTTTCCAGCAGAAGAAGAAATCTGAAGTTATGTCGACAGTTAAAGAACTTATGTCGACCGGCCAAATAACAGAGAGTTTTCCATGTCGACCACCAAGAGTAGATGTCGACCGAAGAACTTAGAGATACTGAAGTTATGTCGACAGTTAAAGAACTTATGTCGACTGGCCAAATAACCGAGAGTTTTCCATGTCGACCACCAAGAGTAGATGTCGACCGAAGAACTTAGAAATACTAAAGTTATGTCGACAGCTCCAAAGACATGTCGACTGGTCAAGACCAACGACAGGAAAATTCTTAACGGCTACTTTCTTATGAATCTTAACGGCTATCTCTATGTCGACAGCCCTCGAAGATATGTCGACAGCTCCGAAGTCTAACAGACGGAAATCTATAAATTGGAGATGAGAAGCCAAAAGAAACAGCCGATTTTCGAGAGAGAAAAGCACGTCCAAACTCTGCCAAAATTTCTAGTTAGCTTTTCTCTTACTCTCTCCTCATTGTAAATCATATAAGATCATTCTCATTGTGATCGAGAGAGTAGTTTCAAATCATTCTCGAAAAACTTCAAGTTATTACTTGTGAGAAATTGTAAAGGGGTGACGCCTCTCAGAAAGAAGATTCATTTGTAAGGTTTGATTGACACCCGGAAGTCAATCATAGTAAAGCTCGAGGAAGAGCAAAAAGATCTTCAAGGAGGAACCTTGAAGCGCGGACATAGGCAAGGTTGGCCGAACCGCGTTAACAATCTCAGTGTTATCCCTCTTTCCCTTAAACTATTTAATTATTGTTTGTGCCTAGTTATTTAATAGATAAATAAATTTTAAGAGAGAAACGAAGAATTTGTATTAAACTTACAAAATATCTATTAACCTAATTCACCCCCTCTACTTAGGTTAAACACGATCCTACACCATGGTTCAAGGGTTTTAGAGTTTAGGGTTTAGGCTTCCAAGGTTTAAGGTTCCATGGTTTAAGTATCAAGGTTCCAAGTTTTAGGGTTCAGGGTTGTAGGTTTTAATGGTTTTAGGGTTCAAAGTTCTAGTTCAGAGTTTGAGGGTTCTAGGTGTAACAACCCTCGTTTATTTTAAGAATTATGATTTTAAAATGAAAAGTGTTTAAGATTTTTCTTTATGAATGTTGGTTATGATTATGAATAATTAGAATGAGAATACTCTGTTTGGGGTGTATCACACTGTGCACCGGCCTAAGTGTTTGGGTTTGATTGGTGTTTGTTTGAAGTCCATTGTTTGAAGGTTGCTGGGTTTAAGTAAAAGTAATGAAGTAATTTGGGTTAAATATACTAAAGGATTACCTTAAAAGTAAGTTTCGGCCGACCCCAGAATGTAGGAAGGGTCGACATAATTGGGATTTTCGGTCGACCCCAGGATCGAAGAGGGGTCGACACAATGAACAGTTTCGGTCGACCCCAGAATTGAAGAGGGTCGACACAATTGTGTACTTTAGCTCGACCCAAGGATTTAGGAGTGGTCGAGACAATAGGACCTCCGGAACGCTTTCGGTTGACCCCAGAATCGAAGAGGGGTCGACACAACTGGAACTTTTGGTCGTCCCCAGGACTGAACGCTCGACACAACAGACAAACGGTCGACCCAAATGACTCTCGGGAATAGATTGGGTCGACACAAATGGACGAGCGGTCGACGCATTCATACATGTCGTTGAAAAGTCAGCCAAAACGTGAGGAAATCTGATCAGTGGACGTAAAGGAAAGGTTCATTTTTGTTTAATTAAGGAGATAAGAAGGCCTCGTCTGCCGATCCCCTACCAGAATGGTTCCTTCCCCTATTTACTAAGAGCTCTCACGTTTTGAAAGGGGAGAGGGATATTGAGAAAGAAAAGAAGTTCTGTGAGAGAAAATTAGTGAGAAAGTGAGATATCTGTTGGGAGTGTTTGGTAGGAAACTCTAAGGCTCTCGTGGAATTTGAAGTTCAAGGTAGTATTTTCTATCCTCTTAAGTTCTTCTAAGTTCAGTAAGGATAACATGATAGTAGTATTTGAATTGATGGATAAAAATGAAGGATTTCATGTAGATTTTAGAAAATGAGTTAAGTATGGACAAAGTTAGAGTTCTGGAGATTCGGTCAAGAAGTAGTAGGAATTAGAGTTTGTTTCCTTTATAAGAGTTAAAGTAGGCTCTTAGAGTGATTTAGAGCCGTTAAAATCACTCAATTCAGAGCTATGTATGAAACGTTATTGACTTCGTAAGTCAGTGTACAGAAACTTGGGAGAGTTTGGGTCGACCCCTTGTAGTTTTGGTCGACCGATTCTCGATTTAAAAATGCGACGTCTCTGTTTTGCCAACATGGGTCGACCCCTAATAAGTTGGGTTGACCGGTCCACGGTTTCTAGAGAAGTATGCTCACTAATATGTCCCAATACTTTATGCTACGTTAGTTTTCTGAATTTGGTGTCTTCTAAGAAGTTATAGTAAACTCTTTAAGGAATAATTTGACACCCGTAACATCACAAATGGATCATTATCAAAGAAGTTATGGTTGTTCAAAGTTAATGAACTACTTTACTTGCGTTTTAGGTTTTCAAGAGCAGCAACGTATTGATCAAGTTTTTCAATAAAGCTAAGGACCTAAGGTAAGTTAATGTTGCATGTGATTGGCCCTAAGGGGACTACATTACAAAGATTAGGATTTATGATTTTGAAATATGCTGGATTGTTTTTGGGGTGTAATGCACAATACACCGACCTCAATTTATTTGAGGATATGTTTGTGTGCCTTGTTTGATGTTTGATTGATTTTTGGTGTTAGGATAAAGATTCATGTTTAGAATGTTTGCAATGTTTGGATTGTACATTTTATTGCATGTTTACATGTTCATGCATCTTAATTGTTCATGCAACATGGTTTTAGGAAAAATTCGAAAATGATTTACATGCATGATTTTCATGATAATATGGAACGGGTCGTTGAGGGAGACCTCAAGTTAGACTGCCTCAAGGGAGGCCAAATGGTGTCTACTCTCTCCCGTGGTACCTTCAACGATCAATAATGAAAGAAATGAAATGAATGAAATGTACGTAAATAGTTACATGTTGGGCGAGGTTGAGTTTGGCTGTCCCAAGAGGTTGGACCAAATGGTGCCTACTCTCCCCTAGACGATATTACCTACATTAACTGGACTGTTAAGTGAAAGAAAAGAAAAGAAATGAACAATACTGAAAACTACATTGTTTTTATAAAGCAGCATATGCATAAAGGTCTCATAAATGTTTTATTATTATGGATTAACTTACTGAGCGTTAGGCTCATTATATTAGCTTTGTAATGTAGGTGATGAAATACATACTGCGGATTCTACTTACCGATTATAGATGCTTGAAGTGGTGAAGTACGTCCATTGCTGAATATTGTGGTTGTTAGTGCGATTTTGACCGGTGGGTGGCTCATGTAAAAGGAAATGTTTTGTTTGAAAACTAATGTATAATATTATGTTTAGTTTATAGTAAATGGAAATGTTTCGTTTGGAAAACTAATGTATAATACTATGTTTAGTTTATAACAGTTTTGTAATAACTTGGTCTTAACATTAAGGTACAAGTATATTTTGGATTATTTATTCTGAATATAATCGATTATGATGAAGTTAAATAAAAGTCTTCCGCTGTACTTTGTCTCAAGGATTTCAAATTGATAAGTTTTACCTTAAAGTGTTTGAAGTGGGTACATGTGTAAAAAAAGAAAAATTTAATTAAGCAAAAGGAAAAACTGGGCGTTACACTAGGGTCTAAAGTTTAGGGTTCATGGTTTAATTGTTTAACGTTCCATATTCAAGGGTTTTGAGTTCTAGGGTTCTAGGGTTTAAGGTCCAAGTTTCTAGGGTTCACGATTTTAAGGTTCAGGGTTTAATGTTCTAGGGTTCAAGGTTCAAGGTTTAGTGTTCTAAGGTTCAAGGTTTTGGGCTGTAGGGTTTGGGGTTCAATGATTCAATGTTTTAGTATTCAAAGGTTTCAGGTTCAAGATTCACGATTTCACCATTTAAGGTTACAAGTTTGAAGGTTTCATGGTTCATGATTCGAGGTTTCTGATTATGATGGTTCCAGGGTTTTAGGGTTTAGAATTCAAGGTTTAGGGTTTGCATTTTAAGGTTTCAGGGTTCTTGGTTTAGGGTTAAAGGATCCAAGATTTAGGGTTGAATGTTCAAGGGCTCAAGGTTATGGGTTTAGGGATTAAGGTTTATAGTTCAAGGATTCAAAGTTTTGGGTTTTTGTTTTAGGGTTCAAGGGTCAAGGGTTTATGGGTTCTAGCGTTCCACGGGTCCAAGGTTAAATGTTTAGAGTTAATGGTTTAGGGTTCAAGGTTCAAGGTTTCAAGGTTTAGGGTTCTGTGTTCGAGGGTTCTAGGTTCAAGGTTCAGGGTTTTAGGGTTAGGGTTTAAGGTTCATAGGTTTTAGCCTTCCAAGGCTTCCAAGGTTTAGGGTTTCCGTGTTCAAGGTTCTAGGGTTTAGGGTTCAAGGTTCTAAATTTTGAGTTCAATGTTTATAGGGTTGCAAGATTATAGGTTTCCAAGGTCCAAGGTTATGGGTTCCAAGATTCAGGGTTCCAATGTTGTAGGGGTTAAGGGTTTTAGAGATTAAAGTTCATGGTTCAAGGGATAAGGACGCCTTACTCTTAGCCCTTGAATGTGTTTGCCTTTTGGGTTAGGGTTTGCAAAATGGGTTTCCCATGGGTATCCATGGGTAAGCCATGGGTTTCATGGGTTTTGTTGGTTTGTGGGTTTTATTTTTTTAGTTTTTGTGTTGTTGACCTCTCTCTCTCTCTCTTGGATAGCTGATATTTCCAAGAGAAGAGTGGGAGACAAGTTTTGAGGGGTCCAAGGACATGCCCCCCACTCCATCCATTTATGGTGTGTCAAATCGGGTAAGGGTGTGTTGTTGCCCTCTGATTGGCCTCCTTATTCTCAGCTGCCAGGGTGGGTTTAAGTCTTCTTTATGAGGCATTTTGAATCAGTTTTGAATTATTGAAAAAACATGCTTCAAGCATTTTCCTTGGTTGTGTTTTTCGGCACCAAGTAACATTCGGCAACCTCGAGAGTTATCCTTTTGTGATGTGCTATGGGAATGGGGGTTGGGTGGGTTAAGGAGAAATGGAGAGAGAAAAGAAGGGAAAATCGGAAAGGCTGGCTCAAGAGAGGGAAAATCAGGATCAAATGTGTAACACCCGACTTTTCCAAGTACTGTAAGTTCTATCAATATTGAATGATGAACAAAGTTATCTAATTTTAAAGGAGATAAGGTCTTTAAATGTGTTTAAGTCCTTCTAATGAAATTAAGTAGATTTGTTGATGAAACTATAGCAACAAGAATTTCTTGATTTGGAGGTTTGTAGAGAAAGTTATGAGTTTCGGAAACTTACAGATTGGTAACAACAACCGGGTTAAAGATCGATAATGAGATAGTTTCGGTTTTCCCATTTTATCATGCAACCAATAAGCTTAATTGACAAAGTAGTATTCTAAAAAATTGTTTCAGACATCAAAAGGAGAATATTGATAGGTTGAACAACTCAATAGGAGTTTTGGTGAAAAAGTTATGCATTTTAGAAGTTGATCAATGAAAACTGAACTAAGGAAATGTGAACTTTTGGACGATGTTTTGTATTTCGTACATTTGATAATCTTAAACTTACAATTTGAAGTTTATGTCTTCTACAAAGTTCAACAAGACTCAATAAGGAATAGAATGACGTTTGAATCATGAAAATCAGAGTTTTTTAGAAAATTTTATGAAACCTTTAACTTGCGGTTGACACCTCATGCTTGAAAGCCACCTCATGCTAACCTTTCAACTTCCACAATGAGACAAAACCGATTAAGTGCCTTGTAATGCTCTGAAGTTCTTCATTCAGCCACGAAACTTACCTCTTCCCTCTCCTGTTTTCTCTCAAATTTCAGAGTAAACTTAGGGTTTCTAAGAAAGAAGTGAAAACCGATCAATCTAGAACAAGGTTTAACCCTCAACCCTTTGGAGGAAAGTGTTCCTCTCTTCAATTCGGATCTTTTGAGGTAAGAATCATTAAAACCACTCTTTTAATGATTAAATTTAGTTTGAAATAAGTGATGAAGGTTGAATTGGACGTTTTATAGATTAAATGCATTAATTAGTCAAGACAAGTTCATGCATAAACATTTTCGGTGCATTCTGCCCGATTTTAAAGAGGTGAGTGATACGAGATTCTTAATTCCGAATTTCATCTTAATGTCTTCTAATGAGTTGTAGTAGACATCTTAAGGATGAGAATGATAGCTTAATCATGCAATTTGGATCTATACATAAAAAGTTATATACGTCGGAATTTAGGTCGAAAGCAGAACATTACGAGTTTGACTAAGATTGTCAACCTTTGTTATGTTTAGGTGATTAAAGTTACCCATTGGAGCTTTGAAGACTTTGACACGACAAACTTAAGCAAGGAAGACATGTAAGTGAATCTCACTCTTGTTTGGCCCTTAAGTGGGACTACATCACAAAGAGAGTGTTAGGGTTTGTTTGGTAGATAGTAAGGAGTTACGTAAGATAAAAATGTAGGATATTATGTATTGATTCTGTTTGGGGTGCATCACACCGTGCACTGACCCAATAATATGGGTTTGATTGGTGTATGATTGCCATTGAATTGTGGATGTATGTATTTATGTATCGCTTAAGTACGTAAAGAATAAAAAAATAGCTATAGAAGTCAATGGACTTACCTTTGGAGACGAATGTGCTATGTTGATTGTTTTTAAGTTAAGCATGCTATAGAGAGATATGTTTACAAATACAGCATGAAATGTTATTAAGCATTGCACGAAAGTATCATGCATCATGTTTTATAAAGAATACGAAAATGTTTTCAAGCATGGTTTTCAAATGTCGCCCAACGATTGATGAGCGTGGTATGGAACACTCTCATCATTCATGCATGAATTGTACATAAAGGTTAAGAAACAAATCCGTGAGGGGATGGCGATACGTAACGCCCGAACGGACAGAAATTAAGAAATGCTATGAAACACCTCCGTGAGGGGATGGCGATACGTAACGCCCAAGCGGACAAGTGTTATGAAACGGATCTGTGAGGGGATGGCGATACGTAACGCCCAAACGGATAAAAGTTAAGAAAATGTCAATGAAATGTTAAGAAATAAATGAATATGCATGTTTTATGAAAAGTTCATGATCATGTTAGGCATGTAGGATCACCTGATTTCTTACTGAGCTTTAGGCTCATTGTTTAAGCTTTGTGATGTAGGTGATGAAGAAGAAGTTGAGGGTGATAACCCTCCATGTTTAATGTAGAATTTTCAGATCGGGATGAAGGCATTCCACGCTGAAGGTTTGAATCGTTAAGTGTCGACCCGTGGGAGATGTATGAAAACGAACAAGTACATGTTTTGAAAAGTTTATATATGTGTAAATAAAACGTTTTAAGTACTTAGTTTTGCTGAATACAATGTTATGTAAGAAATGTTTTGCAATGTATGTTGTATAACTTAATATTATTGACCACTACGATTTACGTTTTAAGTACATAGTTTAAGTTTTGTATGCATTTTATGAAGTAAAGTAAGTGACCAAATATTACATATGATTTTCCTCTTAAGATTACTATTTTATTACCTACGTAAGGAGGATGTGACAATTATGGTATCAGAGCCCACCGGGTTTTAAAATTGGTTCTGTAGACTGCTTAACGATCCAAGCTTTTGCATGGAGATGCTCTATCCTCGGTAAGAATTGTATGAAAAGATTGAATTGATTGTTTTATTCACATATGCTTTGTTTTCTTGATGACAAGATTAGTAAAACATGCCGAGAACTGCACGAGCATCGGGTGAAGGGACAAGTCACGATAATGAGAACGTAATTGACAAGCTGGTAGGTCTGGTGGATCGCCAGTCTCAATATTTGGAGGAATACCGTACGCGAGAAACTCATGTAGGCGACAGAAGGAGTGGTGCAAGTGAATTAAGTTGTGAACGGTTCAACCGCCTCCATCCTCCAACGTTTAATGGACAATTGGCTGACCCAGCTGTGGCCGAGGAATGGATCCGAAAGATAGAGGATTTATTTGAGTATGCTAAGATCGAAGGAAGGGACATAATCATATGTGCAACATTTATGCTTGAAAATGATGCTCGGTTTTGGTGGGATACAATTAAAGCCTCCCGGGATGTACGTGAAATGACATGGAATGATTTCAAGGAAGTATTCAATAACAAATACTTCAGCCAAACGGTCAGAACCGCGAAGATGGTGGAATTTGTACAACTCCGCCAAACTGGGACGGTTGAGGAGTACATTAGGCGGTTTGAAACCTTATCCCGGTTTGCCCCGCATATGGTGACAACCAATAACTTGAAGGTGCATCAGTTCACGCAAGGCCTAAAGTTGGAAATATATCGAGGAGTAATTACTGCCAGTAATCCCAGTACAACGTATACCAGTGTTGTAGCTAAGGCACTTGAAATGGAGGAAGTTGAGTCGAAGTTTCAGAAACGCAGGGAAACCCAACAACGGTTTGCTAGGTCGTCTCCACAACAGCAACAAGGAAAGAACTGGCAGGGTCAAAGAGGCACAAAACGACACAATAATGGACAACCAGATATCGAGAAAGGAAAAAGAGTACAAGGACCTCCTCAGAACAATGAGTGTTCTAAGTGCGGAAGAAGGAATTATGGGAAATGCATGATTGGCACCGGGCAATGCTTTAGATGCAAAGAAATGGGTCATTTTGCTAGAGACTGCCATCAGGCAAAGAAGGAGCAACCAAAGGCTAACCCACGAGTTTATGCAATGATTGAACTGGAGGATGAGCTTCCAACAGTTGTATCAGGTACACTTTTAATTAATGGTGTGCCTGCATATGCATTAATAGATTCGGGTGCCACACATTCATTTGTTTCTGTTGCATTTGTGATCAAGTTAAGTGATTTACCGGTGATAGCTGAACATTTCTTTGATGTGATGTTACCTTCCGGTGAAAGATTGCACCTTAATTGTGTCTTGCCTAAGTGTGTGGTGGCTGTTAAGGGACGGGACTTAGAAATAGACTTTATAGTCATGGAAATGAATGGATATGAGGTTATACTCGGTATGGATTGGCTATTCCGGCATTTCGCCACTATTAATTGTCAGACTCGGATAGTGGAATTCAAGCCACCGAACGAAGAAGCCTATTTTCTCCAGGCAATCAAGAAAGCTGAAAGGATGCCGATTGTATCAAGTATTGAAGCTCGACGGTTGTTAAATATGGGATGTGATGTGTACCTAGCAAGTATAGTGGATGTACAAAGGCAACCCAAGAAGGAGCTCGAGGAAATTCTTGTGATCCATAATTTTCCCGAGGTCTTTTTGGATGATCTTCCAGGATTACCCCCGGATCGGGAGATAGAGTTTGTAATTGATACGTACCCGGGAGCTGAGCCGGCATTTAAGAACCCATATCGGATGGCCCCGGCCAAACTTAAGGAATTGAAGATACAATTGGAGGAATTAGTCAATAAGGGTTTTGTTCGCCCAAGTTTTTCTCCATGGGGCGCTCCGGTATTGTATGTCAAGAAAAAGGACGGATCACTGAGAATGTGCATTGACTATCGGGAGTTGAACAAACTCACAATAAAGAATAAGTACCCATTGCCAAGGATTGACGATCTATTTGATCAGTTGACGGGTGCCAGGGTATTCTCGAAGATTGATTTAAGATCGGGGTATTATCAGTTAAAGATTAAAGAAGAAGATATCTTGAAGACGGCATTCAGGACAAGATATGGGCATTATGAGTTTCTGGTGATGTCTTTTGGATTGAAAAATGCTCCGGCGGCTTTCATGGACATGATGAATCGAATATTCAAGGATTTCTTGGATAAATTCGTCATTGTGTTCATTGATGACATTTTGGTTTATTCCAAAACGGAAGAACAGCATGTAGAGCATTTAAGGATGGTTCTTTCTAAGTTAAAGATGCATAGACTGTACGCCAAGTTTTCTAAGTGCGAATTTTGGCTTGATCGGGTTAATTTCCTTGGTCATGTCATATCCAAGGAAGGAATTGCAGTAGATCCAGCAAAAGTGCAAGCCGTTATGGAATGGTCGCAACCGAAAAATGTCGGGGAAGTGCGAAGTTTCCTTGGGTTAGCCGGATATTATAGGAGATTTATTGAAGGGTTTTCCAAGCTTGCAACTCCTTTAACCCGCTTGACGAGAAAGAATGTAAAGTTTTGGTGGGCCGATGATTGTGAGAAGAGCTTTCAAAAGTTGAAACAAAAGTTAATATCGGCACCAATTTTAACCCTCCCGACTGAAGATGGGAATTATAGCATTTATTGCGACGCATCCAAGATCGGATTAGGGTGTGTCCTTATGCAAGACGGAAAGGTAATTGCTTATGCCTCGAGACAATTAAAGAATTACGAGCAGAATTACCCTACACACGATTTGGAGTTAGCTGCGGTGGTGTTTGCTCTAAAGGTTTGGAGGCATTATCTTTATGGTCAAACGTGTGAAATTTATTCCGACCATAAGAGCTTAAAATACCTGTTCTCTCAAAAGGAACTCAACATGAGACAAAGAAGGTGGCTCGAGTATGTAAAGGACTATGATTTCGAGATCAAATATCATCCGGGAAAAGCCAATGTTGTGGCCGATGCCCTTAGTAGAAAGTCATCAACAATGCCGGTGCAACTACAAAAGGAGGTTGTGGCATTTGGTCTTGAAGTGATAGAAGATCTGTCTTCCACCCTCATGGCTTTAACCGTCAAGCCCACCTTGTTAGAGAGGATAAAAGAAACTCAACGGGAAGATTCACTATGTAAGAAGCATATAGAGGGTAATGGACAACGTTACCCTGAGTTACATCAAACCGAGGATGGCACATTGAAGTACAAGAACCGATGGTATGTGCCATCTAACTCAAATTTAAGNGTCAAAAGCAGAACATTACGAGTTTGACTAAGATTGTCAACCTTTGTTATGTTTAGGTGATTAAAGTTACCCATTGGAGCTTTGAAGACTTTGACACGACAAACTTAAGCAAGGAAGACATGTAAGTGAATCTCACTCTTGTTTGGCCCTTAAGTGGGACTACATCACAAAGAGAGTGTTAGGGTTTGTTTGGTAGATAGTAAGGAGTTACGTAAGATAAAAATGTAGGATATTATGTATTGATTCTGTTTGGGGTGCATCACACCGTGCACTGACCCAATAATATGGGTTTGATTGGTGTATGATTGCCATTGAATTGTGGATGTATGTATTTATGTATCGCTTAAGTACGTAAAGGATAAAAAATAGCTATAGAAGTCAATGGACTTACCTTTGGAGACGAATGTGCTATGTTGATTGTTTTTAAGTTAAGCATGCTATAGAGAGATATGTTTACAAATACAGCATGAAATGTTATTAAGCATTGCACGAAAGTATCATGCATCATGTTTTATAAAGAATACGAAAATTTTTTCAAGCATGGTTTTCAAATATCGCCCAACGATTGATGAGCGTGGTATGGAACACTCTCATCATTCATGCATGAATTGTACATAAAAGGTTAAGAAAAAAATCCGTGAGGGGATGGCGATACGTAACGCCCGAACGGACAGAAATTAAGAAATGCTATGAAACACACCTCCGTGAGGGGATGGCGATACGTAACGCCCAAGCGGACAAGTGTTATGAAACGGATCTGTGAGGGGATGGCGATACGTAACGCCCAAACGGATAAAAGTTAAGAAAATGTCAATGAAATGTTAAGAAATAAATGAATATGCATGTTTTATGAAAAGTTCATGATCATGTTAGGCATGTAGGATCACCTGATTTCTTACTGAGCTTTAGGCTCATTGTTTAAGCTTTGTGATGTTGGTGATGAAGAAGAAGTTGAGGGTGATAACCCTCCATGTTTAGTGTAGAATTTTCAGATCGGGATGAAGGCATTCCACGCTGAAGGTTTGAATCGTTAAGTGTCGACCCGTGGGAGATGTATGAAAACGAACAAGTACATGTTTTGAAAAGTTTATATATGTGTAAATAAAACGTTTTAAGTAATTAGTTTTGCTGAATACAATGTTATGTAAGAAATGTTTTGCAATGTATGTTGTATAACTTAATATTATTGACCACTACGTTTACGTTTTAAGTACATAGTTTAAGTTTTGTATGCATTTTATGAAGTAAAGTAAGTGACCAAATATTACATATGATTTTCCTCTTAAGATTACTATTTTATTACTTACGTAAGGAGGATGTGACAAAATGTCTCCGGCCAGATCACGATAAATAGAAGAGGGAATATCATGGTAAATAGAAGAGGGAATCAGAAGATATGCAGAAAATGGCTAGAGGGCTAAAAAATGAGCTCTCGGGAAAGGAAGATTGGAAAGCTGTAAACGGAGGGATAAACCCGAACGGAGGAGAAGCTTTGGTTTCCACTAGAACGTGGTTTAATGAATGTGGTATGGCCTAGCTATCCAAAGCTTGAATGACAGCCAAAACCGGAGTGGAGCTGTAAGTGGTTTCCAGATATAACTCACCGGAAAACCCGAGTCTTGGAGGAGGAGAAACAACCAAGGAAATGATATGCAAAATGTAGTCTTTAATTTCAAACTTCACTGAATAAAAATGAGCTCAAAGTGATCTTAAAAGCACCCTCAAAATGAGCTCAAAGTGAGCTTAAACCTCGGCTAGGTTTATGTTGTCTCGGGCCACCTCTATCTCTCTTGCTCCACCTTGCTCCACGAGTATTGTGGAAAATTCCCAAATGAGAAGATGTTTGGGATGTCCTTGATCATCCAAAGTTGGCTCTTCCATTAAGGTTCCTTGCATAAATAACCCTACAAAACGAGCAATTATGTTAGCAAACTTCTTGGCTCGGGCTTGGGTTATAGGCCCTCGGGATGTCTTCTTGGTTTTGGTCTCCCATTGCACATTATCCTCCTCGGGTTCTTGAGGATTTGACCTCAAATCCAAGGATTTTTCTTCCTCCTCTTGTTCTTCTTGCTCATCTAAGGAGAAATATCTTGGACATTGAAGGTGGCCGAGACTCCATACTCTCCGAGAAGTTCAAGCTTGTAAGCATTTTGATTGATCTTCTCCACAATCTTGAAGGGACCATCGGCCCTTGGTAAAAGTTATGAGCGCCTTTACTTGGGAAATCTTTCATTCCTCAAGTGTAACCACACTAAGTCTCCCACATTGAAGTTAATGTCTTTTCTTCCTCGGTTAGCTTGTTTAGCATAATACTCATTCTTCTTGTGGAGGGCCTTACTTACCTTCTCATGCATCTTCTTCACTTGTTGCTAGCCCCATTACAATTCACAATGTCTTTGGAGGGCAACGGTACTAAGTCAAGGGGAGTCAAGGGGTTGAAACCATACACCACTTCAAATGGTGTCATTTTGGTGGCACTATAGACACTTCAGTTGTAGGCAAACTCAATGTATGGGAGTTGGACATCCCAATCTGTGAGCTTCTTGCTAACCACACTTCTAAGCAAACTCCCCAAGGTTCTATTCACCACTTCTGTTTGGCCGTCGGTTTGAGGATGGAAAGAGGTGCTAAAGAGGAGATTGGTGCCCACCTTCCTCCATAAGGTCTTCCAAAATGCGCTTAAAATCTTGGTGTCCCGATCCGATTCAATAGACCTCGAGATGCCGTGCAATCTAACAACCTGTTTGAAGAACAAATCAAAAATTTGGCTAGCCTCATCCGTCTTAGTGCAAGCTATAAAATGAGCCATCTTGGAGAACCAGTCAACCACAACCATAATGCATTCTTTAGCTCTACTAGTCCGAGGTAATCCCAAAACAAAGTCCATACTTACTTCCACCCATGGATGACTTGGGAGGGGCGAGGGCATGTATAACCCTTGGGGAAGGACCATACTTTTGGCCTTTTTGCAAATGATGCACCTTTCCACCACTTTGTGCACATCCTGAAACAAGTGAGGCCAATAAAAATGCTCTTGAAGTGCTTCTAAGGTCTTCTTCTCGCCAAAATGACTTGCCAAACCCCCACCATAGCCTCCTTGTTGAGAGTCTCTCGGATTCTACCATGAGGGATGCAAAGTTTGCCTCCCTTGAAGAGGTAACCATCCATAAGGTAGTATCCACATTCTTGCTTCTTTAAACACCGTTTATACCAGTGGCCAAAATCTTGGTCTTCCTTATAAGCATCCTTGTTCCAAGCAAAACAAAAGAATTTAGTGGTAAGTTCGGTTAGGAGAACAATCCTCCTTTAGAGGGCATCGGCCACCACATTGGTTTCTCCCCTCTTGAACTTGATGATGTACGGGAACCTTTCAAGGAATTACATCCACTTGGAATGCCTTTGATTTAACTTTCCTTGGCTCTTTAGGTGTTTGAGGGCTTGATGATCCGTATGTATAATAAATTATTTTGAGAGAAGATAATGTTGCCACACTTCAAGTGCTCGGATCACCGTATAGAACTCTTTGTCATAGGTTGAGTAAGTAATCATGGCATCCTTGAGCTTCTCACTAAAGTAGGTCACAGGTCTCCCTTCTTGCATAAAAATTGCACCAATACCTAGCCCCGAAGCATCACATTCAACCTTGAAGACCATATTAAAATTGGGGAGCAGTAACATTGGTGCCTTGCACAACTTGGCCTTTATCAATTGAAAACTTTCTTGGCAACCGAGAGTCTACTCAAACTCCTTTCCCTTCTTTGTACAATCGGTCAAAGGAGCTACAATTGAACTAAACCCTTGTATGAACCTTCGGTAAAAGGATGCAAGGCCATGAAAGCTCCTAACTTCCGACATACTCTTCGAGAAAGTGTACTCTCTCTTGCACAAAAGCACACTTCTTCAAATTGCCAAACAATTTAACTATTCGGAGTGTATCAAACAACAATCTAAGGTGAGCAAGGTGAGTAGCAAAGTCCAAACTAAACACCAATATATCATCAAAATAGACAACTATAATTTGCCCAAGAAATCTTTAAAAACAAAATGTATGAGTATCATAAAGGTACTAGGAGCGTTAGATAATCAACCATTCAAAGAGACCATATTTGGTCTTCCTTCATCCTTATTTGATGGTAACCACTCTTTAACTCCACCTTTGAGAAATAGGATGCCCCACTAAGCTCATCCAACATGTCTTCGAGCCTAGGAATCGGGAATCGGTACTTGATTGTGATTTGATTTATGGCTTGGCTATCCACACACATCCGAAAACTTCAATCTTTCTTTGGAACTAATAAAGATGGGACAGCACAAGGACTCAAAGATTCTCTTATAAACCCCTTGTCAACAAGCTCTTGGACTTGCCTTTGAAGCTCCTTGGCCTCCTTGGGATTCAATCGGTAGGAAGGCTAATTGGGTAGCACTACTCCCGGGTGGAGGTCAATTTTTTGTTCAATTCCCCAAAGGGGTGGTAAACCACGGGGTAGTTCTTCTGGAAACACATCTTGGTACTCCTTAAGAAGTGCTTGAACCTCATTTGGAACATGGTCAATTTCTTGGAGCCTTTCCCGAAACAAAACTAGTACAATCAGGCCTCCCTCTTGGATAGTCTTTATCAACTCTTTCTTGGTAATAAAGAAATTAGATTTGGCCGCTCCCTCCCTCCTTGCAACTTCATCTTGGAAGATTTGGCTTGGCTCAAGGGGGGTGAGCTTGATGGTTTTCCGACCAAACTTGAAGGAGTAATCATTGGAATAACCATCATGGATAGCTCCTCTATCGAATTGCCACGGCCTTCCAAGCAAGATGTTGCTTGCACTCATCGGCACCACATCACATAGCACTTTGTCTACATAACAACCAATAGAGAATTCAATGCTTGTTTGCTTGGTGACCTTGAGATCTTCTTTCTTATTTAGCCACCAAAGTCTATATGGATTTGGATGCTCCGTAGTGACAAGCTTCAACCTCTTTAAAAGATCTTTAGATGCAACGTTGGTGCAACTCCCTCCATCTATAATCAAGGAACATACCTTCTTTTGAATTAGGAATCTACTATGGAAGATGTTCTCTCTTTGTACCCCTTCACCTTGGGTTTCGGTGGTGAGAACTGGGTGGATCACCATCAAGAGAGGTCCTTCTTGTGCATGGCAAACCTTCATTGGCTCTTGCTCTTCACTAGTCTTAACCGTGTCTTCCTCTTCACTAATAACCTCATTAGACCCCTCAAGAAGAACCATCACTCGTTTGTTAGGGCATTGAGAGGCAATGTGGCCAAGGCCGAGAAACTTAAAACACTTGATCTCCCTTGACCTAGGCCGAGTACCATCATCTTTGAGCTTTACTTCAAATTCCTTCTTTTGACTCCAAGGCTTAACAAATGGCAGCTTATCTTCATTCTTAGGAAATGGTTTGAACAGGGGCGTGGCCTTGGGTACAAACCAGTTAGAAAAACCTTTGCCTTTCAGCTTGATTTGTCTTTCCACCATCATAGCAAGTTAAATGACAACATCCATATTATCAAACGGTTGTAACTCCACAATGTCTCTGATTTCTTTGTTTAGGCCTCTAAGGAACCTTGCTATGATTTGCTCCTCGGGTTCTTGAAGATCACATCGGATCCATAAGGTCTCAAACTTGGCTAAATAGTCTTCAACCGAGGGTGCCTTGCTTCAAAGTTTGGACTTGGAAGAAAAGCTCTTGTTTATAATGGCTTGGAACAAATTGCCTTCTCATGAGCATTTTCATTGCTCTCCATGTCAAAAATTCATCATCTCCCTCATTGTCTTCTATGGGATCTCAAACTATCCCACCAAAGGCTAGCATAGCCGGTCAACTCTAAAGAAACCAATTGTGTAGTTTGGCCTTTTCTAAATAGTTATAACATTCAAAGATTTTATCCAGCTTTTTAACCCAATCAAGGAAAGCATCACAACTACAAGATCCATTAAAGGAAGGGATGATAACCTTAACATTTCTCAGCTCATTTTCAAGGCTTGGTGGATCAAAAGAGATAGCATCTTCACCAGAATCCTTGGATTCAAGGGTTCGGCCTCTTCTCATTCCTTGGCCGAGCCTTCTCCTGGGCTCAGTGGGTTATCTTCTCGCGGGGTGTGAGTTGGCCTCCAAATGTTGTAGAACAAGATCCAACCTCCTATTGAGCTCATATATTTTCCCTTGGTAGCTTTGTTCAGCTTCTATCAGATTAGAGGGTGCAGAGGTGGTACATTGGGTGTGGCGGGTTCTCGGGGTGGGTTAAGAGTAGCTCCACTCTGAGTCATCATGTTATGCTCTAGATATCGAATAAAAAAATGACAATAGAAGGTTTGTGGTGAGGAAAGGGGCTTTGACACCAGATGATGTGCTATGGGAATGGTGGTTTGGTGAGTTAAGGCGAAATGGAGAGAAAAAAAGAGGGGAAAAATGGGAAAGGTTGGCCCGGGTGAAGGAAAAAATGATCAAATGTCTCCAGCCAGATCTCTGACAGCATACGGGGTTAGAATCTGAAATTTGGAGGAAAGGTAGATAGCGTTGAGAGGGTTTATGGGTCAAAATATCACGGCAAAGGAATGAGGGAATCAGACGATATGCAGAAAATGGCTAGAGTGCTAAAAATGAGCTCTCGGGAAAGGAAGATCGGAAAGTTTTAAACGGAGGGATAAACCCAAATGGAGGAGAAGCTTTGGGATTCACACCATTACCTTGGCTTCCACTAGAACGTTGTTGAAGGAGTGTTGTATGGCCTAGCTAACCCAAGCTTGAATGGCAGCCAAAACCAGAGTGGATCTCTAGGTGGTTTCCAGATATAACTCACTTGAAAACCCGAGTCTTGGAGGAGGAGAAACCACCAAGGAAATGATATGCAAAATGCAGTCTTTAATTTCAAACTTCATTGAATAAAAATAAGCTCAAATTGAGTTTAAAATCACCCCCAAGCTTGGGAGGGTGTACTCCCGAAAATTCAAAAAAAAAAACATTACCCGAAATGGAAAAAGAAGGAAGAAAAACAGCTAGGTGGTCCTCCTAGAAGTNTCAACACCCCCACCTAAAGCACAAAAGAGGGTTTTCACGTGACTTACCCTTCAGCAAATAAAACCCTAATTCTAACCAAAACAAACCACCTTCTTTTTGCACTCGGCAATTGTTCAACCGAAAAACAAACAAAACACTAACTGACATAAAAAATGGGTCTTCATCCCTCCATGTGAATCATTTGCCCTTCTAGGACCAAATCCATACTCAAATCAACCCACGGATGACTAGGAACGTGTATGGACATATATAATCCTTGGGGAACTACTTTACTCTTGGCTTTCTTGCAAATGATGCACTTTTCCACTACTTTATGCACATCCCGCATTAGGTGTGGCCAATAAAAGTGTTCCTTGAGCACTTCCAAGGTCTTCTACTCACAAAAATTTCTTGCCAAGCCTCTTTGATGAGAGATTCTTTGATCCCCCCCTTAAGAATGCAAAGCTTTCCTCCTTTGAATAAATAGCCATTCATGATATGATACCCGCAATCCTTCTTTTTTAAACTCATTTCATACCAATGACCAAAGACTTGATCCCCCTTATAAGCTTCCTTTGTTGAATCAAACCTCCTTGAGAGAGCATCGACCACCACATTGCAATCCCTTTTCTTGTACTTGATGATGCAAGGATACCTTTCAAGGAACTCTACCCACTTGGCATGCCTCTAGTTTAGCTTGCCTTGACTCTTTATATGCTTGAGGGCTTGGTGGTCAGTGTGACTAATAAACTCCTTGTGAAACATGTCATGTTGCCATACCTCTAGAGCACGAATTACCGAGTAGAACTCTTTGTCATAAGTTGAGTAGTTTAGTGCGGCACCTTTGAGCTTCAAATATACCGTACTTGGTTTTGAAAGTCGTCTTCCATTCATCTCCTTCCTTAATTCTTATCTGATGATAACCGCCATTCAAGTCAACCTCAGAGAATTAAGAAGCCCCACTAAGCTCATCCAACATGTCTTTCGTACTTGATCGTGATTTGATTGATGGCTCGGCTATCCGCCCACATCCAGAAGCTACCATCCTTCTTTGGGACCAATAGGGCTGGTACGGCACAAGGACTCAATGATTCCTAAATGTACCCCTTGTCTAGGAGCTCTCCCTTCCTCAAGGCCAATTGCTTTCATCATTAGGCTTCCCCTCGCCTTCTTTCTTTTGGGACCAAGGCTTCACAAAAGGGGGTTTCTCCTCGACCTTAGAAAAGGGATTGTAGGGAGGGGTGGTTGTAACACCCTTGCTTTTTGTGTGTGGTACAATGATCTTGTGATTTAGTTTTGATGGTACGATAAATTAAAAGTTGTGATCGATGAAGGGAAAAAAAATGTTTGTATGAAGGGTTTGAAGGAAAATTAGAATAAATAAAACTCTCAATCATAAGATTAACCTAAGCTAATTAGTGATTATTAGAATAGACACCTTCTACTTGAATGGACACCTCATGCTTTCCTCCACCTCCACGTTAATTTTCTGTGTAAAAATAATATAAATCAAAATGTTATTATTAAAGTTAAGTAAATATGATTGGTGAATTTGGGGAGCGGCTTAAGTGGGGTGGAATGAGGAGAAAACACCTCATGCTTTCTCCACCTCCTCCTTATCTTTTTATGAAGAGGGTTTCCAATCAGATGGGGAAAACCACGAAATTAATCTCTTTCTCTCAATTTCTCTCTATTTTTGTAGGAGAAAAGTGAAGATTTAAGGATAGTTGAAGTGTGTGAGGGTATTTAGTGCATAAAAGTGAGATTTGGTGCACTATTGAAGCAAGAAAAGAGGAACACAGGGAAGCCACGAATTTGGAAACATTGGTGCAAGTTTTTTTTCCTCTAAGGTATCTATTCTTACCCTATATTGATATCTAAGTTCTTGGGTTGGTTCAGAATGGTTGCTAGTGCATGAATTTTAAAGTTGTATCAAGATTTCCTAATTTCGGACAAATCTGCATAGTTTTAGAATTTGAAATGTTAATAGGTTTTCGAGTGGTAATTTGATTTTACTATCTTCAGATGAATTATAGTAGACATCTTCAAAAAAGTTATGACACTTGAATCATCGTAATTGGTCTTGTGTATCTCAAGTTATAGTTGTTGGAAGTTACTGCAAAACAGGGTATATTCGAAATTGCTCACTCAATTTTCTTTTATGTATTAAGGTTACCAAGTGATAAGTGTTGAAGATTAAGGAGTGATGAACTTAAAGCTAAGGACTTCAAGTAAGTAACTCTGAATGTGTTTGGCCCAATTGGGACTACAATACAAAGAGTAGACTTTATGGATTATGATTTGAATTGATTAGGTGCTAGATTAAGTATGGATAATATTCTGTTGGGGTGTATTGCACAATACACCGACCCAAACTCTTGGGATTGATTGTGTGCTTGTTTGCAATTTTTTGATGATTGATATGTTAAGTTAAATTTAATATTATTAATTGAGTTTTAGTGTTCTTGGGTTCAAAGGTTTAAGGGATCAAGAGTTTAGGGTTTAGGGTTCTATCATTCAGGGTTCAAGGTTCAGTGTTTAGAGTTTAAGGGCTTAGGTTTTCATGGTTCAGGGTTCAGGGTTTAAGGTTCAATGTTTAGAGTTCAAGGTTTAGGGTTCAAGGTTCAAGATTCAGGGTTTAGGGTTTAGGGTTTAGGGTTCAGGGTTTATGGTTCAAGGGTTGTACAGCTTTAGGATTTACGGTTTCTAGGTTCAGGGTTCCACGGTTTAAGGTTGCATATTTTAAAGTTTAGGGTCTAGGTTTCAAGGTTCCAAGGTTATATGGTGTCAGGGTTATAAGGTTTCAAGGTCCAGGGTTCAGGGTTGAGGGTTCAAAGATCAGTTCCATGTTTTAGGGTTCTAAGGTTCAGGGTTCATAGTTTATGTAATACTAGTGTGCAAGTTAAGTAGTTTTATGCTATTAAATGGTTCAATTAGAGATTTGTTTGAAGTGATACATACTGAATTAGGAGTAAAAAAGGAAGGCAAATCAAAGTATGACATATGTCACTATAGGATTAGTACCAAATTATGATTAAGACATAATAAGTAAAAATTATGGGGTCATTAAGGTTTACTAATCATGATTTATTAAGTTAACCATGACTATTATCTTAGAACTAATGTTGATTAATTAGTTCAACTAAGTATGATTTAAATGATGATAATGGAGGTATTTTAGTAACTAATGTAGGATCGTGTTTAACCTAAAAGGGGGG